>JBBMEF010000023.1:736274-757249 GCA_037832685.1 Sicyos baderoa
TATATATATTTATTTATTGAATGGTAGGATTCTAATTTGAGGCTATGCATATAAATAATAGGTTGAAATATAATTATCGTTGGAGTGGCCAACTTGGAGAATTAAGAGGTAAATGATTAAATTCACGCTAGCTATCTATTTAGAAATTAATTTTTTATATATATTTTTGACATTCAAATGTTAAGGTGCAATATGTAAATTAGAATGAAGATAGTTTGTTTGGTGTTGTGTTTTGTTGGCGAGATTTCTAAAGCGGAACTCTTCTCTGCTCTAGCTGAAGTGTGTGAATCTCTAAGGTTGTGCAAGTATACACAGTCCTTGTTGTAGCAAGTTTTAATGTAAGTAAAAGTCATTTCCACAGGGATTAGTGTTAAACTTATGCTCAAGCGAAATTAAGAGAGTTTGGTAACGAATGATTTGTAATTGAATTGCGACTAAACTAAGTGGATGAAATATAAAACGAACATTGGAAGGGGAATAAGACTTTTCGGGTAGTTTCGCTTAGGCGAAACTTCACATGCTAAGGACGAACATTGCTTGCTTCTCTTTGGCTCTCTCGAGCTCCAGAAGTGGTTCTCTCAAACTCCTCGTTTGGTTCTCTCGAACTCAAACTTGCTATAACTAAGCAAACAACATTTGACGAATCTTATCTTTAAGCATTCATTTTACATGCAAGCAGAACTTAGCAAAACCTAGTGTTATAACATGCAACTTTGTTCTATCACACATGCTTCTCTCGAAGACGAAATAAAACTAACACAGCATGCATAATACTCAACTTAACTAGAAGTTTGGCTTAGGCGAAACTTCCCTACTTGCCTACTTCCTTCCAACGAACTGATTAGCTACTCATGACGTAAAAAGCATATATATAAATGTCTTCATTGAAAGCAATAAAAGTGTTCACTAACAAAGTTATGCTAAGTTCAAAGTAAAGAAAGTAATAAAGGAGAAACAAGGGTAACAAGAAGCCTGATCGGAGATGTCAATCAAACAGCTCTTCTTTGGCTCCGACAAACGCTGCAACTCCGACTACACTACTCCTATGCTTAAGCTAAACTACGAAACAAGTGGAAATGCCAAACGGCTAAGGACTACGGCTAAAACTAAGCAAAACGATCGGAAAACTTGAACGACACCATGGAAGATCCTCTCGAATTCGACAAGCTTCAAATGAGGTAGAAGGGCTCTATTTATAGCCAGCACAAGACGACAACCCTGAGGCGCGTGAGACTTTGTCCCTTGGGGACCACTGACACCTCTGCACGAACCGTTAGCGATTGGGACCACCTGACATTTCTGCTCCACGATCCACCTCTGCAAAAGCTGTGTCCAAGCTGGGACCACTTCCTTCGTCAGGGGAAGTTGCGTTTAGTTTCGCTAAAGTGAAACTATGTCAAGATGGATACTTCGTTGGGCTCTGGTTCGTTGACTTCGTTAAAGGGGTTGTTCTTCGTTGTGACGAAGTGCTTTGTAATGCTTTGACGAAGTGTTACTTCGTTGTGACTAGTTATATAAACGAACATCTTCGTCGACGAGTTTTCCTTCGTTAAGTGCAACTTCGCTTTTGCTTCGTTTAAGTTCGCTGCAAACAAACTAAGAAGAATCAATTCCTTTAAACATAATAGATTTGCACACAATGAAGCATTTTTGCTACAACCAAACTTCTAAAATACATCCTACTCAGAAAACCATAGAATCTTTAGCTTAAGCGAAACTATGTTATAACGAAGCGAAAGTTCATATAATTAATTTCATTAAATATTAGCAAATTCTCATATAAATATATTTTATTTTCCTACTTTAATTCTCAATTCTTGAAAGTTATCAGGTTTAAAAAGACAAACTTCTATAGTAATAAATTAGGAGTTTATCAAAAAGATACATAAAAATCTCACATTTACACACCCACATGATGAAAGGAAGATAATTTGCTAGAAATCTCTACAAAGGGAAATTTCATATTTACAGACACCCACATGACTGAATGTAGCATTCTCTCTGAGGTATATATTAGTTTAACCATTCAAATAAATGTCTAGTATTTAATTTGTCTCTCTTTTTCTCTCATTTCAGCTAATAACTCACAAAAAAGACTCTTTTCAGAGCTCAAACCATCATAATTGTTTGTTTCCAAAAAAAAAAAAAATCAGATTTGTTTGTGGAAAAAAGGGTCAGTAAAATCATTAGTTAGTTGACTTTATGATGAAAAGAAACTTTGAAAATATAAAATTAAGGCTGGTTTACTAACCATTTATTTTATTTTATTTTGAAATTTTGTACTTAAATTTTTTACGTTGTATTTCATATTTCCTTAAAAAAGTATGTGAACACAAATTAAATTTTAAAAATTAAAACTAATTTTTGGAAGTTTTTTTTTTAAATTTTGATTTAATTTTTAAAAATATAAGATGTGGATATCCAAATAAAAAAATAAAAAATTTAAAAAAAAAAACTATGTTAAAGTAGTTATTATAGGCTTCAATTTCAAAGACCAAAATTTTTAAACAAAATAGTTATGAACTAAAAATTCAATTTATGATAGTGTTGTCTATCTTAAAAGCAATTTTTATGAATTTTTTAACAATCAAATATAATATAATAAAATTAAAATGATTATACTACAAAAATAAACGAAATTTATATAAGTTGGTTCTAACATGAATATATAAAAAAGAAAATTGAGTAGCCTTTTTGTGGCCTAATTAAACCCACCAAACAATTTTGTTGAATTTGAGTGATGGAAGAGCTTTAATTTGAAAAGATGTAGAGATGCACCCTTTTTGTTTTTTTGGGAGTTTGGAAATTATATATATATTTTGTGAAGGGCCAAGTGGAAGAGAAAGGGAAGTGGCCTATGCCTTCCATGATAGCCTAATTTGTTAAAGCTTAATGCATTAAAAAATGAATGGCTAAACCTCTCTATAAATACTCTTTTAATGAAGTAAAGGAAGAATATATATGTTGAAGATAAGTTTGTTAGTGACTTAAGAAGCCTTATCTTTAAGCTAAGAACCATTTTTTTTCTAAAACTTAGTGCAATGACAGTGGAAAGAGCTAGCTAGCTAGTGGTGCTCAATAATTGAAACTGACAGAAATACATCAAAAACAGAAAGAAAGAAAGAAAGCAGCTGTTGAGAGTGAAATTTAAATCTATAATTTCTTTTCTAAATATTGCATCCAAATAATAAGTAAAAGATTTCAACCTAAACTTTTCAAAAGGTGGTCTTCAAGTTCATTTGGCTTTGACAAATACCTTCCATAGATGTTATATGAAACAAAATTTCATAAGTTTAATTTATAAAATCAAACAATTTGTCTTATAAAAATAGTTGAGATACACATATGGTAGCTCAAACACTACCGATTAAAAAAAATCCATAAATGTTACAAGCTATGTAGATAAATTTTAGTTGAAAAAATTATTAAAAAAATGAATAACATTTGAGTTCAAAACTAGGAGTTTTTGTCGGAATAGACCAAATTGATAAAATATTTACAATACTAATCAAATTTGAAAAAAAATAGCAATCATAATCAAATATACAGTATGAAGTAATACTTTTTATACTGAATAATTAATACAGTATGATGAGCATTGTTTATATTGTATATTTGACTATAGATGCTAAATATTTTTAAATTTGTCTAGATCTGTAATTATTTTGTAAAATTATAAAATTTGTCTAGATCGTGAAGAATTTTCTAGGCCATTTTTCAAAACATAGTGCACAAAGACAAGTTTTCTTTTTTTTTTTAGTTTTAAGATGTAGATTAGAATTCATTTCTTTTAGTTTAAGATGCATGTCATCTACCATTTTTTTTTTTTGAAAAGTGCATGTCATCTACCATTAAACTATATCCACTTGGCTAAATATATTTAAACTAAAATATCATCATAATAGAAACACCTTTCATTCGGTAGTCAAAAAGGTTTCGGTGGTGATAAATTCATAAACTTATCTAAGAATTAGTTTCCTACAAATTTCCTTGACATCAAAAAAAAAAAAAGCATCGAGTTAGAACAAACGAACAGCGAAATGGAGTCTGTATGACTAATAGTAATTAATGCTTTTCATTCATTTTACAATGTTATAATTCTTACATTGGGTGACAAATCAAAATAGACTAGAGCTGAAATCCCTGTTTTTCTCTAGTCATCTAACAAAATCACCCGTGGGTTACCTTCGTCGTTATGTTATTCTCGTGAAGCAATGTCCCTGCTCGATTCAACTTCCATTTTGTCGATGCTACTTTTCTCGGGTAGAGTTGATGATTCTAGCTGATATGGTCATGGAACATGAACAGATGGTTCAGGCTTTTCGTCCACAGGATCAAGGTCTATCTTCATCGACTCGTCACTTTCTTTTTGAGGTTCAAATTCAGTTGCAGGATCTATTTCCATGTTTGTAACAACAGCAGCCTTTTCGCAGTCCAGATCCACGGGCGATGATTTATCGCCAACTTCATTGCTTGGTGATAGAATGCAGTCAGAGTCGGGAGCTGGTTGATCTTCGGTGGTGTTTGGCTGCAGAGAGAGGATTCGGTTCACATCTTCAAAAATCTTCTCCAACGGGAGGAGGTTATTTTTCACGTCAGAAGCTGCATGGTGGCTCCCAGAGGGCGCATGGACCAGCTCTCTGCAATTTTCATCTACAACCTTGCACATCTGCTAAGAAAATGGAGATATATGAAAAACTCGAAACCGGTATTTCCGTTAATCGTTCTACAGACGAAAGAGGATTACCTCATTGTAAAGCCGGCTTAATTCTAATCTATCAGGATTGTCATCACAAGCAGCAGAAGTTTCTTCTGAAGCTGAACAGACAAAATGCAGTTTACCATAAGTCTGTTATCAAAGAAATTTCGATTTTTGTTTGACAATGGTGTTCAGAAGATTGTCTTTTTGCAAAGATCCTAAAATAACCATCCTCGGTCAAATGGCTCAATCTATAGGGGCGGTCTATCTAAAAATTAATTTCCTATGGATTTCTTGACAACCAAATACTGTAGATCGAGTAAGAATAGTCGAGACGTAAGTTGGCCGGACACACCCATATTTAAAAAATAATAATAAGAGAAATCCTAAAAAAAAAAAAAAAATCAACCATTGTCATCTCTACCCTCAAGTCTGTCAACAGAAGCATTCTCTGCTAGCACATCAAATTTGAAGGAAAAAACTGAGCTCAACAACAAAACAGTACAACATCCACTAGTATCAAATCTTCCAGAACAATTTCTGCATGAAGTCTTTTTCAGAATTCCGAGAGTACAGAGAATTTGACGGTTTTGAAATGGTAAAACGTATTTTTTAGTTATTAAAAAAAATACTTAAAAATTTTCAGTGACCAAAGTGGTTTGCAGAGTTTGAGTTTCAAAAACAATATTTCTTCCAAATTTTATATACAAAAAAAAAAAAAAAAGTTTTTAGTGCATAGACCAGGTAACTTTGGACATACCTCGACTAATTTAAGAGAACGACCAACCGGGTCCGACCCAACTACATTTGGTTGCCATGGAAACTCACAAGATATTAAATACTAGTTAGGTGTTTACCATGACTTGAATACATTCTCTCTAAACCTTTTAGTATTACATGTCTCTACGCTGGACCCGACCCATGATGGTTTATTCTCAAGAAAGTATTGAACCATGATAATGAGGTTATGAATTCCATTCTTAAGCAACAAATTTTTTAAGAAATGAGGCTTACAAATTGGTTCTACTTGGGGCAACTGATCCGCCTTTTGAGTATCTGTCTCCACAGAGCTAGGACCTTTCACATTTGAAACCTTGGATTCATTCTTAATATCTCCACCTGTAATGTCATTTGCCTCTGAAACACCCTGGTAGAGGAAAAAAAAGAAATGAATCCAAAGGGCATAAATACTTGGAAGTTGGAAGTACAAATTCTATAGAATGCATATACTCAATTATCCATTTCGATTATGTTAAGACACGGACAATAATAACGTACAATAGAACTATATTTGATATAATATGAGTTACAATATCATAGCCTTTCGAGAGGATTAAGTCTCTCCCATCAAAGTCTTTATCAAAAACTATACCAAAATATCATCTTTTTCTTAGAACCCGAACTCCTCAATTTAACCAAAACACTAATGACTAATTACTATTATACCTTTCTACAATTATGTTAATATCCCAAAACGATCACTTCCTAGGGTCAGGTTCATAATTGCAATTTGTAAATGCTCAATCAGAAGATATCTAGTGATCTTGTTATGGCCATGAGAAACTGATTTTGATGTAATGATGTCCACAATCCAACATTTTTTTCATAAGCAAAACCCAACAGTTTAATACAGAAAAAGGTTAAATCTAAGGATGTGTTTGTGCCACCAAGAACAAAGGGGGAAAATGAAAATGTGGATGATTCTTGGGCCATCGATAATCATTCCCCCCCCCCACCCACCCACCCCATAATTATATTTTTTTCAAAATCAATTTTTTATTCTCCTCCTAACTACTTTTATTCTCCTCATAACAACGGTTTATTCACTATTTGTCACTCTCATCAAACTCATTATCTTATTTTCCCCCATAATCATTTCTTTCACCCCAAACACAAATAATCATTCTCATTTCTATTCTCTCCCTAATTCTCATTCTTCCATAATCATTCTCATTCCCCTTCCCCCAACCACCCCTGGCATGTCGCAAACCAAATTACAAAGAATCAATAAGAACCGTTTTAGTTCGAAACTTTCTGAGATGGCCCGCGACAAATATCTTATTGTCTAATTCCAAGTTTCATTAATAATATGCACAAGCAAAGTGATTACGGCGGCATTCAATCTGGTTCCAGTTTTCCACTGCTAAGATGAGACATAATTTTGACGACCTGAAACTACATTAATGCCTTGGAGTTCAGAACTTACAAAGTATTCTTTCTGGTACTCTGCATTGAGCCCTTTCTCCAACAGGAGCACCCTTTTCTTGACGAATTCAACCTGTCGTCTCTGCATATCTCTAAAATGATAATATACAGATGAATCTTGATAAACCTGGGATTGGTTTGCAGTATCAGTTCCTCCTCCCTGCACATCAGAGGCAGCAGCCTCGTTTCCACCACCATTTTCCTTTTCCCTTGACTCGCTTCCAGTTACTTCGGTATTTGATGTGTTCCCACCATTCTGAACAAGAGAGACGGTTTGTCCAATAACGGGTAGGTTTACGATGGGGAGATTTAACTCCTGACAAATCACCTCTTGAATCTTGAGGTCCTTGTCATCGATAATTGCTTGCCATCTACCGTAGCCATGCCTTGAGATTTGAAGATTTGAAGATTAGTACTGGAAGATCAAAGCTTTAAAAAAAAAAATCTATAATCAAGTCTCATGAATAGATATCTGCTCATCAAATAGATGACCTAATAATATTAGTCACTACTCACTACTTGGTGTGCAAGAGACAAGAGTGTAAGAGGCACTATCAGTGTCAGAATTTTGATCAATGACTAATATCCACAAATGCCACACTTATAAGTTATAATCACATATTCCATCATCCCTATGCCAGATAAGAGGTCTTTTTTAACAAGAAACAACTCCCCATTTAAATAATGAAAAGTAAATTTCGAGTATAGAACACCTATCAGGCCAATGGAAACTTGGGCATTTGTAGATAACCCTTCGTCAACCATCATAGATTGGCCTAGTGGTTAAGAGAGCTTGAAAAACTAAAAGGTGATAGATTCAATTCATGAAGAGTCTAGCCACCAACCTAAGAATTAATTTCCTACCGGTTCTTTAACATCCAAGTAGGGTAAGGTGGTATGTCTCATGAGAATAGTCAAAGTGCATGCGTAAATTGCCCCGATCAGATATAAAAATAAAAAATAAAAATAAATAAATAAGTAAATAAAGTAACCATTCGTCACAGCAGTAATCCAGTATCAAGTCGTCAATGCAACAGGGAAAAAAATGTACATCAAGAAGCAAGCTTGTTAAATCCATACTTAAGAACAGCAAGCAGCAACAATCTATCATGTTCTTCCTTCCAATGCTTTCCACCTTTGAGTCCCGAGTAACGAGATAAAATGTCATCTGTGAAAAGTGGAGCACTTGGATTTTCTGGGACAAATTTTGCCTGTAACTCCACCAAAAAGAACAATAAATGGTCACATAAATAAACAAGCATGAGCAACAAAATGTGTAAAAAGATTGCTACAAAATCAAAATAAAGAAGCACTACATAGAAAACCAAATCTTCATGCTAAAAGACGAAGTTTTTTTTTTTATTATGAGAAGCTCAAAGATAAGGAATTACAACAATTAAACAGGAAAGTGTTTTTTTAAAACAAACAATAAAACAGGAAAGTAAACAGAATTAAATCTTACTTTATCCCTCATCAAGAGTAAAACTGCAATTCTGATTAGCACATCTTGTATTCTGAGCCCTTCTTTAGGAACGCCATCTAAACGAGACATCATGTAGAATATCTAAATATTAGTATTCCACAAAAATTCAAAAGGAATAAAAAGCAAAACAAAGATGATGCATTAAGGATTCAGAGACGTTAAGCTTCATTTTCAGTCCACATTAACGTTGAAATTCCAAATATGACTCTTTTTTATTTTAATTAATAGCTGGGGCGTTTTCAAATAATGCAATTGTATGTATCGAGCACTATGTAAGTTCTGATTACCCCTCTTTTTTTGTTCAAACCTTCTCTGATAGGTGTCTGGGGGGAGGGGTGAGTTTCTGCTGATTTTTTATGTAACATTTCTGTATATTTTCTTCTATCTTACTGAAAGTTTTGTTTTCTTACACAAACAAACACAACGTTAAATGTACAATACCTGAAAAGTTGGGGGAGTCATTGATATCTTCAGCAATGTGAGATAAGAAAAGAGCCCCATATCTGAACAAAAAATAGTGATTGTAAATCAACATATTAAACATTAATAATAAAAAAAAAGTATAGTTTTTTTTAACTAAAGATGTGATTGATGTAAACAAAATATCAGCACATCGACCAAGATAACAAACATCCAATATCATTTTGTAACTTAGATAAAATATTCATGTTTCTCATTTCTTTTTTTAGTAACAACTGGCATTCGGTAACTATTCATGTTTCTTATTTCTCATTTTTTTAGAAATATGTCCAAAATCATGTAGAAACTCCGGAAACAACAAACTCATGTTTCATTGTCTTGGTTTCCAAATTTTTTCCCTAACATAAATAAAAGTATTATTTTATCTTTTTTACTTCTAAAATGCATCATAAATAAAAGTATTATTTATATTATTATTTTTCTTTTGATGTCTGTGCCTGTCAGGGCCAGCTTTCGCGCACCTCGACTAATATCACGGAACATACCATCTAACCCTACAACATTTAGATGCCAAGGAAACCCGTAGGAAATTAATTCCTAGGTAGGTAGGTGGCCACCATGAATTGAACTCATCACTTTATGCACCCCAAGGCCTTCTTTGACCAATTGAGCCACTCCATGATGGTTTTTTATATTTAATTTTAAAAACTTGTTTTCAAATGATAAGTGCATTTGACATAAGTACACTTTTAAAATTTCAAAGAACAAGAAAGAAAATGATAATAAACATGTACCCACGCATGTCCTACTAGAAATCGAAGTTTCTTCCTACTACATACCCGAAGGCACCCACGCATGTCTCAAGACTCCGCCCGAGAAAGAACAAAGGATTTTCCAAGAAACCGTTAAATGTGTTTATGTTTTTCTTTATTGAAAATAGAACAAGAAACAAGAAAACGAGAGAGGGCCTTAAATTCTCACTCTCAACAAGAATAATCAGTAGAATGGATGCCCCAATAATTCATAAATATATTATGAGGCAATATAAATCTACTTGCACATAGCCTCTCTATCCATTATTTCTATCATCTATAGCAAATCTAAGTCTCAAGGAAACCTATCATTTTAAAAATATTCGTTTTAGTTTAGCAATATAAATTTACCAGTGTGGCAGTGCAAGTCCTATCAATGCACATTTCCACCTTTTAAAGGAAATGAGAAAATAAACTATCAGAACCCTGATATTAAATCAATACCAACAGATCTATTATATAGAAAACAACAAAATTTCATCGATACACGATACCAACAGTTCCTTTCATAGAGCAAACTCCACATCACTTACTCCTTCGTTTCTTCATAAGTTTTCTGCTTCATACGAGAAGTAAATTCCTTCCAGTCAAAATCCCCAACCCCAAACCTGTATCAAGTAAATCAACCGTTAAAAGCATAGAAACACTGAAAAATGCAAATATTGGTATAGCCTCACTTGCAGACACAAGAAAGTAGGAAACGAACACAAATACTAACAGGTTAAAAATAAAAGGGGAAGCAGAGACAGCAAAATAATAATAATAATAATGAAGCACAAAAGTGCTAGAACCTCATTAAAATTTGCACAAATGTAGCCCTTTGACTTTGGTTGAAACCAAGAACTCTGAATGCTCTTCCTTCCCCTTCCATCAAGGGAAGTTGCTCAGTGCTATCCACTGGAAATCGAACCATGCGGAGTCAAGAACAATCAATTAAAATATTATCAAATAATCAAACCGAGTAAAAGGGTACAAATAGAAAACTATACCGCGGGATTTTTTCCGATTAGGCTTTCTTGCAGAAGGAATATCAGTTGAATTTTCTTCACCATCAGTCAATTCAGCTTCATAGTTATCATCCTCACCCTCGGAGCTTACATCTTCTAGTCCAGCTAGGTCATCATCTTCAACAGATATCATCTAAACAGATTACAAAGTTCAAATCACTCAAACTTCAATCAATGATGACTCAAACACTATGTGAAACAAATCACAAATATTAGATTTCAATGAAGTTAAATGGAACATAATAGTTCTGTTCCACAACCGCGCATCTAGATTTATAAGTGATGTGAGGAATTGAAGAGTTTTTTGAAACAAGAAACAAGCAAAAGCTTCTAAGGAACTAAATAGTAATTTCAAGTGAGGAGGAAAGAGTCAAGTTATGAAAGAGTTCTCGTTTAAAGGATTTTTCTTTTACAAAAAGAGCCAACAGAAAGTTATAAATATCATGCGAGGTCCAAAATGGTAGTTAACAAAAGAATAAGATAATTTTCTAAAAAAAACATTGAAATTACATATAGCCTCTCTGTAGACTTAATGGTAAATATGTTTAAGTTCTCATCTAGCTCATAATTTACCTCCTCAGCGAGTTTCTAAAATCAGGACTTTTTTGTGATGAAAAACAAAGCTTTCAAAATACTGAGTAATTCTAGATAGCTGGCATAATCAAAATACTGAACCGCCATAGAAATACAAACACCCTAAAATGAAGCAAAATAAAATAAACCGAATATCTTTTTTGGTTTTCGTTTTTTTGTTGCACCCCTAGACATAACTATAAGGAAACTTGAATGAGAAAAAACATCTATTAATAACTTGAAGAACGTGGCACTAATCATAGGAATTGCATCAATTATCGCCAAATACAACAATAATGTCATTCCTGACTGACCTGCTTACGGCTTCTCTTTCCTTTACCCAAAGCGTTAAACTCTTCTACCTTATGCACTTCATATTTGTCCTTCAACAACTCTTCCCAATAGTTAGCTCTTTCCAAGTTGCTTGCAGCAGGCTTACTTTCCCTGGATGCCTTTTTGGCTGCCTCTTCTGCAGCCTTCACCTCATCAATATATTCAAAATTTGCCACCTACATAATAATATATTTAGATTTTATCACTCACAAAATGAAAATGAACACGTTTTATTTTATAAGAAATGACTTGGCTTTTATATGAAATTACAAAAAAATGGGAGAACCCCGAGGAGACTGTCAGGTATCTAACTCCCATGTATCACAATGATAACCAAAATACCAAGAAGATACCAAACAGACAGAACTACGCAGCGTCTAGATTATAGAATCGTCTCAAAATAGTCTATTACAATTCAGAATAACAAGCATAGAGTAATCAAGCAAAACAACAAAATCTTAAAGAACAAGATAACTTTCTGGTGGGTTCTAGAGCATCGGTGACTCTCCTTAGTTGCTCCTTTCTGCTGAGCCCTCAAGATTTTCTTCCATACCCTTCCTCCAAGCAACCTATTCCTTATATGTGTGTATGATTGGTGGGGACACTTCCACTACCTGATGCTTGCCCCTCCTCAATTCCCTTTTTGCCCCTTCTCTTATATGTGTGTATGATTGGTGGGGACACTTCCTCCAATTCCTCCTGCACTACTTCCTTTTTCTCCTTCCTAGCATAGGTTTTATGTAATGGAGGTCTAACAGAGACATTACAAAAGATGCATAAACTAGCACTTCATAAATGCAGAAAATTAATCCTCCCATGCCTTTTTTCATCTTCTTCTATGTTCTGCAACGAGAACGTTGTTCACTTCTCCATCCAGTGATTCACATCCCCCAGGGCCCATCCCATATTCAAGTGAGTGAAAATTAGAGCACCATTGGATATAGGGAAACTATTGGAGAACAGGCTGAATCTTAAAGAAAATTGACGAAAGGGAAACATAGAGGGAAATCATTGGGAAACTTTTTTTTTGGTAGGAGAAAAAATCACTGGGAAACTTACCAAGTCTGATATACAATAAAAATAAAGGAGAAAAAATAGCAGCTCAGCTGTCAAATCTAAGACGGGAAAAGAAAATAATTAGTGTAAATAAAACCTTAAAAGCCTTCAGAAATTCATCATCCTCTTCGTCATCCACAGTGGCTTCTTCATCTCTAATTTGTTCACGATCCAATAATCTGTGTTAAATGGTAAGAATAAGATTAAATAACAGATACATACATAGTTATTATTTAAATTAAAGGAGTTATAAATTGCCAGATATATTAGTAGTTATCATTTAAATTAAAGGAGTCAAAAGTTACCTATCTATCGCAGCATCATCATAATGAATTTGACGAGATTTTCCTGCCTCGTCATTTTCATCAGCAAATAACTCCTTTGACCCATACCTTATAATATCATCTAGCTCTTCCTGAATTGAAATAAGATAGGCCAAATGTTCAGCCAAATACTCGGGAAGACTCGCGAAGACTGCATAGAACTTCAAATTTCCCTACACAACTCTCTAATCATCTTGAGCTTTAGTCACTATTCACCCTGCCCCCAATCCAAAAAAATATTCAAGGAAGCAAGGGACATTTATAGTAAACCTCTAGAACAAGAATACGAAAGAAGTTGTTCATTCGTTAATGATCGTTGATTTTGAATAGCCATTTAAATGAACTCAATAGCATATAAATCATTACAATTGTTAGTCTCTAACTCTCTCAAGGGACGGTCTCCTTGGTAGAGGCTTGGAGTCTCCAAGGTATGCTCCCTTGGAGGTCTCAAATTTGAAACCCATGAGCGACTTAAATTGTAAAATCATTTGTTGTCCCCTAAGTTCGAACCTTGAGACGGGGGTAGGTGCCTCGGATATGTAGTAGGGCGAAGTTTCAATTCTCGGTTACAGTAATTTTTAGTCATTCAACCTGGAATCCTTTTTTGTAATCTCTTATTGTAGTAAATATTCTCTCAGCTACGGAAATCCATCTTTTACCAACTCTTACTTCAGTTCTGAAAACTTTTCTCATGTCCATATTCAAACTTGTTATTGGTGATTGAGTCGAGTTTGCCTTTTAATAGCAATGCATCCAAGTGACAATAATTCAACATGAGTTTGAATGCTACTAGAAAGTAAGACTGCACATATTACAGAAGTCCTATACCTGATTAATGTTCTGAGCCTTCAGTCTCCCAACAACCAAATGCTCTAAGACCATCTTCTTCTTTGTCAATTGCATCATCCTTTCTTCAATGGTCCCTCGTGTTACTAACCTATAAATCATTACCTGCAATATCAAACCGGGCACCCAAGTAAAAATAAGGAACAGCTGCTGTAAGTCACAAAATATTCCAAAAGAGAGTCTTCAAGACCTTGTTAGTTTGCCCAAGTCGGTGAGCCCTAGCCATAGCCTGTAGATCGGCATGGGGATTCCAATCACTACAGATGGACATTAGCAAAATGATATCAATTAATAAAACAGATGAGGAAAATTATTAGCTAGTTGAGTGACAACTCATCAAAAACCTAGAAAAAGTTTTACACTGTTCAGTAAATAATCCTATGCATTGTCATGTTAATCGTCCTTATAATATGTACCGCCTGACCCTATCAAGAATAATTATTGGAACCGAGGCTTTTTTTATTTTTAGGGTGCAGGCAAGCTCCTCAATTATTTTCTCAAGCCTTCACCACTGGTGAGAGGTGAAGAAGACTATTATTATACTAAAATACCATAGTAATAGCACAGCTTCCTTCTTTCTAGCAAATATAAAAATGAACTATGAAATAAAATGAAAACATTATCACACCTGTCATATATGATAACTGTGTCAGCAGTTGCAAGATTAATTCCCAGACCCCCAGCTCTAGTAGAAAGCAGAAAACAAAATCTGGAGGAACTCTTGGCATTAAACCGATCTATTCGAATTTGTCTTTCAGCTCCGCCAACTTTGCCATCAATCCTTTCATACTGCCATTTCTGGGCCAGAAAATAATCAAACTAATTAGACTTCTACTCAAAAGCATAGCAGTTTCTGCTTTTTTATTCACTAACAGCTACAGCTTTTTCATCAGGCAGCTTTTGTTATCTTGAATAAAGATTTACCATACCTTGTAACTGCAGTAATCTTCCAGCAAGTCCAACATGTGTTGAAACTGTGAATATATGAGAACTCTATGGCCTTGTTCCTTGAGTTTCACCATCATCTTATCCAACAATTGCAACTTCCCGGAAGTTTCTAAAAGCTGTCTGTCAAGTTAAATACAGTAGAATAAAATCAACCAATGGGATTATTGTTTCCATAAAAAACTAGCATTTGATCACCTCTACGAATATGGCAAAAATCATAACTTTAGATTTGCCAAAGTAGAAACTTACTTGTACGCTTCTTCAGCATCTGCTATATCTGGCTCAACTCCATCTAACATATAAGAATGACAACAGAGCTTCCGCAATTGCATAACAACGTTGATAAGAGAAATCTAATAGACATGTTTTAAACTTCAATAATTTTATAGGGTTCAAATAGAAAACGGAAAAATGGTAGAGACAGAGAACTTGCATCCTTACCTGAGCACCACCACGACGAGTTAATATTTGATAGTTTCGGGTTAAAATGGCTTTGTAATATTCTTTCTGCTTACTACTTAGTTCGACACGCAAAATAAGTTCTTTCTTAGGGGGTAGTTCCTTCATAACATCTTTCTTGACCCCTACAAGAAATAAAAGATTAGCAAAAACGCTTCTTAACAAACCATCATAGGTTAGTCTAGTGGCAAAAAATATCTTGGGAATTATAAAGTGCTTAAAGGGAATAGGTTCAACCTATGGTGATCACCTACCTAGAAATTAATTTTCTACGAGTTGCAAATAATTTCTCTCTCTACCTTTATTTCTCTAAAGAAAAGCTCCCAATTCTAGAACCCAAAATTCCCTCCCCTCTCTTCCGGCACCGGAGAATGAACAATGGACGTGCATCTTTCCTCTGATCGCATGTGAGATTTCTCCTTCTCTCCGTGCGGTTTCTTCTTTCCACCATCATGGACATGCACATCTCGGTGAGTACTTCTCTTCGTGTATAGCTCCTTTCTCCCCTCATGGACACGGTTTTTCTTCATCTTTGGAAAAGTCACCAAGTAAAGTGTCGCGCAAATCTTCTCTACATGTGAAGCGGAAGACTCAGCAGATGGTCGTTCCTCCAGCACCGGCAAGGAACGCGAGTTTAGGCATCTTCTGAGCTCAAGCTTAGGTTGTGCATGGGTTCTGTAGTGGTTTGTTTCTTCCTTAGTTCCTCACCAGGCGGCAGTGAGATGGTAGAATCATCGGAGGTGGTTTTTTCTTTCCTTGTGTGTGTGGTCCCATTGTGCGCGACCCCGATGACAAAGAGAATACAAGATCTGCTCTTTTGGCACCATTGTTGTCAAGACACTCTTCCCTAGGAAGCATAGGTGACTAATCTATCTTCGTCGAACCCCACTTTTCACCATAGGATTTGCCAAGGCTATCTTCCTTGTGAATAGGGGAGACGAGATCTATAGTCGTGCAACAGGCTAATAATCAAATTATGTCTTTCATTGTCGTGACTTATCTACTCTACTACTTGCACTTGCGTCACATCCTTTCATCAATCAATCTTCCATGACTCACCTTTTCTCCTTTCTCTAGCCATATCCAACGAAATCGTATCTAGGCACACTAGAATCATCTTTCTGGTTTGCCAACAAAACACAAGAGCATAACTTGTTCTTTGTTTCGGCACTATCGAGTTTGTAATTTATCGTATTGCCTTTGTGTTTTGCTCATTGATTGGCATTTTATCAATGTTTCGATAGGTGATTGTCTCGTGAGAATAGTCGAAATGCGCTCAAGGTGACCCAAACACTCACACATATATATAAATGAAAAAATATTGTGGTCTGTGGAGACAAAAATACTTTATTTGTGTTGTGAAACAAATAACTAAAAGAAAAAAAAAATGTATCAATGTTGTTTCAAAAAATTTTGTAAACATTTGAACTATATTGTGGGCTCTGGGACAACACCTAACCCTAGTCCTACTACATTGAGTGTCAACATTTTTATTGAATTATGCCTATTATAGAGTTATTCATCCTAGACTATTTCAAAATAAAACCTAAGGGCTATATTTCAAAATGAAACCTACAGGGAAAGGAAGACTAACTTGTAAGTATCTAGTAACAACTACAAGAGTGCATTTAACCGAAGTATATAAAATGCCAAAAATACTTGTTTACAAATAACGTGATTGCAAATAGTGTTAGCTAGATTAAATCAAAGAAATTGGGGGATAAAAGCAATTAAAGTATAAATGAATAATAATGGCACTCCAAACAATCGAGTCAATTGATCACTAGACAAAGTTTAAGAACCTTACTTCTCAGAAGATGAGGAGCTAACATTCTGTGAAGCCTCAAGATTTGCTCCTCTTGATTGATATCTTTGAACTCCTCTTGGAACTCCTCAAGACTTCCAAACTGAAAGAGAATAAGCATCCAATGTGATCAAAGTTCAAACCATAATAAATTCATTGTTTTGTTTGTATGATTAATAACTAACGTATGCATTACATCTAATTTGATTGGAGTGACTTACTAACCTTTCCCGCATCAAGAAAGTGCATGAGCATGAAAAGTTCATCAAGATTATTCTGAAATGCAAACACGAGTAAAAGAGAGAAAATTTCAGACATTTCTTTACATATTTGGCTATATGAATTTACAAATGAACAGCCACGTTGAGAGATGGGGACGTCAAACAGATTTATCAACATCATTTTGTTCCTCAAAATGAGCAGAACTAGTTTTTGGAATGAAAAGATAGTAAGAAAATGTAACAAGCAACCTTAACCCAAAAATACTTCAAATTCGATTAAAACAATAAATGTGCCATTTTTTCAACCAGTTGAAAGGTTGCAAATACCAGTGGCACCATTGTAATTGGATGAATATATTCAGTAACAACTGTATGAAAAATCAGATAGTTGGCTACATATTCTGTGTTATTTTCCAAGCAGCGAACCAAGAACGGAATTTAGACAAAAAATTGTTATCCACTAGACTGTTGAATCATGACTCATGCAATATAATAACAATGAAAAATCCAAAACCTGAAGAGGAGTTCCAGTCAAGAGAATGCGATGTCTACTTGAAAACTGTTTAAATGAAGAAAACAATTTTGAATCCTTATTCTTGAGCCGATGGCCTTCATCAACAATCTAAGAGAAAAACAACAATAAGAAGAAAAAAACGTATGTTAGAAATCATGAACCCTCAAATTTTAGCATAGTTTGTATCAAATGAACGTCATAGACTCATACTAAACAAGGATAGTAGCAGAACAGATTATCTCACCAAGGATTGCCATTTTATAGACTTCAGTGTTGCCACATCAAAGTTAATCATCTCATATGATGTTAGCAAAACATCAAACTTGATTCTATCTTGCTTACTTTCGGTAACAATTCGGCCAGATTTTTTTTTCTTCAATTTCTTACGCTTCTTTGGAAAGTAAAACTCATATTCCCTTATAACTGCGCGAGCTTGTGCAGAGCCCACATACATAACCTACCAGCAAGTAACATATTAACATAATACAAGCCAACAAATATTATGATGAAACAATAACCTACAGATACATACAACATTCATATGAGGAGCCCATGTAGCAAATTCACGTTCCCAATTTCGAAGCGTTGACAGTGGCGCAACCACCAAGTGGGGAGAGAGATTCTCTTCATGAAGGGATGCTAAAAAGGCAATACTCTGTATGGTTTTTCCTGTAACCAATTAGAAAAATATATATTTTTTCAAGTTAAAGATCAAACGGAACCTCTTTTTACACTCCTTTTTACCAAGTTTAAGTTTTTTATCTAGTAGGTTTTACAAGGAAAGTCGAACACTTTGGATACGATGGTGAGAAAGGTGACCTTGGTAGGACCTTGATGTTGCATTCTTTGTAAAAGGTATGCGCAAGCTGCAAAGGACCTGAATCACGTTCTTTTGCGGTGCGAGACAACTTTGTTGGTCTGAAATAACCTTTTAATAAGATTCTGGTAGAGATCGCAGGGATTACATGGTGAGCGTTTTACTCATCTTCACTTTCAAGAGAAAGGAAAGGGGTCTATGTCACATTATAGGGGCTCGGAGAGAGAAATAATAGAATCTTCTACAGATTAGAGAGATTTGTGGAAGATGTGCGGTCCTTTATTTTTTTGGATAAGAAACGATTTCATTAATTCATGAAATTACAATATAGTTATATAGTATTGGGGATCAAATAAGGGATCTCCAGTAGTTAAGTAAAGAGTCATAACTATAAGAATAAAAAAGACGATTTAGTTTACACCAAGATATGACAGTATGAGTAATGGTGTCAAAAAAACTATGGTAGAGAGAAGCTTTGTCTTTAAATATTCTCTTGTTTCGTTCCAACCATATGTTCCAACAAAAAGCTCTTATGAAATGTTCCCATAAGAGTTTCTTTTCCTTCTTAAATGGATGTCCGATCAGTGCTGCTTGAATTAATTGAAGAGGTTCAGCGTGCGGTCCCTTATTAGATTCTATTGGGTTTAAATTGTTTTGTAATTATATGTTAGGTCGGGTTATTCTAGATTGGAGACCGTTCATATAGACTAATCTTTTTTTGTGGGTTGTCTTCTTGTATATCCTTGATTTTTTTTTCATTTTTATGATTATATCTCATTGAAAGCTCAGTATAATATATTTTTTTAAAAAAAAGACTAATAACTCACCGAGCCCCATTTCGTCAGCAAGTATCACGTGAGTTTGCTTGGACCATGAAAAACGTAAGAAATTTAACCCTTCAAGCTGGTATGGATGTAATGTTCCTTCACATTAAAAAAAAAAAAGAAGAAAACTTATCACAACATCATAATAAAAATATATAGTATATGACCGTAGAAAGTTTAGGACAAAAAATTATGTACCTCCAGAAAGAAACAAAGGACTACTATCATATTGTTGGAACTCTTTTTGTTTTTTCTGAAGTTCACCAATATCACCATTTGTGTTCTTGTTCTTCTTAGAAGACTGTTTGCGAGATCTAGACTGAATCTTCTTGAACTTATCAATTTCAGGCTGAAAGGCAGTGATGTCTGATTCAAGTTCCCAGTAACATTCATCATAAGAAAGTTCTTTGTACTTCACTAAATATTCTTTTTCATCATCATTTGTCCTACATCATTAAAAAAAATACTATCTACGTCAATCAGTTTTTGCTCCACCATTCTAATTCAAATTGATAGTAATATATAAAAGGAATACAATACATGAGATTTAAAACATCAAAGAGATTTACAACCATACAAGAGAAACCATGACTGCCAACATATATTTAATTGAAACAAACGGACATGAGAGTTGACAATAGTGGTATGTCAAATTTTGCCACCCTAATTGCTGCCTCCTTTGTTTACAAAGATGTAGAAACATAAAATCATATTTTTCTTGATTGTGCATTAGCAACAGATATTTGGAACCACTTACTTGCTGCATTTGGATTGTCTATGGCTAGACCGAAGGACAACCCTTCTTTTCTTATCTATGTTCGGATGGGGTATCCATTCATAAATGAAAAGAAGGTTTTATGGCAAAATTTCGTTTATGGCTTTTTTGTGGAAATGGTGGCGAGAGAGAAACAACTGCATTTTCGACGAAGCTTATCAATGCTTGTGGGATCTACTATCTTTATTGTTTTATATTGGTCATCGTCTCCTCCCATTTTGTAACTATGATCTTACCACTTTGATTAATCACGGGAAAAGTTTGATGTAATTAGTTTTGATAGGGTTTTGTACTATTTCATACATCAATAAACAGTTTCTTTCAAAATTAAAAAAAAAAAAAAAAAAAAAAAAAAAAAAAAAAAAAAGTTTTTTTTTCCCCCAAAAAAAAACAAAAAAACTCCCCCCCCCCCCCCCCCAAGGCTTTAGAAAATACTGCAAAAAATAAATAACATAAAAAGATATTTAGTACAGATCTGGATAGCCATCATATCATAAGTAGATCCAACTTCATGGTCTCTTTAGTATAGGGTGGGTTTATGGGAGTGCAAGTCTTGAACACTTTAGATTCCTTCATTGAACAAATAATTTTTTAAAAATATGGGGGAAAAGGCAATAAGTGATAGGAACCTGCAAAATATTGATTTCAATTAGCACTAATGTATGACAGATCAGAGTTATAAAGGAACCTAAGTAAAGAGTTAAATCATTGCACAACTTAAAAACTTATAGGTTGAGGTAAATTTAAATTATATCAACACATTTTAACACTCCCTTCACTTTTTTTTTGATGAGAAACAGAGACGATTTCATTGATGAATGAAAATATTACAAAAATAGTAAAATAGTTTAATAGT
>JBBMEF010000023.1:757349-768601 GCA_037832685.1 Sicyos baderoa
CAATATGCTCTGATAAAATGCTCCCATAAGATTTTCTTCTTCTTCTTAAAAGGGTGCCCCAAAAGCGTAATAGATAATAGCATATGAGGATCCGGATGCAGAGTAATAGGCCAATTAAAAGCATTTTTGATAAAGTTCCAGAAGCTTGATGCATAAGTGCAATTGCTAAATATGATGTATGGATTCTGAATTATTTCTGCAAATAACACACCACTGGGGGGATAAAGCTCTATTAGTAAGCCTCCTCTGAATGTTTATATTGATTTATCTTTTAATAATTTTTTCCTTTTAGGATTAGGTTAAATATTCTATTTTCCTTTTACAATTACTATTAGGTACAATATTATCTTTTCCTTTATGATTAGGTTAAACATTAGATTCTCTCTTGTAGCCTATTTGACCCAATGTTGGATTGATAAAAATTTGAATTTCATCTTTCAATAGAAAGGAAGACTTACTTGTATCTAGAAACAATTTTACAAGAATTCTTTGTGGCAATCCGGTGTTTGTGTCATCCCGCGGGAGTTTGTGGGAAGAGTAACCGGCGATTGGAAAGATCTAGATCTTGTGCAGATGAGTGAAACCTCATTAAATTCTATGTTTCTCTCTAGGCTTCAATTTCTAAGTTTTTTTTGTAATTATTCTTTAGACATTATTTGATTGGAGACCATTTTTATAAGGTCTTCCCCTTTTTCGTGGGCTCTCTTTTTGTGTATGCCCTTCATAGGCTCTCCTCTTGTATTCTCTTTCATTCTTTTCTCAATTAAGGCTGGGATTTTCATCAACAAAAAAAACAATTTTACAAGAAAGCCTTTAACTAAACAACGAATAACTACATAAAATGATAAAAAGACTTACTGAAAAACAACATAAATACAGTGTAGCGAATAGTGCTCCCTTCGAAGTAAAGAAATAGGGCATATAAAAGAAATCAAAGTATACATGATGAATATTGGCACTTCAAACAACCAAGTCAATTTATAACTAGACAAATTTTAAGCATCTTACTTCTCAGAAGATGAGGGGCTAACATTCTGTGAAGCCTCAAGATTTGCTCCTCTTGATTGATATCTTTGAACTCCTCTTGGAACTCCTCAAGACTTCCAAACTGAAAGAATATAAGCATCCAAAGTGATCATAACAAATTCATGGGTAATGTTTGTATGATTTATAAGTTTATAACCAACATATGCATTATATCTGATTTCATTTGAGCGTCCTACTAACCTTCCCGGCGTCAAGGAAGTGCATGAGCATGAAAAGTTCATCAAGATTATTCTGAAACGTAAACATGGGTAACAGTGAGAAATATGCAGGTATTTATCCTCTTAATAAACATAATGATACGATCCAAGCCCATTTATTATTAGTATATTATTAGTATTTATTAGGTTATTATATTATTGATTTGTTGCCTTATTTAGTCATTAGGTTAGAATTAGGTTTTATTATAAATAGTGAGGGTTGGGTAGTGATTTAGGTATCCAATTATGAAATGAGTTATTGAGTAATTTATTGTAGGGCTCAAGAGATTCTCTTGAGATGGGAGGTTCCAAGACCTATCAAATCTTGGCTTATCTTGTATCTTTTACTTTTGATATAATCTAGATCCTCGATCATATCACATAGTATGCATAGACGGCCACGTTGAAAGATGAGAACAACAAACAGATGTAAGGTTTAACACAACTTCATTTTGTTTCATAAAATGAGCAGAGGCAGCTCAGGCAGGGCAACTAATTTTAGAATAAAAAGAGAATTAACACCATTTACAAATAAATAAACCAATGGAAGCAACCTTAACCCAAAAAAAAACTTTGAACTAAATTAAAACAATAAATGGGCCGTTATCAAGGTTGCAAATACCAACGGCACCATTGTATTTAGATGAACAATTTCACTATCACGTAGCTACATCTTCCATTTTATTTTCCAAGCAGCAAACTAAGAACCGAATTTAGAACTAATGAACTATAAAAAGGAGAAAAAAAAATGTTTTTCCACTATAGTGATAAGTCATGCTATACAATAGCAATAAAAATACAAAACAGATAAATTACATTATTGAAAATTAGAGATGTCCCCGGAGCGGGGCGGGGCCGGGAAATGCATCCCCATCCCCGCCACCGAAATTAGTCTCCGTCCCCGCGAAATTCACCGTTCTTTTTAAGGGGATAGGAGCGAGGTTGCCCCGAGGAGAATTTTCCCCTGTTTACTTTTTTTTTCTTCTTTCATTTTTATATTTTTTCAATAACAATTCCAAATAATTAAAATTTCTTTAAAAAATATCTATCAACTTTCAACTATATCCTTAGTTATTATAGAAAAATATTCATTTGAATAAACAAGTTCACCATCAAATATTTTTTTATCTAAAAATTAAATAGTAAAATGAGAGAAAAAAAAATTATAAATTAAAAAACAAAAAATTTTAAATGGGGAATTTTTTGTCCCCGTTCACCGCCCAAACGGGGATTCCCAGCCCCGTAAGGGGCGGGTCCCCACGGGAAAAATGAACATCTCTACTTAAAATCAAAAGCATCAGTGACCTATGATCTTTAATGCATTAATATAATCTGAAACAAACCTGAAGAGGAGTTCCAGTCAAAAGTACACGATGGCTACTTGAAAATTGTTTCAATGAAGAAAATAATTTTGAATCCTTATTCTTGAGTCGGTGCCCTTCATCAACAATCTAATAGAAAAATCAACAATAAGAAAAAATGGTAAGTTACGATCCCAAATTTTAATATAGGTTGCAACAATATGAGCATCATAGTTAGCAAGGATTTTAGCAGAACATATTAACTCACCAAGGATTTCCATTTTATAGGCTTCAGAGTTACCACATCAAAGTTAATCATCTCATATGATGTAAGCAGAACATCAAACTTGATTCTATCTTGCTTACTCTCGGGAACAATTAGGCCAGATTTCTTTTTCTTCACTTTCTTGTGATTCTTTGGAAAATAAAATTCATATTCCCTTATAACCGTACGAGCTTGCGCAGACCCCACATACATAACCTACAGCAAGTAACATATTAGCATAATGCAAGTCAATTTTTATAGGAAACAAAAAACTTTCATTGCTAAATGAAAAGTTAAAAAAAGCCTATCAATAATTACACAAAGCTTTGCCAATGAGATAATAGAGTAGTTAAGCTATAATCCTTGAAAGGCAAAATATTATGAGCCTAAGACATAGCTAAAAAGGGAATGGATTCAATGAGATTATCAACTTGGAGATCCCATCCGAGAAGATAATGTCATTCCACATAGTCCAAATCTTTCACCAAAAAGCGCTTAAGAATAGGAGCCACAAAATTATCTTCTTATCATAACCTACAGATACATACAACATTCACATGATGAATCGATAACCTACAGATACATACAACATTCATATGAGGAGCCCATAAAGCAAATTCACGTTCCCAATTTCTAAGTGTCGAAAGTGGAGCAACCACCAAGTGAGGAGATAGATTCTCTTCATGAAGGGATGCTAGAAAGGCAATACTCTGTATGGTTTTTCCTGTAACCAATTAGAAGAAAAAAAATCAAGTTACCGATCAAATGAAACTTCTCTTTACACTCCTTTTAACCAAGAGGACCAACAACTCACCGAGCCCCATCTCGTCAGCAAGTATAACATGTGTTTGCTTGGACCAAGAAAAACGTAAGAAATTTAACCCTTCAAGCTGATATGGATGTAATGTTCCTTCATTTGCATCAAAAAGACAATTTATCACATAATCATGAGAAAAATTCAATGTATGAGACTAGTAAGTACAGGACAAAATTATGTACCTCCAGAAAGAAACTGAGGACTACTATCATATTGTTGGAATTCTTTTTGTTTAGTCCATACTTCATCAATATCACCATGGCTGCTTTTGTTCTTATTAGAAGACTGTTTGCAAGATCTAGACTGAATTTTATGGAACTTGTCAATCTCAGGCTGAAAGGTAGAGATGTCTGATTCAAATTCCCAATAACATTCATCATAAGGAAGTTCTTTATATTTCACAAAATATTCTTTATCTTCATCATTTTCCCTACATCATTGAAAAATAGCATCCACGTCAATCAGTTTTCAGGTTTTGCTCCATCATTTTAATTCAAATGTATATAAAAGCCAAAAGGAATACAATACAATACAGCCATACAGGTGATTTAAAACGTCAAAGAGATCTACAACCATACAAGAGAAACCATATGGCTGTGAGACTTTATTTGAAGGAAGCGGATCTTGCAACCCCGCAATGCCTAGTCAACAAAAAATATTGAATATTGCAAAACGGAATGATCTAATTGATTCATGGAACTTCTTAGAAACAGAAAATAAGAAACTTCAATATTCAACATTTGAGAAATAAGATACAAGATGTTGGGTAACGATTAGGGGAACCTTCAAATTAGTAAGTAGACCCAACTTCATGGTCTCTTTTTACACCTCATACAAGTATAGGGTGATTTAGTGGGAATGTGAATGTTTTAGATCATTTCATTGAAGAAAAAAAAAATCAAGGTTGAACGCTTCTGCAAAATACTGATTTGAATTTCCATTGATGAATGGAAAATTATAGTTGCAAAGGAACTGATGCAAATAACTCCAAGAAAAGAATAAACCTGCAAGCAAGAATCCTGTCCACTGTTGTCCATTCAGGTCGAATAGCAACATATTCTTCCTCAGCATTGTTGTTTGATGCCATTTGCTTATGAAAATTGTTTACTTTAGTCTTCAAGCGAGGATGCATTTTAAAAGCTTTAATAAATTCTTTCTCAGGCACCCTGACAACAAAATAAAGGGAAATGTGATAAAAAGATATGTCGAAAATCAGGGAAGCATGTGGGAAGCAAGTGGGAAAAATTACTACTAAGAGGTACAGAAATATCTACAAGAAAGAAAAAAAAAACAAATCAACAGCTCCAAAATGATTGCTGTAATAAAGCAGAAGCAGTTAGAAAACATCAAAATATATTACCATGTGCAGTGTAGATAAGATAAACCCTTCCATTTTACTAGATATTGTTTCACAAAAATTTGATTTGAACCAAGCTTAGACGCATCACTGTCTCCAGCAAGAGTAGGGCGCATTTCACAGTCCAATATCTTATCAATATCACTTAAAGGGCTCACCTGTGAAATGTACATAGATGAGAGAGAAAAAATGGCTGAGGATAATCACAATAGTCTACATAAAAAAATAACTCAATGTTCAGAAAAAGAAATCATACACATTCAGGGCACCTCCAGTTGCTAGGGAGAGGAGATTTCAAGGGTGGAACTAGACATTTAGGATGGTAATCATATGTACAGGTTTCGCAGGAGAGAAGGTTCTCACTTTCTCCACAAGCTTGACATGCATCTACTTTCTGCCACAGGAAGTGAAAGGAGTCAAATGACAACAGAAATCAAACAGATATAAAATAAAGACTAGAAAAACATTAGGAAATGTATGGATCAACGATAACAGAATAACACCATCACTTCCACTAATAATAGCTGTTAAATGATACAAGAAAGCATGAAAAGCCTTCCAAAAGAGGATTCTACTATATTATGTTTCAACTTGATAGCTGCAAATTGACGTTCAAAACTTTCTAGAACCTTAAATTAGTATTTCAAATTAACACACCATTAGTGTAAGTTCCTTCTTATTCAAATAAAAAACCATGTTCTCATTACACAGGCTTTGAAACAAAGTCCTTGCTGGTTAGAGGAAGCTTGAGAGATTTATAAGAATGGGCATATACTTGACAAAAAGATTGCATCCCTTCTTGATTGTGTATTTGCAACAGATTTTTGGAACTACTTACTTTCTTCATTTGGATGGTCTATGGCTAGACCGAGGACATGCCTTATTTTCTTCTCTGTGTTCTGATGGGACATCCATTCAAAAATGAAAAGAAGGTTTTATGTCAAAATTGTGTTTATGGTTTTATGTGAAAATGATGGCTAGAAAGAAACAACTGCATTTTCTACGACACTTATCACTCCCTTTTCTTGTGTTTTGGAGTCTCAATCTACTTTCGTTATTGCTTTATATTGGAGTCATCGTCTCACCTATATTGTAACTATAATCTTGCCACTTTGATTAATCGGTGGAAAAGATTCAAGTAACTAGTTTTGATTGGGCTTTTATACTTTTTCATACATCAATGAAAAGTTTGTTTCCTATAAATATATATAGGGAAAAATACATTTTTAGTCCTTAGGCTTGGGGTGTAGTTTCTATTTGATCCCTATGTTTCAAAATCAAACATTTTTTCCCTTGACTTAAAAGATGTTCAGTTTTAGTCCCTGACATTTCAATAAAGCTCAAATTTAGTCCCTGGGATTAAAAAAATTACTAGTTACATGATGCAATGTTGACTACAATAATGACTAGACTAATGTTAAATTTTAATATATTGAATATTGATGAAATTGTTATTTTTATGTTGACGTAGAATAAATTTTATAAAAGGAAATAAGTATAAACGTAAACTCACAAAACACATAAGCACTAAAATTGATTATTATTGAAATGTTGATTTTGAAACATAAGGTCCAAATTGGCACCACCACACACCAAACCTAGAGACTAGAAAGGTATTTTCCCGTGTGTGTGTGTGTGTGTGTGAAATTGTACCACCTACAAAGAAATGTGACTTGGTGCGGGGTTGGTATGCTTGTGAACAAAAGAGAATAAGTGTGTCCCATTCACTACTGGCACTACGTTAACAAATGTCACATGTTTATCAGGCTCACAGGCATTAGTTATAAATTAAAAGTGCCATTTAACATATTAGTTTAGACAAAAAAAAAATAATAATAATAATAATAGGGAGGCAAAACTACTTATTTCATAATCATATGAAATATGACAGAAAAAGACTGCTGAGCCTTGAATTAATATTATAAATATATGAAGAAAAGTAAACAAACCTTGTCTTCCCTCTCGAATCTTTCAAAATTCTCTTCCGTTGAGCCAGGTTTTTTATGCTTATAATCAAATTCGTCATCTGACTCATCAAGATTATACACTGGCCTTCGTTCTGATCTAACACGAAGCCTCTCAACCAGGCTACTCATATTCTGCACCAAGAAATCATTAAGTTAGCATCTTAACATATATTAATGAATACTAAGTTTCTCTTTAACCGGGAAATCGTTAAGTTAACATCTTAACATATATTAATGAATAGTTTGTTTTTTTATTTTAATCGGGAAATCGAAGCTTTGCTCCACTATACCCGGGATAACCACGCCCGTCCTTAGGCCAGACACCAGGAGACATCGAAGAAATGAAGACACTCGATAGGTGTGAAAAAATAAAGGAACAGTGTGAATATGAGCAGTAGCAGAAGAAAATATTTGGATAGTAAGAAAGTTCACAATTCTAGGGTTCACAGTGGAATGCAACAAACTTACCAAACATGTAAAACGCCAAACATAGAAGGAACCTTAAAACAAAATCCGACGTCCAGAGTTGCACATATGCAAATACATTACCATAAAACGATCAAAACAAACATGAAAGCATAGAACATTAACAAACCCCTAGTACACACCAAAACAGTATAAATTTCCAACACGATGAACAATTTCTAAAACATATATACACACCAAAACATATAAATTTCCAACAAATGCCACTGCCATAACAACGATGAATTCTCAACAAAAAGAAAATCAAGCATTTCATCACCACCCAGAAAACCTAACAAAATTAATTCCAAACAACAACACAACCCAGAAGCGGAATCATCAATTCAACACGAACCCATCAACAGCATTCAAAAAAGAGACACAAAAATCGACCCCCCACTTCATAAAACCAGCTAAATACGAACTAAACGAACTCAAATCAGTATATAAATGTGGCGGGAGTGTAAAGAACACGAGAATTACCGAAGAGCACCGGATCTTGAAGCAGATGAATTACCGAAAATCAGCCGGAACCCACAACTGGAATCAGGAAAGAGAGTAAAACCAAGAGAGTAAAACACGGCATGAACTGAAAAGAGAGAGAAAAATGGCCGCTAATCACAGGAAGATTAGCAGAAAAGCTGTAAATAATCAGTGAAGAACGAGATTTTCACTCAGATCAGCGGTTGAGCTAATCAAAATTTCATCATCTTGTTCTTCTCAACAGAGAAAGATGATCTTAAATTCTGAAATTACTGATCCGTAAACAAACAGTAATGGTTTTGGTACAGAGAATTTGGAGAACAGGCCGAACGGGAAAGCCCTTCATTGCCAAAGCAAGAGCTGCTATTGACCTGGTCAAATGGGCTTTTGACTATTTTGGGCTTTTTTTTCTTTCCTTTTCTAACTTGGAGTCTAATAGGGTTTTTTTAGGGTTTGCAAATTATGTTTTTGGATTATGTTCATGATTTGTGCCAGAGATGTAAAGAAGTATTCTAGATATAGTAGTTAAATGTAACATAATCAATCGCATTAGGTTACGTTCGTTATTGGATTAAGAGTTGGTTTGGACCGACTCGGAGATTTGTTTATAACGCATGTTTCATCTTGACTTTGTGCATTAATAACTAGTTATGAATAAACGGTTATGTTTGTTTTAAGGAAATAGGTTTCTTTTAATGCTTCAATTGTCGGACTTAAAGACATGTTTTGGACCGATTTGTAGATTTGTTTAGAACGGTGCGTTATTAGTTAGTTATGAAAAATGATTGTATTTGTCATTGGGTAAGAGATTTTTGGATCTGTCTGATTATGACTCATAAATCTGTTGAATTTGTGTGTTTCATATTAGCTCTAACTCATATTTAAGTAGCTAATTCGATTGTTAAATACTTTTGGAGTCTGGTGTTCACTTACAACTCATTGCCATTCAAATTGTTTTGAAAATTAATGAATTAGACGTTTCTTATGATTGAAGCATTTCCACCATGAATTTTCACTAAGCTAGTTTATTCAACGTACCATCTTACAACTCTAATTAGCGAAATGGGTTGGGCACGATAACGTTTCATGTCCACTCCTTTAATAACATTATGACCAAGGTGAGAGAGACACTTAATCTTAGACAGTCTTTTCAATTGCTTAAGAAACCGGAGATATATAACTCATGCTCGAGACCCGAAATAAAATGGAGAGGGACACTCTTATCCACATTAGAGCATTAGCACAATCAAGATGTCATTAAATGAATAACTAAATCAAGCTTGTAAGACTTTAAAACAATGAATAATAATGAATGAAGCCATTAATCAAAAGATGTGTAACGACCCGGTTTTTCTTAAAGACATTTCAGGTTGGTTGGGTCGTTATTCCCGTTATTTGGTTCTTGAAGGGAGTTTCGGTTTTGGGGCTAAAAGTAAAAGAGTTGGTTGTTAATTTATTGAAAGTGGGCATTTGAAGGAAAATAAATAACATTATTAAGCTCATTTTGTTTAATAGATAATTTGGTAAAAGTGCACATTTATTTAAATGGGTTTTTTTGTTTTAAAAGAAAAGGAAGGATTTGAAAATGTTGGAATTTAGTTTTAAATAAAACATATAAAATAAAAAGAAGGAATTTTTAGTTGGGTTTAATAAAAGAAAATAAAATTAAGAAGAATTAAATAAAACAAAACAAAAAAAAAAACCATCTCTTTCTCCTTCCCTCTTCTTCTTCTCCATCTTCTCAAAACCCTAACCCCTCCTCACCACCAAGCTGTCGTCGCCCTTCCGTCAACCACCGCGCGCCGCCGCCCTGCAAGCCATCGCTTTCCGTCGCAGCCGCAACGCGCCGCAGCCAAGCAGCGAGCGAATCGCCAGATCTGCTGCTCGACGTCGCCCAAGCCCCCTCCTCGCGTGCGCGTTCGCAGCCGATTTCTTCGCTTGGCGTCGCCAGAACGCCGTCCTCCTTCCATCTCGCGCGCACCTCAGAGCTTCTAGCCTCACGCCTGCATCGCACATACTGCCCGAGATCCGTCCGCGCTCAGCCAAACGTCGCAGCCAGCCCCTGTCCGCCTAGGAGCCGCGCACCAGCGCCAAAACAGGCCTGCTCCTCGCCGTCCTTAGGAGTCGTTTTCCTCGCTCGTGCCGTGTCGATTCCAGATCTTGGGTAAGTGTTTGAGGCCTCCTTCTTGCTGTTGGTTAAGGATTGGTTGTTTTAGGTTGTGTTGTTGATGTAGACTCTTGACAGATTGTAGCATGTGTTCTATGTCGGGTTGGTGAAATCGTTTTGTCTTGGATGTTGGGTAAGCCTCGAGATCGTTTCTTTTAGTTGTGTAGTTCATTGTTATGGATGGATTTGTTTGTGAAAGTTATGGTTTTATGTTAGGTGGCATTGGTGTTCTTCCTCGTCGTTGGGTTGTGATTCGAGCCGTCGCTCCTTCTTTGGTTCGATTCGGGTACTTCCGCCTTGTTTCATTTAGTTAGTTAGTTGCTGCCCGGGTTTCGTTTTAGGGGCTGTTCTAGCTAGATTTATTACTTATATTAATATTGTTCTTATTTATACTTGATAGGCTTCTTATGTTGTTTGCCGACGATTAGGAGTTGGTTTGTTTGCGTTCTGTAGTCCGACATTCCAGGTAAGGATTTCTTACCGGGGTTGTATGGACCCTGCGATATAATTGTGATGCATACTTGGTTGCTTGTTTATGTGTTTAAAGCATGTTAGGGGCTAATGTTTTCTAAACTATTATTCGGACTTTTATTTAGGAAATCATAATTACTCGATCACGTTAGTACCATGCTAGGCCGATTCTCTTTGATTTATGATCGTTGCTCAGCCTTGCATGTTCATCGACCCATTTGACATGTGTTTAGTCGATCGCTCTTGTTTGTTCTTTGGCCCTCTTGGGCATGTGTCTTCATTAATCTTTCTTGTATATTTATGACCATGTTTGGTGTATGTCTCGATAATATTTCTTGAATGCTTCTAACCATATTTAGCATATGTATCGTTATCCAATCTTGTTCGTTTGTTACTTCTTTCTGGCTTGTGATGATATATATCTGTTGTCTGCTCTGCTCCCATATTGGGACTACTTCTATACATGCCATTTTATATATATATCTGTTGTATGCTCTGCTCCCATATTGGGACTACTTCTGCACATGATAAGTTATAAATGATTGTTGTATGCTCTGCTCCCATATTGGGACTACTTTATAATTATTGCCATATATATATATCTGTTCTATTATTTCTGTATTGTTCTTTAGTTAGTCTTCTAGGAGAGTCATAATCTTATGGGCGAGAGGGCATAACGTAATTTGCCCCATTGGCAGAGATGCGCGAGAACGTA
>JBBMEF010000023.1:768701-783833 GCA_037832685.1 Sicyos baderoa
ATATATATATATAATATCGCTCGAATCTAAAGTAGGCTCAATCATCTTAACATTGACATTTCTCGAGTAAAAAAAAAGTTCTTTGACCTTAGTTTTATGTTAGAGACTCAGAGTCCTAACTTCACAAGTTATAAACTAACAGAATTCTAACATCACCCAAATCCAACTAAGCTCAGCTAAGTTTAAATAACTAACAACCACAACCATTTCCACAATATAATCGTCTTCCAACTTACACCATACTCATAATTAATTTGAATGAGACACTTAAGATATAGTCACCATTACCAAACATGACATATATATACAAGCTATAAGTAAAACAATCAAACATAACACGCTTACACATGTTATTCAAGCAAAATAAAGGTATTTATGCATCATTGACAAAATATTTACAATGATCAACAAACTCAAGTAATCGATAACACATGAACTAGCAAGTCCGATAAATCAGTAATAGGGGTATGGTTCATCCCTCAGGACCAACAAATATGTAAAAAACAATAACCCATGGATCATCCATCAAGAACAGCAAGTGTGCAAAAAATTATATCATTTGATGCATGAATAGTGAGCTTCCATGTACTTAATACGTCAACGATTACCAAAAATGACTATGTGTTAGATTTTATAAAAGCATAAGACAACATTTTAATTTTTAAAAGCACACGGATTAAATTCTAACTTTGATCAAATTATATGGACTAAATTCGATATTTTTGAAACCATTGAAACTAAACTCTACTTTTATTCACAGGGACTATATATTATTTGTGTAAAAACTAACCCGGACTCGTCCACATTCAATTTTCATTACCTATCAAAGGGATCCATCCCTCCTAAAAACTACAAATGTAATTTGATTCCATGAGCTTAAAGAAATAGGTATTTTTCATGTATAAAAAAACTGGCTAAAAAATTGTATTTATAGCACAAAATTGAAAATAATTACACATATACCAAAATTATGAGTGATTGAACTCAATCGAACTCAATCAATAACTAGTGATTGAACTAAATCAGTTGAGCTTAATCATTTAACAAATTGATTGAGTTCAATCACTAGTTATTGATTGAATTCGATTGATTTCAATCACTTATAATTTTAATAATTTTTTATAAAAATGTGCTATAATTTTAATAGAGAACCCTAAAATTGATATACATAACAAATTTCCTAAAAAAATCATATTTTCCCATAAAAGTTGTGACAATATGCATAGTTGGTCACCGCTAAATAACACAATTACCACAAATATGGAAAAAAATGAGTAACACCATATGGGATGTCATATGAAAGTATGGATCTCTATGAATCAATTTATTTTTTATTTATTAAATTACAACTACTAAAGATCGAGATTCGCTCTCAAAACCTCTTGAGTCGGATGAGTCTACCATGATATATATCGCTCAACTATTACTATTATTGATATTTTTTAATTTTTAAAGGATTGAAAATTCACAAAAAATACATATATGGTAGCTATGTTCCCTAAAAAAAAAACAATCTATTATAATAATATGCTACATAAAAAATAAGGTTTAAATACTTTTTCAATTCCCAAACTTTGAACTATGTTTCATTTTGCTACATAGACTTTTAAAAGTCTAATTTTCGTTCGTATACTTTCAAAATGTTGAATTTTAATCACCAAACTTATAATAAAAAAAATGTAAAAAAATTAAACTTTACCATAAATTTGAAATTATTATTAATTAAAATTTGATTCAATAATACAAACTTTTTTAATACAAATAAATAAAATATGTGAATATATTTATAAATGTCGTAGAGAGATGGTCAAAAAATTTCAAAAGAAAGAAGAAAAAAAGATGGTCAAACGTTCCAGAATAATAACAAAAAAAGTTATAACAATTAAAATGTGATTAGTGATCCAATAATTTTATTATTTAATTGTAAATTAATTCAGTCAACAGATCCACGTCAGTATCGTCTCGGGAGAAGACTCAATTGCATCCAATAAAAATAATCCACGTCATAAACAAATACCACGTGTGCCACTCCAATTGGCCACTACACCGCCTTCCTACGTGTCACCCAATTGACTCTAAATTTCGCGCCTTCACGAAAAAAAAAAGGATTAATTATTTAAATCCATTTTTCAGTTCAACAAAATTGAAATCGAAATCGAAATCGCAAGATTGTTCGTAATTTGTTCTTCACGTCGTTGGTTTTGGCGAGTTTTCCGATCAATCGTGGCTTCATCAGGTCTGTCTCGGAGAAAATCTTCGGTCTCCGCTTCTCCCCCGCCGTCAGCGCCGACGAGGATCATCTACAGAGAGAGAGTTCCGCCGTCGCATTCCGATTTGCCTTTCTGGCAGCGTAACTGGTTCATCGCCTTGCTGGTTGTTATGGCCGTCGCTTTGTTCGCTCTTGCGCTCTTTCTCTTCCTCGGCCTCGATCTTGACCATGCCTCTCCATCCTCCGCTTCGGCTGCGTCTTCCTCAGAAGGCGTCGAGGTTTGAATCTGTTAACCTTGTCATGTAATTTGTTCGTTTTCGCATTGATTCTGTGATTCGGAATTTTGGTTGTAGGTTAGTTTGTACACTATTGGCAAAGATTAGGGAATAGTTTGATTAATGTGTGAGGAAATTGAAAATGTTGATAGGTTTTGTACACTAAGCTTGTAAGATAGAAGTAATTCTAGATGATATATTGAATATCAATTGAACTGTCCTTGCTTGGATAAGAAATGTTCAAATGAAATGAATGAGGGAAGGATTAGTGATTATGAGTGAGGAAAACGGTAATGTTGATTCGAATCGAACATATAAGCATGGAGAACGAAGATTCGAACTTTTCATCATTCTATTTTGTTACTTCCGTATTCATAAATCTTACAGCGATTAAATAGTGCTAAAATCGAGTATATGAATCCTACAATTGGAGTTGTTATGTTGATTCGGATGTTTGTTGGACAGATTACTTACGGGGCAGTGCTAAAGCTAATGCACGAGAAAACTAAATTCCGGTTGCATTCCCATGATGTGCCTTATGGTTCTGGCAGTGGACAACAGTCGGTCACCGGGTTTCCTAATGTCGACGATTCCAATAGCTACTGGGTAAATCTCTCCCACCTGTGTTCTTACTCTTTCCACATTTCTGTATGGAACAAAAACTGTTATCTGTTTCTTTCCCCTTAGAAATTTGGTGTTGATTTGGCCAACAAGCGTATAACTTAATTGACATAAAGTGTATGTTTATGATGACTAATAGGTCATGAGTTCAAAATCACTCCCCCAATTGTTATGAACTAGAAATTTGGTTTGTTATTTCCTTCTCTGGTGAATGATTTTGGTCCGATCTCTCATATATGAAGTTGCACCGATGCTGCTGGTTTTATTGGGACCTTTCTTTTGTTTAGTTTTGGCATCTGTGTTTTGTTTTTGTGAATCTTGCTTTTATCTATGTAATGAGTTTATCTTTGGCAGATAGTAAGACCTCAGCCTGGGACATCTGCAAAACAGGGCGACACCATTAAAAGTGGGACAATTATCAGGTTGCAACACATGAAGACTAGGAAATGGCTCCACAGCCACTTACACTCATCCCCGATATCAGGAAATTTAGAGGTGAAAGTTCACATTTAAGAATTATTTTGAGGACTAGATAAAATCGTGATCATCTGAGGATTGCATTGCATTTCTTTGCATTGTCTACTTGCTGCTGTGATGTTCTCTTCGTATTGAACTTTGTTGGTTGCTTGTGTTTTACTTCATGATCATTGAATTTGTAGAAGAAAAAAAGGTGCAACGATTCTGTTATTTAAGCGCATTCACTTAGGCTAACTTTGTGTGTATGTAAGTGGTTGAGACTTGATACATGTACAGAATTTTTAGTATAAAACATTACATAAGCTTAGACTTTGGCATACTACAAATTTTTTACTTCATGTTGGCACACTGATCGAAACTCGAAAGGGCATGCCACTTACCTAAATTAATACCTCACGGCAGGGTTAGACAGTTTTTTTTAGTGAATTAGTTGAGGTGTGACTCGGACAGTCACCAATATAAAAAAAAAAAAAAAAAAAATGTTAGTTGTCTATTTTACCCTGCTACTAGAAATGTTATCCCATGCTAGATTTTGTTGTTGAATTTCCCGAAGATACTCAGTTGAAGTTGGTTGCTATTTTAAATAACAAATATATTTCAAAATTTTGATTAATTTATGGCATTCTTGTCACCCGACATCGCTCTTCTTCCTTTTTTCTCACCATGTGAAAAAAAAAAAAAAAAAAAAAAAAAAAAAATATATATATATATATATATATATATATAACCATTTCCTTCTTATTACAAGACAGTCAATACATGCTAACAGTTGTAGACTTCTTGGTACAGGTCAGCTGCTTTGGTGGAGATTCTGATTCCGATACTGGTGACTACTGGAGGTAGGACAATTATTCTGTAAATGAATGTTCTTTTAGATCTTGATATACTGATACACTATTTTTAAAGGTTCTAGAGTCACTAATTCTAACTATGCATAAAACAAAACCTAAAAGATATAACCATCACGGAGTGACTCAATTGGTTAAAAAGGACCTTGAAGTGCATAAGATGATGGGTTCAATCCATGATGGCTACCTACCTAGGAATTAATTTCCTACGGGTTTCTTTGGCATTCAAATATTGTAAGGTCAGGTTCGTGACATTAGTTGAGATGTGCGAAAACTAGCATGGACAGTCACAAATATCAAAAAAGAAAAGAAAAAAAACCTAAATGATACGTATATATCAAACACAATAGAATCACACTCATGAGAAGAATTCAAATTTTAACATAAAAAAAGAACACAAATAAAGCTTGAACTTTCAAGTATGTTAGTCTTTGAACATAGGGTCAATACTACAAATGAAACAATACAAATTTTTATGAGTAAAACCTAGTCTTTGAACATAGGATACATACTACCGGCCCTTTAAGTGTGGCTTGATCCTAGGCGCCCCCGAGCCCACCTTTAAACATTTACTATACACATGAGTGGTTCTCACCTTTCGAACTTCTACCAGGCTTATGATAGAAGGGAGTGGGAAGACATGGAAGCAAGAGCAGAGAGTTCGGCTTCAGCACGTCGATACCAGTGGCTACCTGCACAGTCATGACAAGAAGTACAGCCGCATTGCCGGAGGGCAGCAGGAGGTGAGAACAACAAACAAATAACCTCACAAAATCAGTAAAATGTGAACATGCTGTGACAATTCCTAACCATTTTTGCTTTCATTTGTAGGTCTGTGGAGTCCGAGAAAAGCGAGCGGACAATGTCTGGTTGGCCGCGGAAGGCGTTTACCTTCCTATTACGGCGACAAAGTAGAAACTGTCTGGTAAGATTACCCATGTATTTAACTTTCAAAATTAGGGTACTAGGTTTTTGAAATACTGAGCTGCTGATGACTTGAGAACTGTTGCTGTAATTCATTGATAGTATGTCACAAAAGTATATCCTGTATTTTGAATGTTCAACTTAGGGGAAACCGGAAATTAATGGAAAGGTCATTCCATTTTTAAACAGCTCTGAATCATCTTCTAGTGTGGCTTGGATTCTGTCTAGATCAATTGTTTTCAGTGATAGATTGGCCTTTTTTATATATTTATTTATGCCCCGTTTGATAATCATTTGATTTTTTATTTTTTGTTTTAGAAATTTAAGTTTATTCTTACTCAAATTCCTACAATGTGCTCCATCTTTCTTACAATGTATCCATCTTTCCTTAAGAAAGTTTGTAAATTCTAACCAACTTTCAAAAATAAAAACAAAGAAAACTATTTTTTTTCTTCCAAATTTTGATTTGGTCCAAATGAGAAAAACATATGGTAAAATAATTATTGTAGGGTTAAATTTCAAAAACAAAAAAATCAATGGTTATCAAATGGAACTCTAAGTGTTCACGTTGCATGAGTTTGTTTGTTTATTTTGAATTTAGGAAGATTCGAACTTATAACACCAGAACTGAGCCATGTTGTTGGCTTCATTTTATTTTTTTAATTCAACAATATTTGGAATTCGAATTTGTAACGAATATATTATTATGTGATAGGTGATGTCATTAAGTATTGTTTTTTTTTTTTTTTTTTGCCTGAAATCTAGTTTCTTGATTTAAAATTTTTATTTTATTTTACTCAATAAACTCATAATCAATGTGATATGTGATTTCATTTGAGTTTTCTTTTTTACCTGAAATCTAGTTTCTTGATTTAAAAATTTTATTTTATTTTCCTCAATAAACTCGTATATCACAATACTTTTGATTTGTTTTACTCCATTTGATTTGAGCTGCCTTCAAAGTTCTAGATTCGAAACTCACATGTCACATCAATTTGTAGATACTTTTCATATTTTTATTTTTCAGTGCCTGACCTGATCAACATTTTCATGTTTGAGAAAAACTGTTACTTTTAAATGAAGCACAAATTTGCATAGTTGAAAAATCATATGATCGGTTCATTCAATTGGATAACATGCAATGCTCATGGACTTGATCCAATAGGAAAAAAAGATAGGAGTTTTCAATTAAAAAACAAATGTTAATGAAATGTGAAACCCAATGACAAAATTGATAAGAAGATCATAGGTTTAGTAGTGATTTTGAAATGATTAAGATTACTTTTGTCGCAAATCAAAACTAATATGAAGTATATTTTTAGGTGAAATTAAGTTTCCAAAAATATGTCGGTGATCAAGTTAATATTATTCGATTGAAGCCATTAATTCAACTATATTGAAATCATAAATTTGTGTATTCACGAAAAATCTCCTGGTTTTTAACTTCTATTATTCTTTAGATTAATACAAATATCTACATTTTCATATAACATATATGTCATTTGGAGTAACTCAATTTGTCAAAAAGAGCTTTAAAATACATAAAGTGATGGAATCAAACCTCAAAAAGAGCTTTAAAATACATAAAGTGATGGAATTAAACCTCATGATGTACAAAAGCTGGTCCGAACAGTCACATAAAAAAAAAAAAAAATCATTAAAATTAAAATTTACGTATCACATGTATGGGAGTTCTAAGGCTAAGAAGATCAGGTCCACATAGATGCAACTGACCATGGTGTTTTATGGAGTTTTTAATTAAAATTTATGTAAATTCTCATATAATTACACACACACACATAATATATAATATATATATATATATATATATATATATGTATCCATCAAACAAGAAATTTTAAGTGGCCAATAAAAGCATATCAAGACATGTAAAATAGTGACGACAACGACCATTTTGAAGACAACAAAATGTTGAGAGTAAGAAAATTCATTGAAGATAGAATATAACTTCCTGAAAACTACACTACAGCCGTTTATGGATCAACTTTTTTCTTGCCATAATATAAATTTATGTGCGAGAACTTACAGCTATAGTTCGAAACTTGTAATCAGTCTTAGGCAACCATAGACTCTTTGGTAGAATTGCTATCGCTTTTCTTGATGTGCAATCTTTTCTGGGGAGGTAGGTCTTTGGCAGATGGAGATGTATTGACATCGACAACGATCGAATCGTCTTCCTGAAAATCGCCTCTCAAAACTTGCATTGCTATCTCATTTTCTACTAATTGTTGTATCACTCTTTTAACTGGCCTTGCCCCATAGTTGGGGTCAAAACCCAATGTCCCCAGAAGCTCAAGAGCTTCTTTGGTGTATTCAAGATTAATGTTCTTCTGTTTGAGTCTATCACGTAATCGTTGGATCTGAACCACAAAAATTATACGTCAAAACTAAATTCACTATACATAATAAAGTTCAAAGCATTGCAAACAATAAGTAAATTTCAATAAGTTTACAAGTAATGAGATCTAAAATTTTGAGCAAATCATCATGAAGTGGCTCAATTGGTCAAAGAGAGTCTTGAAATGCATAAGGTGATGAATTTAATCCATGGTAGACACCTATCTAAGAATTAATTTCCTTCGAATTTTCATGGCATCCAAATATTGTAATGTCAGGCGGTACGTCCCGTGACGTTAGTCGAGATGCGCGGAAGCTGACCCGGACAGTCGTGGACATCAAAAAAAAAAAAAAAAAAAAAAAATAAAAAAAAAAAAAAAAAAAAAATTTACCTGTATCTCAACGATCTTGCTTATTTGAGTGGCGTCCAGAGGTTGGAAGACAATATATTCATCGATTCGATTCATAAACTCGGGCCGAAAAGTCTGCCTTGCCAATCCAACCACTTGTTTTTTCATCAACTCATATACTGCATCTTTACTATCTTTGGTATTACTTAGGGTTTCAAGTATGTAGTGAGAACCAATGTTTGATGTCATTATCAAGACACAATTTGTAAAACTAACGGTTCTGCCTTGAGAATCTGTTATTCTGCCATCATCCAATAGTTGTAGCAAAATGTTGAATACGTCATGGTGCGCTTTCTCTATCTCGTCAAAAAGTACAACGGAATAAGGCCTTCGGCGAACTACTTCAGTCAATTGGCCGCCTTCCTCATAACCGACATAACCGGGTGGTGCCCCGACCAAGCGAGAGACAGCATGTTTCTCCATGTATTCACTCATATCAATCCTAACTAGAGCATTTTCAGTATTGAAAAGATACCCCGCCAAAGCTTTTGCAAGCTCGGTTTTTCCCACGCCAGTTGGACCCATAAACATGAAACTAGCTATTGGTCGATTTGGATCAGAAAGACCTGCTCTCGAACGCCGAATAGCGTCTGCAACTGATTTTACAGCAATATCTTGACCAACTACCCTCTGGTGGAGAACTTGTTCTAGTAAAACTAGTTTATCCCTCTCAGATTGTTGGAGGTTAGACAAAGGTATGCCAGTCCATTTGCTTACAATCTCAACAATATCTAAATCTGTGACCTCTTCTCGAAGCAAATAAACTCCCGACTTTCGAAAATCTTGTAGATTCTTTTCGGCCTCTTCTAATTGGCGATGAAGAGATATTAGAGTTCCATATTTAAGCTCAGCAGCACGATTCAAATCAGACTCTCTTAAGGCAGCTTCGATCTCGACATTAACTCTATCAATCTATCGATATGAAAAAAAAGTTGGAAATAACTATTCATTTCTAACTTAAAAGGAATAAAATCTTGAAACTTGGAAGGCATTAGAATTAGAAATGAATGTGATATCAAGAAGCACATCAAGTTCATGTAATTCGAAACTACCTCTTCCTTGATAGATGGTATGCGGTTCATGAAAGACTTTTCGCGATCCCATTGTTCAGCCAATTCTTTTTGCTTTTGTTTAAGTGAACTGAGATCTTGCTCTAATTTGCTTAACCTTTCTTTGCTTGCTTTATCTGTATCATTTTTTAATGAGAGTTTCTCCATCTCCAACTTCAAAACTGCTCTATCTATTTCATCCATCTCAATAGGCTTAGAAGTAATCTCCATTTTCAACTTCGCAGCAGCTTCATCAACAAGATCGATCGCTGCAAAGAAAAATAACGTTCATAAACTCAAGGGAACACACAATAAATTTAACTATTTTCTAGTTTACTTTATTTTTTTTATATTCGTGATTGTCTAAGTCAGCTTCTGCATATTTGACTATTTACCCTCAACAATTGGCTGTGAAGAAAATCCGTAAAAAATTAATGCCTAGGCAGGTGGCCACCATACATTGAATCCATCCCCTCTTAATTACTCAAGTTTTTTTTACCACAAGGTCACTCCATTGGAGTTTATTTTCTAGTATACTGTACACCCAATATTAAAAAATGATGAAAAAAATATCTATAAAAATAGGATGCATCAGTTCTTTATTGGTTAATAAAGAAGGAAATGAAGCATAGAGATATTATAGACAATGAGAAAGGAACTTAATAAAATCCCAACATGTTAAGCACGAATCATATAATACCTTTGTCTGGCAAAAATCGTTCTGTAATGTATCTGTCTGCTAGAACAGCAGCTGAAACAAGTGCACTATCTGATATCTTTACACCATGATGTAGCTCATAACGCTCTCGTAACCCACGGAGAATAGAGATCGTGTCTTGAACAGATGGTTGGCCACAAAACACTTGTTGAAATCTACGTTCGAGAGCAGGATCTTTCTCAATGTATTTTCTATACTCCTTCAATGTAGTTGCACCAATGCATCGTAGTTCACCTCGACCAAGCATAGGTTTCAAGAGGTTGCCAGCATCCATGGCGCCACCAGTAGCCCCTGCATGAAAATCATTAGCCAATTATGCAAATTCGAGATTCGACCATCATAATGACAGTTTGGTAAACACACACTAATACGATAAAGTGAAATAGAAGCAAGAATAAACCTGCACCAACAACTGAATGAATCTCATCTATGAACAAGATAATTTGCCCATTTGAAGCAGTAACTTCCTTTAGCACAGCCTTCAATCTTTCCTCAAAATCTCCACGGTATTTCGCACCAGCAACCAATGAACCCAGGTCTAGAGATATCAACTGCAAATGCAATCAAAGTTCAAAAGTGAAGTCTTCGAAAACTGAGAACTGCTAATAAGAAGGCAATTGGAAAAGATGTGAGTTTAGTGGAAAGTTTGACCAAAGGAAAATTATGCAACAAAAACTTAAGAATAAGATTAGCTTGGGAGTGAGCCTAAAGTTTGTTTTCATTTTTTTAAAGGTCAATTAAGGTAATTGTTTTTGCCTTTTTCTTCCTTATTTTATTCTCACAAGCGCGTTTTTTTCCAAAAGAAAATTAACGACAATGTAAACTCACCCAATCACAGCACACATACAACAACTTCTAAATTTATGTGAAAAAGCAACTGTTTAAGCAGTGCACTAATTTCTTTTCAATATACTATCAGAAGAGCAGCAGGAAAATATAAAAACACCAGTATAAGCTAACAAAAGAAAAACAAATAGTGGAGCCACATTTACATATTCTAACATTCAAGAACAATTGGCCTCGAGAATACTCAAGTGAAAATAGTGAGATACGAAGCACAAAATTCACAAAGCTAATACCAACAAGACCGTTTCAAAAACAATTGGAACGGTAAGAACCGAAACGTTTCTTAGGACTATTTGAAAAAATGAGTTGAGTTGACTGCTAAGTTGTAACAAATTGTCACTTTGTCAGTATAAAGCTTAACAATATCCTCCTTTCCTTTGCCTTTATTTCAAAATTATAGGGACTAAATATAAAAATGATAGATATATGCTTAATCAACAAATGCAATAGTTCTCACGTTGCATCAATGAATATAAATAGATCTTCTAAACTTGGTTAAACAATTTACAACCTTTCGATTCAACAATGGTTCTGGAACATCCCCACGCATAATTCGTTGAGCTAATCTGCAAAAAGAAGAACTCTTAATTTGTTGAGATGCAAGACAATGGAAACACAAGTTTAATGTGGAACAAATAATTCACCAAACAATAACGCAAAATAGATCTGTGCAAGGCAGTAACATACCCTTCAGCGATTGCCGTTTTCCCAACACCAGGCTCACCAATGATTACAGGATTGTTTTTTGTTCTCCTTGATAGAATTTGGATGCATCGTCGTATTTCATCATCTCTTCCTATAACGGGATCGAGTTTTCCACGTCTAGCTAATTCAGTCAAGTCGGTCCCGTACTTGTCAAGAGCCCCATATTTTCCTTCAGGGTCTATGTTCAAAATAAAAGACAAAAGTAGAATAAATAGAAAGATCGGTCGAATAAATAGATAACAAGAAGATTTGAAAAATGAAGTTCAATAGTGTTTTACTTTGATCGGTCACCCTTTCATTTCCACGAACAGCTTGAACAGCATTCTTCAAATCTTCTTCACTAAGTTGCAAGTTCTTAAATAATTGTTGCCCAAATCTCTTGTCTGAGTGGAAGGCTAACACAAAATGTTCCACAGAGAGAAAATCGTCTCCCATTTCTTTTTTATGTTTTCGAGCATTGTCCAGAATCAAACTTAGATGTGTGCCTATCATCGGACCACTAGTTTCGCCAGTTACCTGTTATAAGATACATGATTATTTACTGTTTCAATTAAGAAAATATAGACATAACTATAATATCTACATGTACCTTTGGCTGTTGAGATATAAAATCAACTGTAGCCTGCAAAACCGACGAGTTATCGAGTCCGGCCTTAGAAAATATTCTCCTAGCTAAACCATCCTTCTGTTCAAGAAGTGCTTTCATTAAATGTTCACTCTCCACAACTTGTTGTTTATTCACCCGTGCAGTATCTACAGCACCAACTATGCCTTCCCATGCCATCTCAGTAAAATCCGTTGGATTAATCTGCTTATAAAGAATAATTGATCATCTTATCTTTGTCACACTACAAAGATTCCCCAGATTAACTTGGAAATAGTGAACTTTGATCAATACCATCCATGGATGATTGAAAACAAAACAACTACAATCTAAAATTTTCAATCTCTCTAGAAAACAATTCATTAGACTTGGCTTAGATTAGTATTAAACACTGATATATCAGTTTTGAAAACAACCCATTGATTCATTCCATAATAATAAATACTTCTAATGCAATTCTATAAGTTGCCATCTGCATGTATAGAACTTTCCAGTCAATTCCATCCATCAATACTTTCAGCACCATAAAAGCTAAAATGGAATTCGAATAAATAAAATCATCCAAACAGTAGAGAATGAGTTCAATTCATATGTCACCTAACTAATAATTAACTTTTTAAACATTTTCAGCCATTCAAAAGTTAAAAGCTGTCCAATAGTCGAGGTGAGAGTAAAATAGCACAACAGATTGATGATAATTGTTGACGATTACACATTGTTGAATTGGAAAAGTGAAGAAACCTAACTAATAGTTATTTAATCTAATAAAAATGAAATTGAAATCCACTTTGACACCAGGCATAATAAAGATCACAAAAAATGAGGATAACTTCATAAGATACCTAAATTACTCAATGAGATTTGAGACGAAAGTTCACACCATCAAAATCTTCAATCAAATCGAAATCATCTTCCAGTCACTTGTTTGAATCAAGATCAAACAATAAGCTCGAAACGAATACGATTACGATTACAGTTACAAACAACAGGAATCGAACCTGAGAAGAAGCCGTAGCATAGTGGCGAGAGTGAGGAATGGAATGGAGATTTCGAGTGAAAACAGCAGCCAGATGCTTGGCGGAAGCGATTGCGCCGCCATGAACGGGTCCGGAATGCAAAATGTTGCGCACAGATTCGGGAGCAAAGGAATTAGCGGAAATTGCAGGGGACAAACGAGAGTGAGAAAGCTTGGGAGCATCAATGGCGGCTGGTAAAGCGAACCTGCTAAGCTTGGAAAATCTTCTGGTGGCCATTCTCTGCGATGAAGGAATTGCAACTGCAGAGAGGTGTATGATAAACTTCTCGCCGATCAACCACCGGAAACCTGTAGAACGTTCTCGATGCTTCCTTGAACTTCCATTGTCGCTTCTCGAAATTGGGAAATGTTTTTACAGGTCAAAATACTATAATGTATTTGTGCTTGCTATGATTTTTTATTATAAATTAAAAATCTTTTAATTGTTCTTAGACTAAACAAAATAAAATCAACAACCTCAAAGTTTAGACTCCATTTGATAGAAATAAAAAATGAATACAGTTTGATAATTATTTGATTTTTTGTTTTTGGTTTATGAAATTTAAGCCTACGATAATTATTTTATTACATGTTTTTTTTGTTATTTAAATATCTACTTTTTACCTATATTTATAGAAATCAAACCAAAATTTGGAAAAAAAAAAAAAATAGTTTCCAAAAGTTTGTTTTTGTTTTTGAAAGGTGATTAATATTCACCTACTTTCTTTAATAAAAGATGAATATATTGTAGGAGATGTGGGTTACATGATAGAATTTTTTAGTAAAAATAAATTTAAATTTGAAAAACAAAAAACATTTTTTTTTAATTTAAGTTTATTATTACTAAAAGTTTCTATAATGTAAATCATTTTTTCTGTATGAAAGTAAGTGAATGCTAATCAAATTTCAAAAATAAAAATAAATTTTTAAAAATTACTTTTTTTTTCTTCTAAATTCTGGTTTGATTTCTATAAATATGGGTAAGATGTATATATCAAAATAAAAAAAATATATATGATAAGATATTATTATAAAATTAATTTTTTTTTTAAAAAAAAAAAAAAAACAAAATATTTATGAAACGAGACCTAGCGAATTTGAGGATTAAGGTTTAGTGAATTTGAGGATTTAAACTTTTAAATCGTCGTTGGAGATGAGTTAAGTGGCTCGATCCATTTCACAACTTTGGCCTCTATGCTTTTTCTATGGATTATTTATTTAAAATAAGATGTGATTGTGAAAAATTAAAGGTTGGTACACCAAAAATGTTATTAATATCGATTTCAAACAAAATTTTAAAAAAATACAAATTCAGTGGCTTAATTGATTACTCTATTTAATGTTAATCTATTTCAATCTCATTATCACGAGTTTTAGTTTATAAATTGGTATAAAGCTTTCATATCATTTGAAAGTAGTTTGCATCCTTTATGTAGGGTTTAGTCTCATTTTCTCCAATAGATCCTTCCCCATTTTGTTAAAAGGAGTTATTAATACCTTACCTAAAAATAGAATATGTCAATGTTTGATGATTTCATCATTTAGTGGTAATCTAGTTTAAGACCATAGTCACATATTTAATATTGATACTCTATAATTGACTATAACTAAAAAATTATATGAGGAATATATTGTTGTGACTAAGAGATTATGTGTATGAATCTCTTTTTCGATTATTATTGAACTATATACACATATACATAACGAGCACAAAATTATATCTTAATTTTTTTAATATTTTTTTATGTTTAATTTACAAATTTTTCTAATTTTAGTTGACTTTGATATTAGTCGAGGTGTACCAAAGCTTACATGAACATGATAAATGTATAAGAAAAAAACTATATATCATTTGGTTATCACTTTTAGTTTGTGTTTAATAGGAGTATACTAAGTTGGATTGGGTTAGTAAAATTGATTGGACCAACTCAACTTTTTAATCGGCTTAATCTTTCAACTCATAGAATCCTATATATTATAGCAACCAATCTTAAACAAGAGCTTTTAGCATGATTAGACCTATTTTAAAAAGTAATTGCAAATTTATGCTTCTATAAAAATATTAGCAAAATA
>JBBMEF010000023.1:784194-801350 GCA_037832685.1 Sicyos baderoa
TAAAATTGCAAAAAAAAAGTTGTGAGCCTAAATATGCAAATATTGTTTGAAAGTGGTCTATATAGTATAATTTTTCTATTTTTTTAGGTTGAGTTGAGTTTTCAAATTTTGTTAATCTCATTTATCTCTATAAGAAAACTCTAAGTCATACCTATAAATAAATAAAGAATTTTTTTTTTTTTTAATTATTATTATTATTATTATTATTATTATTTGAGTTATAAACTTGAGCCTAACTTTAAAAACTTATTCTTCTAAAAAAAACTTAAAAAACTTATTAGTATAGGCTTCTTATCAATATGCTATGCATTTATTTAGAGATCGAGCTAACCCAACATATTTCAATCCAAATAAATTTACAACTCAAACAAATTCTTATAATTTTGTACACCTCACTATTCAATCTTAATTGATTGATTAAAACCAAATAAATAAGTAATGCAATAGTTTTAATTATGAGAATTTGTATTATATAACAATTTGAGGACCATCTAATAAAATTATAACACATTTTTATGTGAGTAACTGAACTCAATTAGTAATATTTGATTATATTCAATCAATTTGTTAAGTGATTGAACTCATCAATCAATTACGAGCGATTGAACTCAATCACTTGATTATTTTCAATTTTCAATTTTATGTTATAATTGTAATTATTTTCAGTTTTGTGTTATTATACATAAAAAAAAAAACTCATTTTATTATATTATTATTGTAAAACTTTTCAACATTGAGGAAAATTGGTATTTACCTCACCCTAAAAAAAATCGATTGCTTAAAAAAAAAGAAGTTATTGCTTAACGCGCTAACCCAAAACCAACGTGCGAGTCCCAGTCTAGAAACCGTCCTCCATTGTTGATTCCTTGCATTTTCATTCCCCCACAGAATTCCCGATCGGGACTCCATTAATCTCCGGCCGAGATCTCTGGTAATGCTCTACGATTTTCATTCATTTCCTTTTCGAAGTTCGATACATAGTTGAATCTAGATTCCGGTGGTGTTCTTGATCCTAAAGAGTGTCAGATTTTGGATCCCAATCTCGTCCCCATGCATCACACACCCATTTTCGTTGGGTGTTTTATCTTGTTCTTATGCTCCATTTTTTGCTGCTATGCGGATGGTGGATCTGGTTGTTCTAGGACCAGTCCTCTCGTTGATTTCGAGTCCGATTTTCAAATGGTTCAGCACCAACTTAGAGGCTCCTTTAGGATTATCGATGATTGTTCTTTTAGGGTTTCGAATTTTGATATGCTTTCTGGTTCCGATGTGCACTGGTGGGGCGCCATCGCTTTTAATTTCACTAATTTCACGGCTGGGTTTGTTGTGTCTGATCAAAAGCTTAATGGGACGTACAAAAACGCCTCGTTCATTGTGGATTTGAAGAAGAGTGTTAAATGGGATCAGATCCGAGTTATTGCTGCCTGGGACGTGCCTGCGGCGTCGGATTTTGGACATGTTATCCTCCCGAGAATGGGTAATGGATCCGCGAGTAGTCCCGTTGTGTCTCCGTCTATATCTCCGTCTCCGTCAGAAGGTGGGAATTCAGGGGAAGAGATGGGTTTGCTTTCTATTGAGCCTACCACATTTGAAAATTGCAAGGTTTTGGCTGATAACTACAGGGTTAGGTGGACATTGAATTCTAAGGAAAAGTCGATTGACATTGGGCTGGAGGCAGCGATTCCTACGACGAACTACATGGCATTTGGGTGGACAAGCCAGAATGAGAGTTCTAATCTCATGGTTGGGGCAGATGTCGCGGTGATGGGGATCAAGGAGGATGGAGTGCCGCTCGTGGATGATTTCTTCATCACAAATCCCAGTGAATGTATGATAAACAAGGATGGTGCAGTGCACGGTGTTTGTCCAGATACAATTTTTGAAGGTTCAGATCCTGTTGGTTTGGTGAACAATACTAAGTTGATTTATGGGCATAGAAGAGATGGGGTCTCGTTCATTCGGTATCGAAGGCCACTGGTTACGGTTGATAAGAAATATGATATACCAATTAATCAAACTGAAAATATGACTGTCATTTGGGCCGTGGGACCGTTGAAGCCGCCTGATGCAATTTGGCCATTCTATCTACCTCAAAATCACGGAGCGAGTTATGGGCAACTGGGTTTCAATGTTTCAGAGCATGTGAATGAGTGTTTGGGTCCACTTGATGCAGCAGACAAGGAGGATCAAGATGTTGTAATAGCAGATGCAAATGCTCCTCTTGTTGTAACCAGTGGCCCAGCTATGCGTTATCCGAATCCTCCAAACCCTGCAAAAGTTCTATACATTAACAAGAAGGAGGCTCCCTTACTGCGAGTTGAGAGAGGGGTGCCAGTGAAGTTCTCAATACAAGCCGGGCATGATGTTGCACTCTACATTACTTCTGACCTGCTTGGTGGAAATGCGACACTGAGGAACGTGTCTGAGATTATTTACGCTGGAGGGCCGGAAGCTGAAGGAGTACAAGCCAGCCCCATGGAATTAACATGGTCACCTGATAGGAATACTCCAGACCAAGTCTTTTACCAGTCAATTTACCAACCAAAAATGGGCTGGAGAGTGCAGGTTGTTGATGGTGGTTTATCAGACATGTATAATAACAGTGTTTTGTTGGATGACCAGCAAGTTACATTTTTTTGGACGCTATCAGAGGATTCGATAACTATTGCGGCTCGTGGTGAGAAAAAGAGTGGTTATCTTGCTATTGGATTTGGGAGTGGAATGATTAATAGCTATAGTTATGTGGGTTGGATGGATGAAACTGGCAAAGGTAGAGTGAGTACCTACTGGATTGATGGAAAGGCAGCTTTAAATGTACATCCGACAAAAGAGAATTTGACTTATGTTAGGTGCAAGTCAGAAAATGGTATCATTACTCTGGAGTTTACCCGTCCCTTGAAACTAGCATGTACTCATGTCCACGGACCAGAGTGTAAAAATGTAATTGATCCCACCACTCCACTTAAGGTTGTATGGGCAATGGGTGCTAAATGGGTGGATGAACATTTAAGCGAGAGAAATATGCATTCTTCCCGAAGCAATAGGCCTATGCGGGTACTGCTTATGCGAGGTTCTGCAGAGGCCGAACAGGATTTACAACCAGTATTAGCTGTTCATGGGTTCATGATGTTCATTGCTTGGGGTATTTTGTTCCCTGGTGGGATATTGGCTGCTAGATACTTGAAACATGTGAAGGGTGATGGATGGTATCAGATTCATGTTTACTTGCAGTACTCAGGCTTGTCAATCGTCCTGCTCGGCCTCCTTTTTGCCATTGCCGAGCTTCGGGGTTTTTATGTCAACTCAGTTCATGTTAAGTTTGGGATTTCTGCTATACTTTTGGCATGTATGCAGCCAGTAAATGCATATTTAAGACCGAAAAGACCAGCCAATGGCGAAGTATCTTCCTCCCAAAGAATTTTATGGGAGTATTCACATGCAATCGTGGGCAGATGTACAATTGGTATTGGTATTGCAGCACAATTCACTGGAATGAAGCATCTAGGCGATCGATACCACAGTGAAAATGTCCATGGCCTTATCTGGGCTCTAATTATATGGTTTATGATTCTTGCACTGATGACTATTTATTTGGAATACCAGGAGAGGCAGAGGAGGAGGAGGGACAGAATGAATGAAAGAAGCAATTGGGTGCTTGGTAGTGATGACGATGCTCTTGATCTCTTGAGTCCGACTATTTCAATTGAAGGAAAAGAATCTCATTCTTCAGGAACTATGGAAGTTCAGTTAGAACCTTTAAGAAGATAGAATTTTCTTCTCTAAACATATTATTTTTTATAAAGAGTTGGTTCATTCACCAGCTTTGTTTTTCACAAAACGGAGATAGCTGCTTTGAGTTTTGTTCTTGAAGCCTTCACAGAGAACATGAAGAGGTTTGTCACTTCCTCACACATTGTCCCATTTATTCTGCCCAAGATCATCATCTTCTTATTATGGAATACAACAGGACACCTCTACACAATTGAAATGGATTGTTTTACTGTGTTTTTTTTTTGGTCAGAAAGGATAATAATGCTGCAAATTTTGTCATGTTTCAGCTACTTAGTTAGGAGGTTTATAGGTGTGTCCACTATGGGCATGAGAAGCAAGAAGTTTCATTAAACGAAATGAAAGCAATATATGTTATGTTGTATATATGAGACTCTCACTGATACTCTTGCTTTGCAGTGAAGATATTTGCAATTGACATTTGTCAATTTATAAAATATTTGAAAACAGCTGCTTTAAAGTACACAATTCTTCTTTTTTATAATTATGCTTTGTACGAAAAGTGTTCATTTAAATGTATTTTTTTTAATAACCGGGTATAAGAGCTAAGCCACTACATACGGAGCACCTGCCTCCGTCCCAAGGTCTAATCCAGAAGACAATTAGAGATTTTACAGCACACTTGTGGGTTTCAAACTTAAAATCTCTAAGAGAGTATATCCTGGAGACCCCAAGCCTCTTCTAACGAGATTACCCCTTGGGGACTTGTTCATTTAATTGTAACTCTTTAAAGTGTTCTCAAGTAATACTCTCTAGTGTTGAAGTATGTTGTGATAGATTTGCTGAACAATTTAACAGTAGTACGCGATCAATTCATTTTCTAGTGATGTGAGTGCACTCAAGTTTAATCTTTAGATGATTCTCTTTTTAAGCTCTAATCTGTAGTACATGCTGTCCTAAACCTCTCAAGGTTATGAGACTGCACCAGCGACAAAAAAATAATTTTTATTTGATTGATGGAAATTTTGAGCACATTTGATGACATTCTCTGTTTGCAAATACTTCTCCAAGTGTTATTTTAGAGACCATGAATTCAAATTGACAGATATGCAGTGGAAACTAAACTTATTCGAATCTTCGTTTGAAATGGTTCTCATGCTTCCCTTTGACACTTGACACTGTTACTTTTGGTGGGAGAGGTGATATTATTCTGCTATATATGACCATTGTTGTATCTCAAATGATGTTTTTCGGCTATTTATTTCATGTCTTTTAAATTTATGTTACACTTTCGTTTCTTTGATGGAAGAAGATGCACGTCAAGCTCGAGGAGAAACCGGGAATGTTCAATCTTGAGGTGTATGATTCCTTTCAACCTTGATTTTGTGTATGTGTAGATTTTATATAGTGATGACCGATGATTGTTATCGAATTTCTTCTCTAATCTTTTTACGTTTTACAGGTTAGACTCCTAAATGCTATTGTAGCTACCAAGATATCAGACTGCGAATGTGCTGTACTCGTGCTCAAGGAATGATCAACTGTACTGCAAAAGTGAAATTTGGTGTTGGTAAAGTCAAATGTTTGTAGGGTCGGACGGTATGTCCCGTGACATTAGTCGAGGTGCGTGAAAGCTGGCCCGGATAGTCACAGATATCAAAAAAAAAAAAAACCTTTGGTTTAGCAAAGCTGATATATAGAAAAGATCAACTGGTCTGCTGAGTAGATAGTAAGTGAGATCTGAGTGTTTCTCTTTTGGCATTAGAAAAGCCCACCTGCATGAAAAAACTGTCCAAAACTCGAAGAAGCAAGAGCCATTTCAATAGCCATAGAGATCTTTCATTTCCCATCAAAGGTGTTTTCTTTTTTTATGACCCACAATACCATAAGTGTTGGTTCTTCATTTAAAACCAGTATTTTTATTAATGACTGTAATTACTATCACCCAATCATCATGTCAACCTTGTTTTGGAGAAAACAATATTTTGCTTCTAATTAGTACTAGAAGATTCATTTATGTGTGACCTTATCTTTAAAAATTCTCTCTTTAAACTCTGTCAAAACAAATGTTGGTCACCTACCTAAAAATTAATTTTCTACAGTTTTTTTTACATCTAAATCTTGTAGGATCAAACGGGTTATTTCGTAAGTTCTTTTTGTATGTCCTTTGGAAAGCTTGTTTCCATTAAAAAAGTCAACTTTCGTCCGTGCTTGATTAGTTCAAGGTTCTTACACTAAGATGGTTATCAGGATTATTTTTAACCCCATGAAGGAAAAAATATGCTGGGGTAGGTGCCCAAAATTGTTTGAAAGTTGGATGTCAAGTAAAGGTGCACAGGTGCACGTAAGCAGACATGAATACTCAACGGTATGATGTGAAGCCCACAAGGTGGTTTACCGTCGAGCAGTAAATAGACCCAAGTGCGGCAAGGTATAAGGTTAGCCAAGCTCATCTTTATGGCTGCATTTTGGAACATGGTTATGTTTTCTCTTGAAATGATTCGTCCACTAATTTGTCTGTCGATAATTTTTTACAGGGAGAAGTGCCGTGTGTGTTACGTTTATGAACAATGGTTAAAGAAAAATCCTTGGGAGGGAAAGAAGAGAAGTCAAGTGCACCGAAAGCTGGCGACATTATAAAATGAAGGTGGGAGACAAGGTCAAGGTTCGTTGCTCTCTTCCTATTCTTTCGTTATTTCTTTTATATATTTATTTTCTCCAAATGCTTGACATGAAAACATTTTAGACTTTTGAGATAGCTTTGATGACTATGAAGCATTAAAATGATTCACAGTGTTTAGAATTCATATATTGTAATTGAAATTTGAAAGGGAAAAAGGCCGACCATCTTGGGTTGACCTAGTCATAAAGAGGGCTCGTGAAAACTAAGAGGTGATGGATTCAATATTCATGATGACCACCTATTTAGAAAATAATTTTCTACATATGTTTTTGACATTTAAATATTATGATGTCCTTTATTTTCCAAGTACACGTAAACACAATGACACAAATATTGAAAATAAGAGAGAACTGGCTTTAGCTTGGATGAGTGTAGATTATTTGGGCTGAGCTCCAAAAACATTGTCCAAAGGAAAAGGGCTGGCATGGATGAAGGAAAGGCCAGTTTTAATTAATACATTTTTTATAGATATTTTGGTTGGGATTCGTTGACTTTGAATATCTATATATACTAAGTTGACTTTGAAATGCCCCCACAATTTGCTAAAGAGATAGCACAACAACTATTGATTTTGGTTGTGGTGGTGTTTTTAGAATTTGCTGTCCTTATTGCTCCACTAAACATTGTGACCATTTATTTCATTAAAAAGGTTTAAGTTGGTTGGTTAGTGTAGTTTTTCTGATCATGTATTATTTCCTTCATTTTATTGTTGTCAATTTTTGAGTGATGACTAGGAATCCTTTAATCCTACACATTTTCAGACATATGGTCCCCCTAATTAATTTTTGGTGGTCCTAGGGTACGATTTTGATAATAAGATAATATGCAAGGGCATTTATGAAAGTTTCTCTTTTTCTCCATGTCTAAGATATTTAGTTTTAACTATATTTCATGCCTAAGATGTTTAGTTTTAACTTGTTAAATCCTAAACTCTGAGTAGTGAAACTAATATATATAAAGGGAAGTCAGAGCTTCACGGTACTCATGCCCGCATCAAGACCTAGATTTGAGAGATATTAATAGTTTTAAATTTTAGTCTTACTCAATGCTTAGACTTTGAGACCTTTAAGTCAGTATGACAAAGTTACCCGTCCCTAAAGGGTGGCACAGTAGTTGTAAACTTGAGTTTTGAAGGTGTGCACTCCTCAAGATCTCAGGTTCGAGACTCACTTATGACATTAATTTGTAGATACCTCTCGTGTCTCAATTTCTTCCATGGCTTAGAGACGAATATAGTTACTTCGAATATAGTGGAGCGAAGTTTCAATTTTCTGGTTTATAAAAAAAAGTACGACCAAGTTACCCTGAATCCTTACCAATGAGGTTGCCCTTTTAGAAACTAGTGGAAGTAATAGGTTGAATTAAGTAATCACAATACTCTTTAACTCAATCAAGTAGTTAAAATGCATTGAAATTGAACACAAAAATGTCTAGACCTAGCTAGAAAGCACTCAAAATGGAAGAAAAAGAAGTCATGCCAAAGTTGAATATCTACCTCAACCTATAGGGTAAAAACGAATTTTCCTTTCCAAGTGTGGTCATGTGTTTGGAAAGGGTGAATGGGGAAAGCTTTTAATAATCAAAGACAACCACCATTATTCAATGAAGAGGAAATAATCCATTTTGCCTCTACCAAAAGACTATAAGCAAAGATATGGAAAACACAACTTTAATACTTTAAATAGGACACCCCACAATCCTTTTAGTGCTACAATTTTTTTGCTCCCCACTTGAATTCAAAGTTCAAAGTACTGGTTTGGTGACCATGTGGTTGTCTTTGTGCCTTTCCATTTAAGATTCCCACATCGCTCTCATCACTATTCACCTTATTTTCCTTCTGCATCACTAAAAAAATAAAAATAAAAAACCCAATTTTTTTTGTTTTGCTTTGGGGATCAAAGTTTCACTTCCTTATACTATACTTGGGGGTATCTATGCCCATTCCAGGGTCCAAACCTAGAAAAGTAATAAAGAATTTCATAATTAAACTCAATTCATGTAAGGTTGAGTTGAGTTGTTTCTGAATTAGGTTGAGTTTGGTATACTTTCATTTGTTTATCTATGCTTTTTTTTTTTTAACATAAATTTCACTTGATTAAATTCCGAATATAATTGACCTGACATAGTGTAAAATCAAATATAATGTAATAATGACCTTACATGAACTAGTACTACTACTATTATTATTTTTTTTAAAAAAAATTTATTTTTACATATGAGTAGAGGGAGTTTGTGCAGGGGAAGAGAATGCTTACCGGTGGAAATTGGGAATACAAAGGCAATACACTGGGAGAAATGATTAATAGAGGGAATTAAGTATTTTTGTTTGGAGTGAAAAGAAGAATTATGGAAAATATGAATTTGGATTCATGAAATAATTATGAGAACCATTACATATTTTTGGGTGCAAATTATAAATATAGATAACAAAGTATTGTTTTTACTGTAGAATGAAAAGTGATTACGAGAGAAATATTAGATTAGTATTCTTTAGAGGTGTATATGAGTTGGGGTAGGGTTAAGATCAATGGATCAACTCATAAATTTTTTAACCCAACTCAACCTAATTCAGAAACAACTCAACTCAACCTAATTTTATATTTTCAAGTTAGGTTGGGTTGGGTTGAGCCCATCTCTTCAAAAGAAATATAAATTTTAGGTGGGATTACAAATTCAATGAGAACATGTCGTTTCATCGTCTAGAAATCAAATTTCAATTTAAGTTTTTACTAAATATCAATACAAGATGGATGCTCAAATATAAAGCTAAAAATAAGATGAGATTATTCAAAAAATATATAAATAATTATTTTTAAAAATTATTTTATACAATTTAGTACAAATGAAAGTTAACATAATAAAAATAAATAAAAGATTAGGTAATTTCTTGAAGGAAGAGAATTTTGAGAAAAATAAGAGTTAAAGGGACATAGAAGAAAAATAAAACATAAAATAACAAAGTTCGCAAGAAAACAAAACAAAAAAAAGTAAAAACTGAGATTTGAACTGAGGTCAAATTTATTGAATCTAACTCAACCACTAAGCTAAGAACACATTTTAATTATAAAAGCAGTAAAGTATTATACATAGAAATTCGGGTTCATGCTGAAGTCAACCTAAAACCCTGGAACCCGCGACCCGACTCAAAAACTCGGGTTTCCTAAAAATCTAACTCAACCTAAATTGAAAAAACATAACCCAATTCAATCCTTTCGGTTTGGGTTGGGTAATTCGGGTTACCGATTTTTTTGTACATCACTAGTATCCATAGCTATTCAATTTGATCTTTTTGCTCTCAACCAATACTCCATTAATAGTACTAACGGTTGGTGGCGCAATAATTTCATTGTTTGGTTGTAAACCAGTTTACCCAAAAATTGTCCTCTTTCTCAAAAAAAAAAAAAATAAAAAAAATAAATAAATAGTCCACTAATGATAGCTTTTATGAGTGGTTTATTTTGTAGCAGTTGACAGGTTTGGTCAAAGGTTGCTGCTAGGTGCAAGTTGATGTCACACATATCATTAAGAGAGAGAAAGGAACACTGAAATGTGGGTGTTGAGAAAAGAGAGGGAGTTGAAAGATAGGGTTTGGGAATTGAAGGTAAAAAAAGTGGTTTCTGAGTTGATTGATTAAAATCCTTTTTGTAGAGTTTGGCACTGTACTTTTTTGGGCTGTGAAATGAGTTGTGTGGGTATAAATCATCACACCATCATGTAATTTGCATGTACAATTTGATCCTTTTGAGAATAGTTTCTTTTATTTATAATCACTATTCATTTAACTCATAATTACTATTTATTTGATTTTATATAACTATTGTTTATTCTCCTCCTAATCTAATTTTTCATAAACAATATGTATATTTAAAATAGTTGTAATAGTTCTTTTATAATTAGTTTTTGTAATTCCAACACAATAGTTTTCCATAAGCATTTCATTCACTTCAAAGAATGTACATCATTCTATTGATGATCATTTTCCTATATATTTTCACTTGCATTTTTAATATCAAAGAATAATGCATATAATATTTCTATATACCCAAAATGCATAAAGAAAAAATTAGGTTATGTTAAAGCATGATTTAAACTTTTATGCTAAACTATATAATTCAATTTGAGTTATTTTAAAAATACTTACTCACCTTTACAACCCCATATTTTTTTATTTTTTCTCTACTTTAATATTTCTCTTTCCATCAATTAAAGCCAATTTTTGTTAAGAAAGTAAAAATATGTTGCTCAAAAGTGGGTAAGTATATTTTTGAAATAAGTACCCACTCTTACCTAAGTATTACTCTATTTTATTTTCCTTCATTTTATTTTTTTATTTCTTAGGTTTATAATAAAAGAGTTTTTTTTCATGTATAAGTACAAAAAAACAGTTTTTAATTAGTGCTACATATAATCTTCAATCAATATAGTCTTCGATCAGTGCAATATATAGTCTTCAATTAAGAGAAACGGTGAAAGACAGAATTGAAATATGCAAAACCCCCCCTAAAATCGTGTTATAGATAAAATATTTTTTAAAAAGTGCTAAAATAAATTTAGATTATATTTGGACATGATGCATAAAATATTTAGCCTAAAATTTTAAAGTTAGGATCCGATAAACTTAGGTTTGGTAGAATGGAATTAGGATACCAAAATAACTTTTAAGTAATGATTTGTATTTATGTAATCTCTTTTGGAACATATATGTGTAAGACCTAACACATGCATAAATGTGTTCTTTGCAAAAAGTTTTAATTATAATTAGCACTATTTAACAAATTACTTTGATGTTTTTTTTTTGTTGAAGTAATTACTTTGATGTTTTTTTTTTTTTTTTTTTTTTTTTTTTTTTTTTTTTTTTTTTGAGTAATTCCTTTGATGTTTTAAAAGTGTTCTCAATTATTATTTCTGTTGATCAAGACTAAACTCTCGAGTGTCTTCACAAAGCACTTTTTATTTAAGTGCTTTTGTGTTCTTATGAACATTTTTCTATTTTTTCAAACATGGTTGACATTAATAGAATTTTTTCTTTAAAAAAAAACTTAAAAGCACTCTAAATATAACATTAGTGGATGAATGTATAATTTTTGGAATAAGTTATTTCGCAATTTCAATTTACCAACTAATGGATCTTATATTATATTATTCCATTTTTTTTTCTTCACAAGGTTGTAAGTGGGGTGAGACGAACCATAGATTCAACTAAATTTTTAAAATAAAAATAATTTTTTTAATTATTTTTTAGTATAAATTAGGGGAGAGAAATCGCAACGCTGGTACTTTTAGATTTTTGAAACTATCAAATTACCGATTCATTTATTTCTTTCCAAAACATAGGTTGATTTGTATTATAGACTTAATTTTTATGAATAAAAATATAATAACTTATCAAACAGATTTGTTTTTATTCTTTAATTTTTCAAAGTCAACCAGCTGAATTGCATAAGTTTGTCTAATGATAATTATTTTGATTTGTATTGGCTTTCCCCAACACATATTTATTTGGTCCTCTCTATGTTATTTTAAAAACAATAACTTAACATTTCTGTCTGTACTTTATTTGAATCAATTTTCCCTATATATGCGCTGATAAAGTTCATACCATCCGTAAAAAATAAATGTAATTTTATCGATACTTGCTAGTTTCATTGTTTCGTATTATAAAATATGGAGTTCCACCTCAAAATTAATTGGAGGGGAGTAACTCATATTTCTTTTAGATTGATTTTGAACTTTCTCCCACTTTTCGATGTGAGATATTTGTGAGATCCTAACATAATTTAACTATACACCAGAGTTTAATAATGATTTTATTTTTGCTTATGCATTCTAAGGTCTCTTTTGACCAATTAAGCCACTTCAGGATGATTTTAGGTTGAGTCTACTTTGGCATCATGAATTAAGTTATTTAAGACCTTACTAATATAACTTTCACATGTAAATTTTTTATTCTATTATCTATTTTCAAATGAAAACAAATTTATATTTTAAAAACTTCTTTTTGTTTCTAAAATTTTGCCACAAATTTAAACGTTTTCTCTTCATTCATGATAGAGGATTTGAAAAAAATATTAATAATTAAAATTTTTAAAATAAATGTAGAATAGTTAACAAATGAAGCATTTAGTTTATTTATTTTGTAAAAAATTAAGCGTATTTTCTTTTCATTTATACCATAATTTTTATCTTTGTAAGAAATCATACGAATTCTTAGCTAAATTTTAAAAATAAAAAACACATTTTTTGTTTGTTTGGTTAAGCTTTCAAAAAATGAATAATCTTAAAAATCATTTAGAAAAATATATATTTATTTGAGTTAGCTTGTGCTCATCTCATATTGTCTAACCCTACAATATTTGGATGTTAAGAAAAATCAGAAAAAATTAATTCATAGATTGATGATAGTCACTATGATTGAACTCATCATCTCTTAGCTCATCAATACCTTCTTAATTAACCACTATATCACTTCAAGATAATTTTTAATTAATTTGTAGATAGGTGGCCACTTTAAATTAAATGCTTGATTTTTTTTTTTTTAAAGAAACTTTCATAATATGAATTGGCGATTCGAGCTCATACCAACTTATCACGAGCAAACATTCATGTCAGTTGAACAATTGCTTTTATTAACAATTACAAATAAAACAAAACATTTATGTTGGCCGTGTAATTCGAACCAGAGTTGACTTGAGTTATGATTTTATAATTTTCGTTGAATTGAGTTGATTTTATGGTTGACTAATTTTTGGCTTGTTCAATTCAACTCAACCTGAAACTAAAAATTTATAGGTTAAAATATCATTTTGGTCACTCAATTTTAGGCTTTGTTCCATTTTGGTCCCTAAACTTTGAATTTTGTTTAAGTTTAATTTTAAAATTGTTGAGGGACTATATTTGAACCTTTTAAAGTCTAGGGACTAAATTTAAACAAAACTTAAAGTCAAGGGACTAAAATTGGACTTTTGAAAGTTTAGGGACCAAAATGGAACAAAGCCTACAGTTGAGGGACCAAAATGGTATTTTAACCAAATTTATGTATGTGTGTGATTAAGAAAATTAATTAATAAGACGAGTTCTTAGTATATTGATAAATAACATGCACTAATATGATAGGTGATCTAAGTTCAAGTGTAGGATCATATCTATCTTTTATTTATTTATTTATATATTTACGAGGTATGAATAAAATTGTTAATTTAGAGAGGAAAGAGGACTAGACTAACACAATCTTCGAGTTGGGTTACTCTATTGCATAGAGTTCATCGGATTGGAGGATCGACTAATATATCCAAAACTTTGTTGGTCCAAAAAATTCTCCTAAACTAATCAGACCAGACCACGTACAACCTAACTTGAGCTTGCTCTTACTAACAATTCAAATATTGTTGTTAGTGAACCTCTTTCCTTAGGAATGATATTTGTATTTTAATATGGATTAATTTATAAACTAAAGTTTTAATGGTCATTGAAAAATTGTAAAGATTGTTTTTCAAATGAAATGGTGCGAAAGGAAATCCTTAAAAGATTCCAAAGAAAAGGGCAAGTAAAAATTGTAAGTATCGCTTCATGTTAAAATATAACTATTTCTATTAATTTTTAGTCTATTGATGATTTTTATTACGCAAAACAATAAATAGATAGTAATAAAATAAAATATATAAATCGAAGTATATTATGAAATTTATTCTAATATAGTATATTATAAAAATAAACTGTAACTTTCTTTCACTGTCACGTGATTCAGATTATGAAATTATTCTAATATAGTATATTTTGTTAGCTAACCTACATAGAACACATGAGAGAGTTTTTAGAGAGATAAATTGAGTTTGTTGTATAAATTCAATAGAGTTATTAAATGAGTGGTCCATATGCATGACAACCAACACAATAAGTCCCCTAAAACCAAATGAAAATAATTAAAAAGTGTGACATAAAGGACATTAATATAAGGGTGTATAGGTCTATGTTATAACCAAAAATTGTCCTAGTAATTTCCCTTTTTAATTATTTATAAGAAGAGAAAAGGAAAGGCCTTGGAGTAACCTTTAAAGATTGGAAAGGGTAAGAGAATGTGGGAGAGGCTCTTTTTTCTTCTTTATTTCATTTATTTATCTATTTATACATTGCAAAAGTGCCCTTTCTTTTAACCTTTATCAAATAAAGATTTAAAGATCAACAAACTTATTAAGTAAAGGTTTAGGACATGTTTGCCCCATGGACAAACGGAGGAGTTGACTTGACTTCTATTTCATGTTTGCCCCATGGACTTTCATAAGTCCATCCAACTCCACGCGTGGGCCCCACATTTTTATTTAAATATTAAAATATTAAGAAACTACTCAATATTTATTTTTTTATTTAAATAAAAATTTCAACAATTCACTTTCCATCCCATCAAACATAACTTTATTATTAAAAAATTATTAAATATCTATTTTTTTATTTAAATAAAAACTTCAATCATTCTCTTTCCATCACATCAAACATAACTTTATCTTTTCTTTCCTTCCCCCCAAACATAAACTTATTTCACTTATCTTCTCTTCCCATCCCAACTCAACCCAACCCAACCCATCCTCTCAAAGCCAAACATGCCCTTAGAGTTTCGAGAATATACTCTCTTCAAATATTTCAAAATTGAAATTTTCAAATGAATTTAATTATAAAATTCTTTATTATTTCTTAAATCTAGACTTCAAATAAATACAAATACCTTGAGTATTCAACGATTTAACCAAATAGATGTCTACAAGTCGGGTGCTCCTCCAACTTTCTAATTATTTTTTTTAAAAAATAAGAAATAATTAACATGAAATGATTTAGTGGTAAAAAAGATATTGAAAAACTAAAAAGTTGTAGGATCAAATTCATGATAATCACCTACCTAAAAATTATTTTTTTCACGAATTTTATTGATATATAAATATTGTAGGGTTCATGTTGTATGTCCGATGATCATAATAATTGAAGTGTGCATAAACTTACTCGAGGAGTTACAAATATTCAAAAAAAAAAAAAAAAAAAAAAAAAAAAAAAATGGTCCCATCCTCTCTTTATTTTCCTATATCCTTTCCTCTCTTTCCACCTCCCCCTCTCCTTGATCTTTCTCTACCCATACATCTCACTAACCTTACATATCAATCTCTCTTTTAATGGAGGGAGGCAATAAGGTATCGCAATTAATTGTCACGAAAATGAAATTTCAGCAACCCATTTCATCCACACACACACAAACCCCCAACATAATAGAACCAAAACATAATGATAAAATTGAATAATAATAATAATAATAATAATAATTAAAGTATCGTCACTATATTTATTATTATTATTATTCTTTTAATTTACAATAACGGAGATGAGAATTGAGGTCATGTCTTTTTAGTCATTAAATATACACTAACACTATTAAGCTACTATTTTTGGGATAACATTATATTTTAGTTTTTAACTCTTAACCACTATTAGATATCTAAGTTTAGTGGTTTGTTTCAACAAAAAAAAAAAAAAAAAAAAAAAAAAAATCTTAATTTAGTGTTTGTATTTTCAGAAAATCTTAAAATAATTTTTTATTAATTTTTTTTTAAAAAAATTCTGTTTTTTCTATAAATTTTGAAAATATATCCACGTTATTGAAATTATTAATATTTTCTGATCTAATTTTAATTATTATTAACTCAAATATATAAAACTAATTTTTTTAAGAATGTATAAATTAAAATCAAATATTTAAAATTTGGATAATATTTTATAAAAAGAAAAATAATGTATGAATTTTTTTTAAAAAATGAACAAATCAGTAATTAGCGACATAAAAAATTGGGAATTTTGCATGTATATTAAAAAAAAAAAAAATAGATAATTTCATGTATAGCACAATTTCCAAACTTATTCATTTGTAGCACAAAAATGATTGATTGCACTATCAATCACTCAAAATCGATATAAATTTATCAGTTGAACTAATAAAAATCTATCAATTAAACTTATAAAAGTTTAAAGTGTATCAATTAAACTGGTAAAAATTAAAATTTTATCAATTAAACTGATAGAAGATAAAAATAGAATAAAAATTTTAGGCAAAATGTGTTATAAATAAAATTATTTTACAATTGTAACGAAGAGTCAACAATTCTCAAAAAAAAATTATAGTTTTAAAAAAGTTATGTTGTTACTTGTACTAAAAAAAAAATTATGTTGTTGCAGTCCCATCAAACCCAATTTCCAAGAAGACATAAAAACTCACCATAGTACAACCATTCCCCTCCCAGCTCCCTTCATTTGTGTTCAAACTCATTTACAAACAACTGGACTATTTTGATAAAATAAACTCTGATCAGCTCTATAATATTTTATATTCATAAAAATTGTAGGCAACCATTGGGGTTCTACTAAACAAATTTTAGTAATTATACAATATATGAGCATAATTACTTTTTTAAGTACGGAAAGGGATGTGACCATGATATTGAACTAAATTTCTTTTTCACCAAACAATAAAATCACTAAGCCATCAATTCTTTTGGTGTAAAATTTTAGTTAATTGTAATCAATAATCATTATGCATTATTTTGCACACACACCATGAATGCATGATCCAACCACAACTTTTAGCTTTCAAAGTTTTGAACTTTTCTCTCTCCTCTCTCTCTCATTTTATGTAATGTGTTAGAAAGTATAAAGATAAATCCTAGATTTATCCTAGATTTATCCCTAGATTTAGTAGATTTGATAAGTTTGA
>JBBMEF010000023.1:801450-848662 GCA_037832685.1 Sicyos baderoa
ACTCCATCAATAATGTCTGATAGACTCCATCAATAGTGTTTGATAGAATCTATCAAAAAAAAGTTGCTATATTTGCAGTATTTTTAAAAAGTTGCTATAATTCTAATGCAGAGTAGGAAAATTGCTATACAGCGCAAATTCCCTTATAATAATTCATCGTTTATAATAATCAAATTATATTTGTGTTCTTTTTTGTATTTTCAAATTTTAATTAATCTTCATTACGACAAATAGTTTATAATTGTATTCTTCCTATATTTCATTAGTTTTGTTTTTTAAAATTTATTTTCAATATATTATTTATAATTATCTTTTTTAATCTAGAAAATCTAAAACAAACTAAATAATTTAAAAAAAACGTTAGTCAAACATAATTAAATAAAATTTTGAAATTTTGAAAATATTTATAAATTTTGAAATTTTGTTTCTTAACATTCAAAAGTATATTATATATATTCCCTTATTATTAGTCATGCATGTGCTGTTGGTGTGATTATTGTAAGTATGTTTAAATTATAATAAAAAAATGGTTGAGAATAGTATTTGAGCTTGCGTTTTATGATGACTTTAAATACCCGTTTTTTTAAAATATGAAATTCATTTTTTTTACCTGTTGAACAACACCCGTGAAAACCCTCCACCTCTACGTTTACGATTGACGATAACCCCACGTTGAATAATTAATTTTGCCGGTTTGATTCTCAAGACTCCGAAAGAGAGCGCCCAAGTCACGTTCCCGAAAATATAAACATTTTCGATGTAAACTTTTAAATATTTTTGGGTGCTCCAACATTTTTTTCGAATATAAACTTTCAAATCTCTTAAATGACTCTATTGTTTGATAGTATTAGCATCTAAGGGCTCGTTTGATAACGTTTCTGTTTCTCGTTTCTCGTTTCTGTTTCTTATTTTTTAAAAACACTTGTTTGATAATTGTTCTCGTTTCATGTTTCTTAAATAAAATAGAAACGTTTCGTGAGAAAACTTTCAAAAATGGTTTATGTAGTTCCTTTATCTGATAAATACATATTTAAAATGACGCATCAATTCATCATAATTGTAATTTTGATTGATGGTGTTGCAGTCAACCTATAATTGCTGAGAACAAGGTTTAATTCTTAACTGGGATTTTTTATTTGTCATTTTTCTATAATTTATACTTTTTGATCTTTTTTGAAAAAATATTTCTTTTAATTGGTATGTTTTTATATAATTTTAATTTTTCAGTTGTAATATTTTGTATTTTTCTTATTGATATTTATTTTAATTGTTATGTTTATATATAAATTTTAAACTTTAATTTTTATTATAAAAAAATCACTTAAACTTAAGTTTGTTCTTATTTTAATTTTAATATATATAATAATTGTTGAACAATATATAATTAAATTAGTTTTGAGTCGATATTATAGACTAATGTTTGTGAGAGAGATAATATTACATATAAAATATTTCATTAATTTTTTTTTAAAAAAATATTAGATGATATATATTTTTTATAATTATTTTTACCCTTAATGAATTTATACATTATTGATTAAAAAACTACTCTTTTTCGTCTTTCCCTACAATGTGTGTTAATTTCATATTTTACCATCACATCATTTTCAAAGTAATATAATCGTTGTATATGTATGAGTGAATGTCAAATCATAAAAATGATTAAGAAATAACATATTAATTTGTTGTTTGATTTCCATTGAGATTTTTCTTATAATTTTTTATATTAAATTATATAATTCATTTATATATAAATTAATGATTTTAATGCATATTAAATATTTTATATTATATATCTTAACTTTATTTATATTATAAAAAAAAGAATAGAATAAAAAATATAAAAAAATATAAAAAACAAGTAATGAGCAAGGATTATCAAACAAGTTTTATTTATGTTTTTTTTTCTTTTTAAGAATCAATAAATAGAAATAGTTATCAAATGCATTCTTGTTTCTTATTCTAAAAAATATACAGACAAGAAACGGGAACTAAGAATCAAGAAACGAGAAACAAGATCGTTATCAAACGAGCCCTAAAAATCAAATTCTTACTTTATAAGGAATTTTTTTGTAAAAAAAAAAAAATGATAGACATTATTGGTACGTATTTTATCCCTATTATGTGTTAGTTACTATTGACACTTATTCCGTATATTTTATACATAATTGATAGAGATTCAACTTCCTTGATTTTATTTATTTTATTTTATTTTATTATTATTATTTATTCATTTTTTTATATAGTTTTCGCATATGTTGGATATTGTTGGCACATATTATGTACATATCATATGTTAGTTATTGTTTGCACCCTATGTACATATCATACTAGAATTAGTGATGCATATGTTTGTTATTGTTGTCACTTGTATATATTATGTGAATAATATTGTTTCATTTATTTATAGGTTTGTATAAGTTAGACATTGTTGACACATATTATGTACATATCATAATAAAAGAGTATATGCTGGTTACTATTGTCCATGTATATATTTTGTGAATAATATAATGTTGTTTTCTTGATTTTTATTACGTGGTCAAAAGTAATATCAAAATAAGTTTTTTTTAGTGATGTAGGAACGGTTGAATGTTAGTGATATCTTATGGTTTCATAGCGCAATGATTTTATTGTTTGGTTGTAAAGCAGTTCAACACCAGTATCACGAGTTGATTAGTTATACTTAAATTTAGTAAAATGACTTATTTTTGTATTTTTTATTTTGGTTAAACAATTAATTTGAAACTCGAGTAATTTGTGGGAAAACATTTTTTCAAAAAATTGTTGCTGGGATGAATTTTGAATCTTAAATTTGTTAAATAATTGTGTTACCCGTATGTTTGAAAACTAAATCGAGTGACAACGAGAGAGTAAATCATCTATTTTACAAATCTTAAGAAATATCAACATGTACTTGATTGAATTTAATGAATTTTCGATATAATGTTAGAATAATATGAGATTTCATTTCAAAATTAATGTACAATGAGGGAATAACTCATTAATGATCTTATAATGTTAGAAGGTATTGTCATATTTTTAATGTGAATTTTTCAACACAATTCAAGTATAAACAATTAATATTTACATACAAATAGTTCACAAGTTAGAAATACAAACGTAAGATTTATCGAGCACAATTAAATATCTATAGTATTATTGAAACAAAATTTTAACACTTTCATCATTATTTTATGTTTTTTTAAGCCTAAGTGTACTTTCGAAACATCTTACAAATTTAAGGGTATTTTTAAAACCAACTTTGAAGGTTTCCATCCAAATTTAACGGTAATGGTACTTTTAAAACTTTTGTTAAAGTTTGAGGGCATTTTTGACACAAACCCATAATGTAGGGGCATTTTTGACACAAGCCCATAATATAGGGGCATTGTCTATAATTTAGCCAAAAGATTTATCTCTCCCCCATTTTTTTAGCCATCAATTTAAACTCCCATACAAAATAGCCACTCACCCATTATTTTCCAAAATCTAGCAATTTCCTATCATTTTTCATTAAAAAATATATATACACTCAAAACTTTATATCATATCAATATTGTTTTTCAAGCCAACATGAACTCAGCTCTAACGGTATTTTATACGACCGAGTAACCATGAGTTAAATCTTTGTCCATTTATTTACGTACACGATGTTCAATTTGAATTGCTATTGCGTAACGCACTAGAGCCCATAACCAAAACCGTTCAAGGCCCAGTCTAGAAGCCGTCCCCATTGTTGAGTTCTCGCATTTGCAATCGAAGACTCCATTAATCACCGGCCGAGATCTCCGGTAACGTTACGATTTTGATTTCATTTCGTTCTTTCGGAGTTCGATAATGCGTAGTAGTTGAATCCAAGATTCCAGTGCTGTTTGATTTGGATCATAATCCTAGTCCCCATGCATCACACACCCATTTTCGTTGGGTGTTGTATCATATCATGTTTGATTGTTTGTAGCTATGCGGAATCTGGATCCGGCTGTTCTAAATCCAGTCCTCTCGTTAATTTCGAGTCCGATTTTGTAATGGTGCAGCACCAACTTAGAGGTTCGTTTAGGATTATCGATGATTGTTCTTTTAGGGTTTCGAGATTTGATATGCTTTCCGGTACGGATGTGCACTGGTGGGGCGCCACTGATTCTGATTTTACTAATTTCACGGCTGGGTTTGTTGTTTCTGATCAAAAGCTTACTCAGACGTATAGAAACGATTCGTTTATTGTGCATTTGAAGAAGGATGTTAAATGGGATCAGATCCATGTCATTGCCGCTTGGGACCTTCCCACTGCGTCGGATTTCGGACATGTTGTTCTCCGAAAACCAGATAATGGATCGGAGGGCAGTCCGAATGTGGCTCCGTCTCCGTCCGAAAGTGGGAGTTCAGGGGATGAGGTGGGTTCGATTTCTATTGAGCCCACCACGTTTGAGAATTGCAAAGTTTTGTCTGATTATTACAGGGTTAGGTGGACATTGAATACTAAGGATAAGTTGATTGACCTTGGGCTGGAGGCGGCCATCCTAACGTCGTACTACATGGCATTTGGGTGGACAAACCAGAATGAGAGTTCTACTTCTAATCTCATGATTGGGGCGGATGTGGCTGTGATTGGGTTCAAGGAGGATGGAATGCCGGTTGTGGATGATTTCTACATCACAAATCTCGGTGAATGTATGATAAATAAGGATGGGATAGTGCGTGGTGTTTGTCCGGATACTATGTTTGAAGGTTCGGATGCTGTTGGTTTGGTGAACAATACTAAGTTGATTTACGGTCACAGGAGAGATGGGGTGTCGTTCGTTCGGTATCAAAGGCCGTTGGTTACGGTTGATAAGAAGTATGATATGCCGATTAATCATACTGCAAATATGGATGTCATTTGGGCTGTGGGACCAATGAAGCCGCCCGATGCAATTCGGCCCTTCTATCTTCCTCAAAATCACGGGGGAACTTATGGGCATACGGTTCTCAATGTTTCTGAGCACGTGAATGATTGTTTGGGTCCGCTTGATGCAGAAAACAAGGAGGATCAAGATGTTGTAATAGCAGATGCTAAGTCTCCTCTTATTGTTACTAGTGGCCCGGGTTTGCATTATCCGAATCCTCCAAACCCTGCAAAAGTTCTGTACATTAACAAGAAGGAGGCTCCTGTACTGAGAGTTGAGAGAGGGGTGCCAGTGAAGTTCTCAATACAAGCAGGGCATGATGTTGCCCTCTACATTACATCCGACCTGCTTGGTGGAAATGCGACACTGAGAAACATGTCTGAGACTATTTATGCCGGAGGTTCAGACGCTGAAGGAGTACAAGCCAGCCCCATGGAATTAACTTGGGCACCTGATAGGAATACTCCAGACCAAGTATTTTACCATTCAATTTACCAACCAAAAATGGGTTGGAGAGTGCAGGTCGTAGATGGTGGTTTATCAGACATGTATAATAACAGTGTTTTGTTGGATGACCAGCAAGTAACATTATTTTGGACGCTGTTAGAGGATTCGATAACTATTGCGGCTCGTGGTGAGAAAAAGAGTGGTTATATTGCTATTGGATTTGGAAGTGGAATGATCGATAGCTTTGCTTATGTGGGTTGGATGGATGAAACCGGAAAAGGTAGAGTGAATACCTACTGGATTGATGGAAAGGATGCTTTCAATGTACATCCGACTAAAGAAAATTTGACTTTTGTGAGGTGCAAGTCAGAAAGTGGCATCATTACTCTGGAGTTTACCCGTCCCTTGAAACCATTATGTACTCATAGCCATAGCCATGAACCAGAGTGTAGAAACGTGATTGATCCCACCACTCCACTTAAGGTTGTATGGGCAATGGGTGCTAAATGGGTGGATGAACATTTAAGCGACAGAAATATGCATTCTTCTCGAAGCAGTAGGCCTATGCGGGTGCTTCTTATGCGTGGTTCTGCAGAAGCCGAACAGGATTTACAACCAGTATTAGCTGTTCATGGGTTCATGATGTTCCTTGCTTGGGGTATTTTGTTACCTGGTGGGATATTGGCTGCTAGATACTTGAAACATGTGAAGGGTGATGGATGGTATCAGATTCATGTTTACTTGCAATATTCAGGTTTGTCAATTGTCCTACTTGGCCTCCTTTTTGCTGTTGCCGAACTTCGGGGGTTTTATGTCACCTCGGTTCATGTTAAGTTTGGGATTGCTGCTATACTCTTCGCTTGTATTCAGCCAGTAAATGCATATTTCAGGCCAAAAGGACCAGCCAATGGGGAAGTGGTTTCCCCCAAAAGAATTTTATGGGTATATTCACATGCAATCATGGGCAGATGTGCAATTGGTATTGGTATTGCAGCACAATTCACTGGAATGAAGCATCTAGGCGATCGATATGACAGCGAAAATGTCCATGGCCTCATCTGGGCTCTAATTATATGGTTTATGATAATTGCATTGATGACTATTTATTTGGAATGCAAGGAGAGGCATAGGAGGAGGAGGGACAGAATAAATGAAAGAAGCAATTGGGTGCTTGGTAATGATGAAGATTCTGTTGATCTCTTGAGTCCAACTATTTCAATTGAAGGAAAAAAAGAATCCCATCCTTCAAGAACTATGGAAGTTCAATTAGAACCTTTAAGAAGATAGACTTTTCTTCTCTAAATCTATTCCTTTTTATATGGAGTTTTGCTCCTCACCAGCTTCAAATTTTCACCAAATGGAGATAGCTGCTTTGAGTTTTGTTCTCGAAGCCTTCGTCGAGAACATAAAGGGGTTTCGGGTTTGTCACTTCCTCAAACATTGCCCCATATACTCTGCTGAAGATCATTAATTATCTCCTTACTTTTTGTGGAATACAACAGGTCACTTCTACACAATTGAAATGGATCGTTTTTACTGTTTGCTTTTTTGTCAGAAAGGATAATAACATTGCAAATTTTGTCATGTTTCAGCTGCATAGTTAGGAAGTTTGTAGGTGTGTGTCCACTATGGGCATGAGAAGCAAGAAGTTTCATTAAGCAAAATGAAAGCGATATTTGTTGTATATATGAGACTCTCACCGATACTCTTACTTTGCTGTGAAAATATCTGCAATTGACATTTGTCAAATCCAGCTTTGTACCTTTTTTGTTCCCTTTGATGTTTAAATTCCCCCCAAAGTAGTCTACTTTTAGCTAATGGAAATCACGAGTTAACCATCATAGAGTGACTCAATTGGTCATAGAGGGTCTTAGGGTGCATAAGGTGACGAGTTCAATCCATGGTGGCCACCTACGCAGTAATTAATTTTCTACGGGTTTCCTTTGGAGTCAGGCGATATGTCCCGTGACATTAGTCGAGTTGCGCGAAACCTGGTCCGGATAGTCACGGATATCAAAAAATAAAAACAGAAATCACGAGTTTCTCTAAAATTTCAAAATTGCTTGAAAACGTGTGTTTTTTTAGTGCTTAATTCTTCTTTTTTCAATTATGTTCGGTGCCAAAAGTGTTCTTTAAATATATTACTCTGAAAAGTATTCATAAGTAATACTTTTTAGTGTTGAGTATGTTGTGATGGGATGTGCTACAATTTATCTACAGGTCGTGATTGATTCGTTTTTCAATGTTTGGAGTGAACTCGAGTTGAATCATTAGACGATTCTCGTTGAAGCTCTAATCTATAGTCCATGCTGTTCTAAACCTCCCAATGTTACGAGAATTTTCATTTATTCATTCTCAGTCTGCTACACTTCTCCAAGCATTATTCCAGAGACTTTTTGAACTTCAATTAACAGAAGCTTCGTTTGACATGGTTCTCATGTTTTCCTTTGACGCTTATAACTGTCGATGCTTGGCCTTGAGATGGGCGTAGTTACCCTGGTATAGTGGAGTGAAGTTCTGATTTCTCGATTTCCAATAGAAAAAAAGTCATGTCTATTTATTTTCTGTTGCACTTGCGTTTCCCTTGATTAAAGAAGATGCATGTCAAGCTTGTGGAGAAAGTGCGAGTGTTCTCTCCTGAGGTGGTATGATTCCTTTTCGACTTTGGTTTTGTGTTTGTTTGTTTAGACTTGTAGTGATGAGTGATGAATGTTATTGAATTTATTTTTTCATCCTTCTACATTTTTTACAGGCTACCCTCCAAAATGACATTGATAGCTGATAAGATATTGGACTGTGAAATTTGCTGTACTCTTGCTGAAAGGGACGATCGTATCTGCACTGCAAATTGAAATTTGGCGTTGGAAAAGTCAAAGCCTTTGTTTAGCCAAGCAAAGCTCGTATGTGGAAAAGATCAACTGGTTTGCAGAGTAGTTGGTAAGTGAGATCCGAGTATTTTCTTTTGGCATTAGAAAGCAAGGAAAAGTTTTACAGTTTAGATGTTTTTTGATCTGATTTCTCTAATGCATGCATGGATTAGATTCTTGAAATGATATATCTTTAATCTGCGACATGAGGCTAGTTTTTGGGATTGGATTTGCTTGCTCTTTACTGCCCAGCCAGAAATTCTCAATTCAGGGGTAGGATTTATGGTCAGAGGAAGAACTTGACCTTTGGGGTTAGCTTTCCTTTCCAAATAAGGTTAATCAACCACCATTATGGATTGACTTAGTGGTTTGGAGGGTTTTGGAGAACCAAAAATCTACGTAGGAATGAATTTTTCACGAATTTCCTTGACATCCAAATATTGTCGGGTTAGGCAGGTTATCCTCTATGAATAGACAAGGTAATCAATTGTCTCTCCAGCTTGTTAGCTTGTTGCATTTAGTGAAAGAGAGATGATCGACAAGAGAATGTACCCTAAGCTATAACACCATCATGGAGCGACTCAAGTGGTCAAAGAGGGTCTTGAGGTGCATAAGGTGATGGGTTCAATCCATGGTGGCCACCTACCTAAGAATTAATTTCTTACGAGTATCCTTGACATTCAAATGTTGTAGGGTCAGGCGGTATGTCCCGTAACATTAGTTAAGGTGCGCGCAAGTTGGCCCGGACAGTCACGGATATTTTGATTTTGATTTTGATTAAAGGAGTTGACTTTCATAGTGAAGTGAAATACATATTTGTGGAGCCTGAAGTGTTAAAAAAGCTTCATGTGGAGTTGGGAGAATCTTATTTTAGAAGCCTTACAATCTAGGATGAAATTTTTATCATAACCTTGGTTGTAGGGTACCCTTGCTGGGTTTTTTTCTTTGGAAAGTTTATCTCTCTGTGGCAGTGTTCATTTCCCCTGATACACAAGTGTGTTCTATTTTTCATTTGTCTCCTGTCTTCTACTCAACTGTCCCTGCTAAATTCACATTCATAGATTCTCCTTCAAATTACATTTCCTTGCACGTCCTAGGGCAGTGATCAATGGTCGTCGGCTCTTCAGCCAAGTATTATCAATTTGAAGGTCGGCTTTCTCTTCGATCTTCTTTTCCTTTCATCTCTTTGATCTTCTTTTCCTTTTATCTCTTCGCTCTTCTTTGCTTTCTATCTTCTATCTTCTTTGCTTTTTTCGCTGCTACTTCTTGATTTTCATGGTTGTTTGTCAATCCACGGGCTAAATTAAGGTGTTTTGTTAATTTTTTGTTTTGTAAAAATTGATAATGAAGGACTCGTCCTAAGTTTTAAAAAATTGGGGGATTTTGAGATTGAGTTGAGCCTGCAAGAATGGGAGTGATGAGGAAGTTCAAGGTGAGGAAGGTTGCGAGATGAAGCTAGGGTTGGTGGAACTTTAAAAGTCAAAATAGAGGAACGAGATGAATCAAGAATGTTGTTTTTTTGGGTTTAAATATCGATGGAAGAGGAACAAGATCATACTTGGAAATAAGGTTAATTGGGATTTGGGGGCGTAAAAGGTCATATATGATGGTGTTGAACAAATGCCAGCAAAGGAAAAACTTGAGAAACTAGAAATTAGAATAAAATAATTTAAGTTTGTTTAATGTTATCCTTTGTCTTTTGCCTTCCCTTCATTATTTTATCAATCCATCAAACTAAACTAGAAAAATAGTTGATTTTTTTAGTTTCATTTTTGTTTGGATGTTGAGAAAGATAAATGAGATAAAAGCTACTGATTAATTTAGACACTAATCTTCGGTTTGGTATACTTTTTATGATTTTTTCTATTGCTCGGCATTTGAAAATAGGAAGAAAGTGACAAACATTCTGTTGTTTTGAAAGTTTTTAATTTAACGACTTAAAAACATTTCAATGCTACTTTAATCATAAAAAAATTCACACTAACATAAATTAATTTCACTGCATAATTTTATAAAAGTTAAGCTTGCGATGATCATATTTTATTGGACATTGGTTCGGACATTGGATTGCATCTATTGAAAACTGAACCAATTAAAAATCGATTCAATGATTTTATGCTTTATTGAACCTTGGATCAGATCAATTTTTCTAAAATTGAAGATATCGGTTTGGTTGTCGGATTCATATAAAACCGACAAAAATTGAACCGAGATCACCCCTAGCTTATATAATTGATCCACCATGGCGACGACCATATTTCACAACCCTTTCAATTTTTCCTCATATGGTTTCATGTTTCCCAATTCGAGCTTTCCGTCAATCCCTAGTTGAGATTTCATCTTGCCATAGGAGTGTGTGTATTTTTTTGGGGTAAATCGCTAGAAACAACGTCAGGCGGAAGTGGAGAAGCTGTAACGGCGTCGAATGGAGATTGAATTTACAATCTAAGATATGAAAATTACAGAAATTATCCCGACCCATGAAGTGATGTTATTTGGGCATATCAAGATTTGAAGAGAAAAAAAGATTAAATGTAAGTTTTTTTTTTTTTTTTTTTGAACTCATCGGTAATATTAATTGCAACACTTTTCAAATTTCAAGAGTAGTAATTACTAAAATTAAAAGTTTAGGGGGTTAATTGTTACAAACACAATACTTTAGGGGTGTTTTATGCACTTTTTCCTTAAATCTAATAAGGTCGAATAGATGTGTGTAAAAACTCATTGATATATATAAAAAAATGAAGGTGGTAGAGAAGTAATGGTTCATTACTCGGTTCTTTCGTGAGTTGAAAAAGTCATCATCACTCTAAAATATTTTTATAATTATATTTTTAAAGTAGATAGTAGCATGATAGATGCAAATCTCTGTCCATGCGGTGAAATGTATATATTTTATATTAGTTGAGTTATACTTGCGTTGACATATTTAAAGAATTTGTTCACTTTATAACTTATAATTAAGCACTTATAGAGCATTTACTTCTAAATATTTTCAAATTAAGTATACCCAATTGTAAAGTTCTCACAATTGAATCATCGAAAAAGAATGTGCATTTTGTTGGTATAGATAGTACAAATTAACTCTTTTAAGTTTTTTTTTATTCGTGACTTTTATATCTCCGAGATTTCTCATTCAGATGTGGTTTTGGTCCATTCATATACTCCTTCTAAACTCGGGTGCCACATTGCCACCAATTTTCGCTTAAGTGTTGGCTTTGATGAGGATGAAACATTGGAATGATTCACTAGAGTTTAGAATTAAAATCCGTTGTTATTGAACCACATTGTTCAAAGGAAGAGGCCTATCTATAACTTATAAATATGTTCTATCAACTTAAATCACATTTTTTTGTGTTGAGTTATGTTAAACAAAATATTCATAAGAGGTTAGGTTAATTCTTAGGTCGTCAATTTTTTTCTTGACTCTTATTAGTTTATGAATATTATTAGTTTTTTTTTTTTTTTTTAAAGAAAATAATAGAATACAACTTTTATAATTTAACCCATTTTGAAAATGTGGTTGGGTTAAAATACTTTAGGGTTGACCAACCTAGAAATTAGGGTCAACCTAAAGCTCTCCATAACACTATAAACCTGTGTGAAAATAAAAAGAAATTGGATGAAGGAAAGGACAGCTTAAGATAATCCTTGATTAGTATTTATTTTATAAATATTTTTGTTGGGATTCGTTGACTTTTGAATTTGTACCAAGTTGACATTAAATGCACAACTAATTGGCTTTTGGTTATTTTCTAAAAAAAAAAAAAAACAATTGCTTTGGGTTGTGGTGTTTTTAGAATTTGTTGTCCTTTTGCTCCACTAAACTTGATTAAAAAGGTTTTAATTAGTTTTTTAAAATATAAATCAAGGATAAGAGAACCAACCTTATTTTCGAAATGTCCTATTTTAAAATTAAATTGTGGTATGAATTGAATTACTGTCAAATAAAAAACTACTAAATCATTAACTTCTTTGATAAAATGTTTTCATCAATTGGTTAGTGGGTTAGTATAACTATCATCATTATTTATTTTATTTTAAGAAAATTATATTGGATAATCCAATTTTACAAAATAATTACAGACTAGGTAAATTTAAAAATATTAAACATCCATAGTTAAATATATAATATAAATAATACTTATCATACTGTATAATGTATTAGTTATTCAGTATAAAAAGTATTACTAATTTATATCGTATATTTGACTAAATTTTTTCAAATTTGCCTAATATTGTAAATATTTTATCAATTTAGTCTATTTCTACAAAAATAACTCTATTTTATTGTTGTCAAACTTTGATTGGCTATGAATCCTTTGACTTACAACTTTTTCAGCCATATGACCCTTCACTTTTATTGGTCCCGCTTTCATTTAATAGGGGACAACATTTTGTTTATTATTTGAAGAATGTTTAGGCCCATTAATATCCTTTTAACTCTAATCCACTATTACGACATTTAGAACTTAAGAAAATAATAAAAAGTTATATTTAAGAAGGGACACCGTTATTGAAGTTGGAGACTTTTGAAGTATACTTGTTTGGAGGTCTTATTTGGAGGTTTCATATTCAATATACACAAGTTAAATTTAATTATAAAATTTCTTGTTGTCTTTTGAATTCAAAGTTTAATTGAGCAGGAGTGTCCTCAAATATATGAGAGTAAGGCTCCGATTCCAATCACAATAAATAATTTATTTTAGATGACAATCATGATTACAACTAACCACAAATATTCAAGAATACAAGATGTTTTCTCCACAAATTTTGTAATTAAAGTTTGATCATGTTCTTGGAAAATTCAACCACTATTCAATGGGAAGAAGCAAAAATCCATTTTGCCTCTACCAAAAGATTACAAGTAAAATGTGGAAAACAACTTTTACTACTTAAAATAGGACACCCCACAAACCTTAGTGCCACAAATTGTTTGCTCCCCACTTGAATTCCAAAGTTAAAAGTACTTGTTTTGGAGACCATGTGGTTGTCTTTGTGCCTTTCAATTTAAGATTCCCAAATCACTCTCATCACTACTCACCTTATTTTCCTTTTGCATCACTCTTTTTTTTTTTAAAAAAAATAAAACAATTTTTTTTTTATCAACATTTGGGTTTGTATACTTTCATTTGTTTTTCTATGCTTTTTGTAAATATATTAACTTAGACTTGGCTTAATTAAATACTAACTATATTTGACATGATCTTGATTGAAAATGATATGTTTTTAGAAATAGTACTGCCATGTGCTCTTGAGATATAGATTGAGGTCTAATAAGAATAAGAAAGAGACTAAAAAGTTGTTTTTTAATGCAAACTTTTATAAATGGTTTCTTGTGTTGCAGTTGACAGGTTTGGTCAAATATTGCTGCTAGGTGCAAGTTAACTTTTGATTTATCACTCTGACTTCAGTTGAAGTAAACTAGTTTGAGCTTTGTTTTATTTTACTTCCTAAATTTTTAAATTTTAAATTTTATTGGTTTAGAGATTTTCAAATTTGTTTCATTTTAGTTATGAGTTTTCAAATATTAAATTTTAATCCATAGACTAAAAAAATTAAAAAAAAAAATAGTTCATATGATAAATTTAAAATTAATATTAATTGAAAATTAATTCAGTAATGTTTATAATTTTAATACAAGTAAAAAAAATACCTAAATATATTTCTAAAATTTATAAAAAAAATGTGATAATTTTTCAAAGACCTTTTTATTTTTTTGTTTTAATGTTTAGGAAATAAAATTGAACGTTCGAAAGTTTAAGAATCAAATACTTATTTCTTTACCTTGTAATAGAGTATATAAGAGAAAGTTGCTTTTAAGGTCGAGGACTCGAGCAGCTTTGTCCGAAGCAAATTTAAAAATTTAAAAATCAAAATAGAACAAACTTGAAAGGGAGAGGATTAAGCATAAATTTTTGAAAGACTAGAGACTAAAATAAAACAAAACTGAAAGTCTAGGAACTAAAATAGTATTTTTATTTTAATTTGAGACTTAATTTCCAATAAAAACTTTTATTTTTGTTTGTTTGTTTGTTTTATTTATTTATTATTATTATTATTAATGTTTAGGAATTAAAATTGAAGAAAGTTTAAAAATCAAATGCTTATTTCTTTACCTCGTAATAAAGTATATAACAGAAAGCTTTCAATGTCGAGCAGTTTTATGTAAAGCAAATCTAAAAATCAAAATAGAACAAAACTCAAAATCTAGGAACCAAAATAATATTTAACTAAGTGCGCCGCAGACCCTCACTTCTTCTCTATATATGTTAGAGTTTACATTCATTTCTTATATTTAAAACGTTATTGGTATAGAATCAATTCTGATTAAATTTATCTTTAAACTTTATAAACTAATTTAAGTTTTACTAAAAATAAATGAATTATCTTTCAAAAAATAAAATACATGGATTAAAATGGAAGTATAAAAACAATTCAAATAAAACAACAAAAAATAGAACTAAAATGATATTTTAAGGTAAATAATGAAATAGAGTAAAAAGGAGCTAAGAGATGGAAACATAAGTGGGTGTTGAGGAGTTGAAAGATAGGGTTTGAGGAAAGAGGTAAAATAAATTGGGTGCTGAGTTGATAGGTTAAACCATCTTCTTGGAGTTTGGCACTTTTATTATTTTTGGTTTGTGAAATGAGATCATCACACCATCATGCATATACAATTTCCCTATTCATTGTACTTTTTGTTTTCCTCATCAAGGTACTTAAAAAAAACACTCCCACATGATGTACTGAATCAATTCTATTATTCATTTATGCATGTTTTTGTTATGGTAATGTTCAAGTAATTATGGGAATGATTATGAAAAGAGAATTATATAAGTAAGAGTTGGTAAGTACATTTGAAATGTTTACCATTATTTTGGATTACATCTTTTTATTTTTTTAAAAAAATTAATTTTGATTGATGGAGAGAAGTACTAAAATATAGAAAGATACGGTCTAAAATGGTAACTCTTACCTAAATATTGCTCTTATGAAAATAATTTATTTACCTCATCAATAATTATTCTATACATAATTAATTATTCATTTTCATTTTAATCTTGTTTTCTCTTTAATTGATTTTCATTTTTCTCATACTTACAATTTTGTTTATGATATCATTTTCTGCCTCTCAAACACAATTATAGATTTTTTCTCGATCCTTATCAGAACCTCAAATACATTGCAGTTGTTTTAACAATCAATTTTTTTTTCATCCTCCATAATCATCACATTCTCTTTACCTCAAATTTATTCTTTGTATTTATTTTGTTCATCATTTTGATAATTCTTAGAGAGTGTTAGAGACAAGAAGAACTAAATGATTATGAGAGTACAAGGAAGTTGATTTACAACGAAGATGTGTTTTAGTTAAAAAAAAAAATGATTATAGAAGGAAATGTTTTACTTGTGTTTAATTATGGTGCATAAAATGACGATTATGAAAAAAATCATTACATATATTGGATGGCATAGAATAATTAAGTGGAACAAAATATTGTTTAAGGGAGAATGAAAAGTATGTGAACATGGGGAATGAAAAGTAATTAATTATGTTGCGAATGGGATTATATGAAGGGAAATTGTACTGGATAGTCCAATTTTACAAAATAATTACAGATTTGGGTAAATTTGAAAATATTTAGCATCCATAGTCAAATATACAATAGAAATAATACTCATCATACTGTATTATGTATTAGTTATTCAATATAAAAAGTATTACTTTATACCGTATATTTGATTATGGTTGCTAATTTTTTTCAAATTTACCTAGTGTAGTAAATATTTTATCAATTTAGTATATTCTTGCAAAACCTCTTTATATGAAAGATGAATAAGATTATGGAAAGGCGAATTTTGATTATGAGAAGATAATTTATCACTACCCTAAGAAATTTATCTCTCATCGCAGTTTGATCTTCTCCCTCCGAACACTATTAATTGAGTATATATTGGTTAAAAAAAGGTTTATCTTTGTTGAAACATATTCGATTTTAGTCTCTTATGAAATTGAATTAAAAATTGATTAAATAATATTTGAGTGTCAAAGTAATTGGGATGCAAACAAAGTATTCTACAATTAGTTACATAAATGAAATATCGTAAATATATAAGTGATGACAACCATCTTCATTAGTATGAGATTTTTTTGAATAAAATGGTATGATGGATGTGCATGCTCAAAATAGACAATGTTTTACCAATATAGAGATTCAATAGAATTGTCATCTTTGTGAAAAGTAACAATTAATTAAAAGTTAAACCTATAACTTCTTGAAGTCTATTTGAGAGCACCATCCTATGATGATTCTTTTAGTTTTTGTTTACATCAATCACTTTTTTTGAAAGACTTGTTTATCAATCAATTAGATTTAATAAAAACATACACACTCCACATTGTATTGCTAAACACTTAATTATTACAGTATTTAAGAGATCTTTGAAAACCTGATGACTCTGATAACTTTACTAATCACTCCAATTCAAAGGTTGATGACATGTTGATTTTATTAATTGATTATAATTCAATTCGACTTCATGATCATAGATTTGAATATAAAAATCAATGTTTAACTTTCATTTTAATTGAGACTGAGTAATTATCATCTATGTAGGGTTTATAATCTCCCACCCCAATTTATATGAATAAATAAATAAATAAAATCACTCCAAAAATAACCTTGGTTGATAAATGTATGATTTTTTTTTTCAAAAGAAGTGACAATTTCACAATTCAACCATACCAACTAATGAATTAATCTTATATTACATTATTTCATTTATTTTCCTTATAAAGTACTTGTAAGTGCCTAATAAAAAAAAGTTGTACGTAAGAGGGTAGGATGGTATGTGTTATGGATAAAAATTTAGTTAGTACAAATGATGAACTAAGAAACACAAAAAATCTAAAATGAAAGCACATGAAACCCGAGAAATCAACAACCTCACAAGGTGTGGAGGTTGGAACCAAGCCAACCCCACAATGAAAGGCTGCTTCAACTAGTCGTATTGGGGCCGGCCAGGCTTAGTCGAGACTTGGCCTTTAAAAGGGGGCTAAATCATGACCTAGCCAACTTACGAGTTGGACATTCATGTTTTTATCAACCACATAAAAGCCACGAAATTGCTAGAACATGATATTGTGATTGTTGTTTAAGGGTTGATAAGATTAAAATATAATAACTCCAATCAAATTCTAATAAGATAATTTTTTTTTTTTTTTGACAAGTCAAATAGTGTTGGAAAAAAATCTAGTTTATAATTTTGTTGATATATTGGACAATTTTTTACAGAAGGTTTCCGGATTTAATTAATATATCTTTCCCACTTTTGAAGATTTCTAGACAACATTTGTTAAATTTGATTTGCTTGTCTAGACATGGCCCAACACAATTTCACCATTACAACTACTTTATTGTTGTATTCTTTCTTATCCCAAAACCCTAGCTTCTCTAACAATATGTTCTTTTATATGATGGGAAGAACCTTGTTTACCTAGGATTTGTAAAATTTAGTTTTTTTTTTGTTAAATTTATTTTTAATGTGATGTGAGATCCCCATAGCATATAAAACAATAAAATAGACTGTGATAAGACTAAACATTAATAAGATTAGTAAGAAATTATTATCCTATGGGTGAGGATTTTTGTAAAAATATACATGTGATGTGGTTTAGGGGTGAGAGTTTTAAGATATTAAAATGTGATGAATTTTGTTTATGGTGATCACTTATTTATGAACTAATTTCTTTTTTAATGTTGTAGAGTCATATAATATGTCGTATGCAACTATAATCGTGGTCAAAGATGTCAAAATGGAAATTTGGTGTATGAATTGAATTAAGTTAAAGGAGTGGTCCCATGCATCTAAGGCAACCAACACTAGAGTCTTAAAGCTAAATGAATTAAGGAGAATAGACATTAATAAGGGTGGGTCTCCTCCCTCGTATCCCCCTTTTCCACATTATTCAACCTAATATAGTGTTAAAAAAAAAAAAAAAAAAAAAAAAAATATGTTCCTAGGAAATTTCCTTTTTAATTTGTAAGTAGATTAGAAGGCAATCTTTCTTCTTTTCTTCAATTTCTTCTTCCATCTCTACTAAAAAAAGGACATTACTTGACGGTTTCATTTTGAAATACTTGACGTGCATTTTTTTTTTTAGTAAAAACGTCAAGTAAATAAGTAATAGATTAAAATAAACGTCAAGTAGAAAGAAAAAACACACACATTTCTTCAAGTTTCCGAAAAAAATGACAATATTTTTTTAGTTCAACAATAATTATGAATAAAAAATTTGAACTCATATCTTCTTAATTTTGATCAACGTATATTCATATGAGTTGAGTTATTATTCGAATTCATGAATCAATATTTTTAATGGCAATCACCAAACAAAGATTATGGTCCCCATCTCCACTATTTCTTTTATTTTTCCTACCCACTTTCTTATCTATCCTTACATCTCTCTTTGATCACTCTCTATCTATACATATCACTATCCACTCTTTTCTTCTCTTTTCCCCCCTTTTTTTAGTACACTATCCCCTCTCTTTAACCTTTACTTTTCTTCACAAATTATAAATTGAATTTGTTATAATTCGTTTATCTTCTTAATTACAACTTTCGAATTGAGGATCTTCAAATTTATATATATATATATATATCTTTAAATAGTCATTAGATACAAAAGTGAGATACCCAAAGAAGCATAAAGAAGCATAATTCTAAGAGTATGACATACTATAGAAACTAAAATGTTATAGGTTCAAAATATTTCATCTTTCACTATTTTTTATCTAAGAAAAGTGAAATGTTTATACAATTTTTATTTCTTACATCTAACGATACAAATTTACCAATTTCATTGTGGCAACTTTCTCGAACAATTTCTCCTCTAATATCTATTAGATAATATATAATTTCATTTCAAAATCAAATGACGAGTTCATCTATTTTATAAATATTGTGAAGCTACCTCACTTTTTCAATATGAAATTTCTTTCAACATGCCAAATGATGCATGTTCATTATTTTGATCTAAACACCATTTTTTTAACCGAATAATTATTTGATGAGTTTATAGATTCTGATGCTATATAAGATAACATAAAATTTCTTCTCAAAACAAATTAAAATGGGTTTGAAGCAACAATTGAATTTACAACAAAAAAAAATACCACTATAATAACTAAATGACAAATTAAAAATTAAACCATCAATATTGGGTATAATAATGAATTACTATAACCAATAACTCAAGCACGAGTTGATTCCAACTTAGTTTACCAAAGGAAGACCTTAAATGCCTCATTAATTATAAATTTTGACTTATATGTATGTTATAAATATAATGACTTAGTTATCTTTTTAATATGGGAGGTTTAATATAGTCTAAATTCTTACATTATCTCAATGAAAGTTTGCAACCCATTTCAACCACACACAAAAAACCAACAAAATAGAAACAAAACAAAAAGATAAAATTAAGAAGAAGAAAGAAAAACCCTAAAAAAAAAATAAAAAAAAAAAAGGAAAAAAAAAAAGAAAAAAAAAGAAAAAAAAAGAAAGAAAACAAGAAAGTGTGTCCTCTATTGATGGCAGTCCCATCAAGGCCAATTTCCAATAAGGCATACAAACTCAGCGTAGTACAATATTTCCCCTCCAAATCCAACGGCAGGGATTCGTCCTCCACTTTTCCTCTCCCATCTACGGCCCTTATTCATCCATCTCTATAGCCACCATTTTTATATAAATTCAGTCCTTATTATTAAAAATAAAAATTAGATCAAAAATTAGAATTCGAAAAAAAAGTTCCAACTTAGTTCTAATTAATTTAAAAATTATAATTTAATTCCTGTGATGTGATAAAATTGGAAAAAAAAAAAAAAGAAATTTGTTGTGTATACCAACTTTAAAACCTTCTATTAAAATTATAGCATATTTTTATCAAAAAATTCTTTTATACTAAATTTTTGAGTGATTGAACTCAATCGAACTCAATCAATAACCAGTGATTAAACTCAATCATTTTGTTAAGTGATTGAGCTCAACTGATTGAGTTCTATCAATAACTAGTGATTGAAATTATAAAGTTATTTATGTGTAAATATTAGTGAATTAAGTATTTGGAAATTAGTTATTTATGTGTAAATGATGAAATTATAAAATTATGTGACTTAACAAAAAATCATATCATTTATGCATGCATAATGTTATTTCACGTATTTAATTTGCCTCCACAAATAAAAAAGACTATTATTTAGAGAAATTGTAATGGATATGCTATTCTAACAAAATAATTACTTAAAATATTTGTATCATAGTTATTAATACATTTTAATATTGTATTATTAATACAATATTACGAATATTATTATTAATACTTACGACTATCTTCTCAAAAGAAAAAAAATATTTACGATAGTGGTTGCAATTTTTTTAAATGACTATATTTATAATTATTTTCTGAATTTAACTAATCTTATAAGTTTCTTATAATTTTATGATTTATAAAATTATAAGGATAAAATTTAGTTTTTAAAATTAGATGGAATGAGTTTTAATTTTTTTTAATCAAAGTAACTAAATGCTTTATTTTATAATCGGGAACTAAATGTTAGTTTTTGAAAGTATATGATTAATCTCTAATTTTTCTTTAAACTATATGGATCGAATTTATAATTTACTTAAAAAAAACACTTTTATATTCTGGCTTTTGTTTCAAAGAGCATCTATCCTCTCGTTCAAGATCTTTTCCAAGTGTTTCATAATAGGATTTTGTTAACTATAATACTAACTTAGAAACATTATGAAATTGAAAGTGGCACGTTGATATTATTATTTGAGGGTAATCTTGTTCAACACTAAAGTCACAAGTTCGATATTGAAAATCGATATTTAATTTTTAGTTGCACTATCTATTTAAGGTATGTGATCCCTCCAAATTATACTTACAAAAAAGAAACATTGTCTAAATAATTGAATTGCAAGTTGATATGAACATAACAAATGTAAGAATGTAATTATTTAATGGATATCAAAAAGATAAAAAAATATCCTATAACATCAGTAGAGATGCGCGCAAGCTAGCTCGAACAGTCACGGATATCAAAATAAAAAAAATATATGTTTGAAGTATATATATTTTTTACATTGTTAATGTTAATTCAACAATAATAGGATGTGGCTTCTAAAAAGACAAGAATAGGAGGTGAGAAAAACTAACCTATTGTTAGGCTAAGCCACTTTTGCACAAGTACTTTTCCCCTTGAATGTATTTGTTCCACTCACAATTTTTAGCTTTAAAGTTTCCAAATTTCTCTCTTCTTACTCTCTTCTACATCATTTAAAGCTTTGGTAGAACATCATAAGAAGGAAGAAAGAAAGGTGAGAATTATATTTGAGAAAAGATGACCAAAGGCCAAAGCTTTCTCAAAATCATTTTGAAAACCCACAATTTTTTTAGTCTTTTTTTCCCACTCTAATTCTGTACTTTTATCTCTTTTCTCAATAACTTTCCTTTTTTGGGAAATTTCTCTATTCTTTTTTTTCTGTTTTTGTTTCTATTTATGTTTTCTATTTTTTCAATTATCTGCTCATCAGAAACACAAGCAAAAGTAAGTTCTTTCATATTCTCCCCCCTTTTAATGTGAATGGCAAAGAATTGAATATTCATACTTTTCCCCTTAAATTCTCTTAAAATTAAATTGAGTTATGATTTAACAATTTTGGTTGGAGTTGGATTGATTTTTGAATTGAGCAATATTTTATTTGTTCAACTCAACTGACTAAAAATAATATTTTATATGTATATGATTAATTAATAATATAGGTTCTTAACGTATGTACAAAAAAAAAAAATAGGTTCTTAAGTACAAAAATAAATAAATAACTCAAACTTTATAGTAAACCATATATTTTTTTTACATATTTTCAGACTACGAATTGAGTTTAAAAAGAAAAATGATGATTAACATAACTTGAGAATCCAACCTAAAATATTTTATTATAAATTGGGAGAGAAAAACCACAAATACTATAGAACTCTTAAACAAATGACAGACAAATATTGATTTATCAAATTTGTGACCTTTATATTGAATTGAATAACAATCAAACAATAAAATTAACACGCCATAAACTCTTTTGGTATAAAACTGAACAACCAAAAAGTTATTCGTGAACTCAAATGATGTATTATCCTTAATTCGAACCAAAAGATATTTATGATTTTGAGGTTGATAATAGGGGTAAACATGAGTTGGGTTGGGTTGAGTTGAGGTGATTTTCAACCCAACCCAAAAATTTGGGTTGGTCAATTCTCCAACCTAACCCAACTCAATTAAAGACACAACTCAACCCAACCCAACCCAATCCTTTATTTTCGGGTTGGGTTGGGTTGGATTATCGGGTTCATAATTTATAACTACCATAAAATTAAAAAAGCTCACAATAATAAGTAATATATTCAATAAACATTTCTAACGTCTCTTTTTCGATTCCTAGAAACTTAGGACGAACATTAGCATAAGTGTATTCTTATTTCCAAAGGAAAATTAACATCAAAACCTTATCAATAGGTTTAAAAAATATTAAAAAAATAAAAGTCTAATAATAATAATTAAATTAAATAAATATGCAACATATAAAATAAATAATTAAATAACATAATAATTATACTATAGGTAAAAATATATATTTTTAAATTAAATATGAAATTCGGGTTGGTCTGGTTGGGTTGGGTTGATTTTAGGTCAACTCTTGACCAAACCCAACCCATGAAAATTCCATAATTTTGAATCCAACCCAACTCATTTATGTATTCAACCCAACACAATTCAACAAATTGCATCGGGTTGGTTCGGGTTTCTCGAGTTGTCAGGTTAGTGTGCACTCCTACTTGATAGTATAAATATCAGTTTATGTTTCTGTGACCGACACAATATGATACTCTGCATGTTAGAGAGAGAGAGAGAAAAAAAGGTAGAAATATAGATAAGACTGTGCCTATGCTTGTGGATTAATGAAGACAGAGGAAAAAAAAAACTGCTTTTTTGTTTTGGAAACAGCTTTTTTGTTATTTTTCTTTACCCTAAACCCTAATTAATTAAAACTTCAAAATTATGAGAATTTTTTAGCATTTTTGGCATTTTTCTTTATATGGGCTTCCAGATTTTGCTGATTTGATTTTTGCCCATTTTGCCAAAACCCCATTTCCCCTTCCAAATAGTTCTCTCAAAAGAGACTTCTTTTTCTCTCATTTTTCTTAGGAAAAAAAAAAAGAAAAACTTAAAACTTTTTTCTTGTTCTTGTGTTCTTGTTGTTGAATGGCAATGGTATTTGTAAAAATTAAAAGTTGACAGAAGAGAGTGAGCACACAGAGGCTTTTGGTATAATTATATGCCATTGCTTTGTGTGCTTACTTCTCTTTCTGTCAGCTTCCATCCCCAATTCTTGTTTTTTTTTCTTTAAATTTTGATTTTATTTGTGATTTTTTTTTTTTTTTTTTGCTTTTTGATGAATTTTGTTTGTGTAACTTCACTTTGTGGAATCAGACTTACATTGTTAATTGGACTCTCCAATTATACTTCAATTTCCAGGTTCTATCTCTATCTCTTACTTTTTTTTATTATTTATATTATTTTTTTTTTCTACTTCAAATCTTCTAGTTTATGGAAAAATTTAGATGGGTTTCTTACCTCTTGAGTTGTAAATCCATTTTTCAGGTTCAATAATTTTCATTTGATTGGTTTTGGTCTCAAAGTTGTAACCTAAATCCAGGCCTTTTTTCCTCATTGGAACTTGCTGGAAAAGTTTTTTTTTCTCTCCTGATATTAATAAAGGGGTGTTTTAAAGTTTTTTGTTATTGATATTATGTTGAATGATTCTGATAAAATATTGTTTTGAATCAGTCATCTATTGTTCCAATGACCAAGTATCGTCTTAGACCTAACATGCTGTTAATGAACTACGTAAATCTAATTGTTTGATCTTCTCGCTATGGTTCTTTGTTTGTCGATATTTGTTTCTGGCACAATAGATTCATTAATTAAATGTGTGATTCAGTTTAAGATTTGATAGAAAATTTCTCTTTTGTTATTGTTGGTGTTTTTCTTCCTCTTTTTTCTTTGTTCTGTTTTAGCTCTAGAACAGATGTTAATGTGGGAGGATCTACAAAGAAAAGCACAATAATGTTTCAGTTTGCTGGATTTTTCTCAACAAGGAAACTGGTAAAATATATATATATATTTGTACTTTTCTATTTACTTAATTTATTTATCTTTTTGTTTTGGTGTTTATGCTTTAGTATATTGCTGAACCACTGTAATTGTAGTTGCATTAAAAAAAACAAATTATTTCTTATATCATTGCCATTTCACTTTGATATAATTTGATATTGACTCACAAACCAATCGAGCTCGAATGAGGTCTTATGGGGTCTTGTCTTCTAATTTTATAGTATACATTAGCCATTGAAATTAGAGCAGACACTTGAGAAGCATGATGGAAGATGTAGCTATGAGGTATTCGAGTTTGTGGTTATTCGAGCTTTTTCTATCAACTAAACGGCGAATAAGGTTCTTTTTTAATTCAACTAGGGTAGATTAATATTTTAACTAATGAAGGGCGCAATAAATATTTTGATCATAATTTTGGGGTCTTTTTTTAGAATGTTTCAGTTAGTACACAAATATGGAATGAACTTAGATAAACTTTTGTTTATGTACTACATTACACATGTTTGTGTTATTTTCAAGAAGTGATGATGCTGAAATTAACAACCTTGATTTTTCATGAGTCAATTATTTTAGTGAAAAATTTAGGTTAATTCATATATCTTCTATGCTTATATCTCGAATGCACGTACGTCGTTAAAATAGAAAATACCCTTTTCTTTTTTTTATAATTGCCTTATGAATTCTTGTTTATATGTTTATGTGACAAAATGACAATATTAAAGTCGAGGGCTTTTTCAAAATGACTTTAGTGTTTTGATCCCTACTGAAAAATAACTACTTATTTCTTGAGGTGTAGTTTCATATCCTATCATAATATGAAGATCTTCACATGGTTATAAATCATTAAAATCTTGTGTTTGACTTCAATTATTTGATTCATTTGCAGCTTTCGAAGAGGTCAAGATGCTTACCACAAAATAGTTTATCAAAAAACTTTGCATCTTTGATTTATTTGGTCTTGACTCAACTTATATGCTAGATAAAGGACGATAAAGTCTTCATCACTGTGTCATGGTCGAGACTCAAGCAAGGGGAAGACGTGAAATGCAGCGAACTGTAGAATCATACCGCAAACACAATCGAGCATTTAGTTGAAAAGTAGCTGATGCTGCAATGGATTTAGATTGAACTTTTACTTTCAAGTCTAAAAGGATTGGTAAGCCTTCCACATTCAGATAAAGTAGTAATTGGTAGATTTGGTTAATACAATTTGAATACACATTGCTGTTTTCTTTTCATGCATACTTCATTTAGGCTTCTTGATATATATTTAGAGAGGACTAAGATTTTTTTATTTTTTATTTTGAGATGTAGGGAGATAGAGCATTGAAAAAACAAAACAAATATGAAACCTATTAGTACCTAACCTTATATAATGTTAAAGTACATACAAGTTATAACACCCCAAAACAGACATCTTCTCATCTGAAAACAGTCATTCCATTCCAACATTGCTTCCTTTTAAGAATTAGACAATGATATTGTTTTTCAGCACAAGATTTTCTTCACAAAAGTGGAGTTATACACATCTATAATTGGCTGACTGTTGGTTGAATCACTTGTAGAGAGAACGGTGCATGCTGCCAAGGGAACCGAGCACCGAAAAAAGACAAAAGAACATGTAATCTCATTGGTTCACGTTTAACAAATCAGTCATTCGGGACGAATGAAATTCTGTATAAACAACCAATTTGTGAGCAAAGCTTGAAGCTCCAAAGAGTTAAGTTGTGTACAAACACGTGATATAATGAATCAAAATCGCCTAGTGATATATATGTTCGCAATGTACTTATATATTAATTTCCTACAAATTTTTTTTGAACATAATAATTGAGATGTGCACAAGAACATCCAAAACTGTGCAAAAAGAGGGGAAAGCTGCAAATAATCTGATGGGGGCAAAGGCTAGGCTACAAAGCTCCATGTTAGAACCAAGGCTTTGTTTGGTTTAATGCTTTGAAGAAGGGGGGAAAAGTACACCAGCTATATACTTTTTACTTTTGACTTGAGCCCTAGCACTAAATGCTAATAAACAGTTAAAATGAGAACCATTTCTAAGCTTTGCCTCTACCAAGTCAGAATCTACTGTTTTAGATGAGCTTCCAAGTATGCATTTCTTTCTTTTCATAAAAATTGTAAATGAAGAACAAGACTGAAAAACACAGTACAATTTGAAACTTAAGTGGCAGCAGTGAGAAAAAAATACCTTTAGTTCAGGTATAATTGTACTGCTTCATCAGCCTGTCCACAGCCCCTCAGAAGAACAGTGAAAGTTTGGCACTTTTTTCTCTGTACCTTTTTCTTGCCTCCTTTTTTATTTTTTATTTTTTTTTATGCACTTGTATTTTCTTCTTATCCTTTGCCTAATCTCAAACTTTCTCATCTTTATTCTATTTTAGAATACAATCATTTGAGTTGAGTTGAGGTGAGGGCCTGCAAGTACTGAGTCATTTCACACCAGAAATTTAATTGACAGAATGATGCATTCTTGCATGGATAAGATAATGTCAAGACTTTCTTTTGCACAAAAAAGTTGCAGACTATTTAAATATCCAATAAATGATAATTAAAAAGAGAGTTTATCAGGAGAGTTTAATTAAACAAGATTACAGAAGATTGGAAGAATGTCAGGCTGTTGATGAACTTTTGGAGAGAGCCCCAGCTGCAAATAAGAGATTCCTCCGAGAGAACTAAATAAGAAAGAAAACAATATCATTAGAGATGTTAGAGGAAAATTAAGGTTGAAAATAAACTAGTTCGGTTTGTCTGTACCCGCAAACTGTAAACCGGAGTCGACTTGGTTGGTAGAGTTTTCAAAGATCGAAGTCTATTGGCAGCTCCGCTTTTGCTGATCGTGAGAAAAGAAATGTTTACTTTGCGAACTTCATAAGTTAACTAATACGATGTTATGCTAATTTAGGGAGAACTCACTTTTCATCTGTTCTTGGTGCCTTTGTGCTTGAAGTCACGTCCCATAATTTCACTGTGGAATCGGCCGAGCCGGAGGCAAGGAGAGAGCCCTCGCAACTGAATGGAAAACAAATATTGGAAGATTGTTTATGTCAACATCTAAACTCTGAATGTATGCAGCAATGTGGGGTGGGGGAAAATTATTCTTTCATTCACCTGAAAGCAAGGGTCCAAACGCATGATGTGTGTCCAATCAAAGGTGTAACACAGCGACCAGTTGATAGGTCCCACATCATAATCGCACCGTCTTCATCACCAGATGCCATGAACCGACCATCGGGAGACATTGCCAACGACAGAATCATGCTCCTGTGACCAATGAAAATTCGAACACATTCCCCACTCTGGACATCCCACAATCTAACAGTTTTGTCACTTGAGCCAGTTGCGATGTAGTTGCAGTTGGCATGCCATTGAACACACTGAAGAGATTGTGAGGTTTTTGTTATGGTTTATATTAACCAGAATCATAAGACCAAGCGACTAAATAAATAAATAAAATAAAAAATCATCAGCCAAAACCTTAAATATTTGAAATAAAAAATGAAGTTTAAAATACAAGGCAGGGGGAATTGTACTGCTACAAATAAGAAAACGACTGCATGCAGGGAGAAGGAATGATCTTCAAATCTCATGGGAAAAGGACAATCCAGTTATGAAAAAAAATGGCACAGCTATCTGCTTGAATATTTTAATTATAAAAATAGATCTGCTTTTAGGGATCTTTGGTTGCTGCCTGCGGTTCTAACTTTTTTTTTTTTGAAATGGAAACAATTTCATTGAAATTATGAAATACGGGATAAAACCCAATGCCTCACGGCTTACAAGAATTATGTCCAGTTTGTGATAAAAAATGAGTTATATGTTAGCAATAAAATGTCATAGAAGGATTAAAGAATGAACTGCTTACATCCACATCAGATAGATGTCCTGCCATGATCCTTAAAGGTTGAACTCTGTCCATGGACCAAATCCTTGCAGTTCGATCGTGTGAGCAACTAGCAAAATAGTGTCCAACCGGACTAAACTGCACCAGGAAATCAAGTGTAACGAAGAAAACTTTCACATTGCACAATATATCTAAAAGTCAAAGAAAAGAGAAAAATTCAAATACGGCATTAAATATTAAAATGAAATACGAACAGAAAAATCTGTTGAAACTTGGGAAAAAGAGAAATTGAACAACTTCTCTCCTGATAAAGAATCAGGAAACTGTAATTTGAAAATTATCAAAACCGAGAAGTGATGACGCCTTGAGTGATAGGAAAACGTGTGGAGGAATAAGGAACAAAATAAAATTATTTTAGGTAAGGTGTTCGTACTAACCCAAGCAAAGTTATTGTCATTCAAGATCATAATATCAAACTTTTAACCACCCTCTTAGTCTTCTTTCCACTCACATTTATTAAAATTATATATAATTAATGAATGAACAAATCATTGCTCTCTCCACCTCTTGGGAATTCAAGAAAACGTTCTACCATTGTGTCTAGCCTGTGTATCTTTAAATGCTATGGATAAAGTAGTTGGACAATCTCTCAAATAAATCCCGAAGTCCCTTGATCTTTTTATTTGTAAATAATACTGGGGAGTTATGTTTAGAGAAAAAGAACTTGAAATCCAAGTATCCTAGAAAAGTCGGTAGTATGTGTTGAAAGAGTAAGAGGCATTGTTTTAGGAAACTTGAAGAATCTATCCTTTTATTTTAGATTGTACTCATCCAAATTATCATTCTCGAAGAACCCTGTATTGTTATTTATTGTCACTACCTCCCCATGTCAAGATTGGGTAATTTGCACGTCTGCTGCCTTTTCTTGGATGTGGTAGCCATTTCTTAGGCTCCCTCTAGTCTCCAGAATCAAACCCTAATCCATCTTTTTTTTTTTACGAGAAGCGAATTTCAATAATGTATGAAATTATAGAAGATGGTTAGTGTCCAAATCAATGGTGTTATAAGAATTATATGAAGATGATCATTTACACCAAGACATAGCAAGAAAGAGATCTCTCCTTTTAGTCTGATTTCTTCATCAAATCCTCATGATTTCACCGCTTTTATGAATGGCTTGAATTCAATTTTTCTTTTCTTTTCTTTTTTTTCCCCTCCTATAGGCCAAGTTATTTTGTTTAAGATCATCAACCCAAACACTAGAGATATTCTACATCAAAAGATGGTCAACATTTGCAGGATCATGAGCATCTCGCACTGCATATCCTGTATTGATGCCACTGAACAGCATCTCCCTCTCTATTTCTAACACCTAACTTACGACTAACAACCTCCTTACTCCATAGCTATCACTTTAACAAACTCAAACTGATACAGTACAGGTAACCTACACGCCAGTTTACCTACGCAGCAACGACAGAAATCTGATAAAATCTTTACCTGAACATCCCATACTGGGTAATTGTGACCTTTGTAGCAAACAAGATTGGCATTTAGTTTTGTGCTCCACAATCGAACTGGAACAGGACAACAGAAACATTCATAATCTTTAGAAAGAAAGCTATAACCAAGCTTAAAAGAAACAGAAGTGCCAGTATCAACATACTAGTTGTGTCTGCAGAGGAGGAAAGAACAAAATCCCCAATGGGACTGAAAGTGGCAGAGTGAACAGGCCCAGAATGACCTTGAAACAATGTATAAGACCTCTTCCCACTTGTATGCCCTGTCATTTGATCACTAGTAGACATGTCGTTTTCATCCTGCAAAACAGCTGATAGAGGTGATAGTGAAGGTCAAATTACCTTCTAAAAATTTCCGAGCGGAAAAAAAAAGAACGAAAAACTCATGATGATGCTTTGTGTGACAGCAAGAGAAAACAAGTTTTTTTGAAAATTGATGATGAAATCTGGACAAGGGGAATGATATATAGTCGGTGGCTTAACTCAGAAAAAAAAAATGATAATAATCCAACCATTGAGAAAAAAATTAAAGAACATACAAAAAGAGCAAGGGCATACAAAAACGAAGCCACAAGAAGAGGGAGACCTCAAAAAATGGTCTCCAAGTGCTTATAGAATAATTACAAACACATTAAAAACCAAGGCCTAGAGAGAAACATGTAATTTTTGTTTGGATATTCGTGACTGTTAGGGTCAGCTTGAGCCTTGAGCGCATCTCACTATTGTCACATGACATAGCGCCTGACCCTACAACATTTGGATGTCAAGAAAACTCGTAGAAAATTAATTCTTAGGTGAGTCCACCATGAACTGAACCTATCCCATCTTAGTTCCCCAAGGACATCTTGACCACTAGGTCACTCCATGATGGATAGAAAAACATGTAATTTAATGAGGCCTCATACATCAGAAGACAACCTTCAAAAATGGAGAAGGTGGCTTAACTCAAAATTGGTACACGGAGAAGATGAATCAATTCTTGTGAGTAGGAGATGAGAAATCCTTCAATAATCAAGGAAGGAAGATGGTGGAGGGGGATTCTTAAACCGTAAGATAGAGGATAAATACAGAGGCCTTGAAATAACAAGACTAAGCTGTGTTCCAGAGGTGGTATTGTTATGTCACATGAAAATTAAAATGAGTGGTCACATACATGAAAAGGTTCATATATAATTTTTCATTTGATGAGAAATTTTATATATAATTTTTCTCAAAGCATCATACATTAACAGTATAATATTACAAGCTAAAAGCCAGAAACAGAGAAAATGTCCCATGGCATCTTAACTTATTTAACAAACTTACTATTGCCAGACTGTTGTCCCAGCTTTGCCATGTCCCATACCTGCAGAGAAACCCACCAAGATTTCGGAGGTGAGCACCTAATAATTAGACCGCTCTAAGTAACTTAAAAAGACAGTTACCTTCAAAGAAGAGTCTGAAAATCCACCAGCAACTAAAGCTCCATCATGTGATATTGATGAACAGGTTAAACTACATCAGAAACAATGATATCAACTACATGAAAATTAAGATTGAATAAACTGTCAACAGGAACAAAAAGGAAACTAGATAACTACCCGTTGTGCGTATTAATGAAGGTATAAAAGCTGACTGATGGCAGAGCAACAGAATTCAACTGCACACGGTTTCTTAAGTCTTCAAGAATAGATTGTTCCACTTCTGTTGAACTGAAAGCAATAAACAGGACAAATCAATAGAAAGAAAAAGTAATACTGTAACTGTTTACTCATCTTCATCAAATAACTGGCCCTACATCCTTTCCTCTAACACTTTCAAATGTTTTCTTTTGGTGTAAAGATTTACCGGGATTTTCTTCTTATAACCTCTCTTACTTTTTAGCTAATTGGAGGTTTTTCTTGTAATGCCCTTGTGGCCCCGGGATTTATCCCTATTTCATCACATTAATGAAATTGTTTCAGTTTCAAAAAAAAATCCTTTCCTCTAACAACTAAAAATGCTTCAATCCTAGATAACAACTTAGTTCGACTCACCCTTAATTAAAATGAAATGGTAACCACTAATAGATCATGAACTAATCCCATAACATATAACCCAAGCTGGCATAGGAAAGGATAATATTCAGTACATCGTTCTTCAGGATGATTGAATCCACTGACCCATGAAAGAAGGTGTGGCTGTAGCAGTACAGCAATCACTAAGCTAAGAGTGTGACTGTAGCAACAAAATAACATAACACGGGATTCAAGAAAGTACATTATGGGTAAAGCCAGCTCGGGCTTCACTCGTGGTGCCATAGATGCAGAATTAGCTTCAGCCTTCAGGGTTTTCCCAGTTGCACCTGCAGTCTTGTCCTTCTTGACCTTTTTAATTGAAGCACCTTGCTTTCCTCCCTCAGTTGTTCTTTTCTAAACAAGGAAACGAGGACGTATACTTCATAAGATTGGACAATAAACAATAATAGACAATACAGATTTATAAAATAGTAACAATGAAATGATAACAAGTTATTGATAAAAGAGAGTATCCCCGTTAAATATAAAAAGCACTGGATCAGAGCCTACCTTATTCTCATCTATATCACCATCCTTCGTTTCTCCCTCAGCTTTTTCAGAATCAGAAAGCAAACCAGCAGCTTTCTCCAAGCGTTCTTCTAAAGAATCTTCAAGTAACTATTTTTTGGATGAAGAAACGATTTCATTAAGTATGAAATATGGGGTTCCAAAAGAACCATACAAAAACTATATAAGACTATTCCAATTAGAGAGGAGGGAGGAGAATGAGTAATCATCAAGAACTATGACCAGCATAATTTTAAATATAAGAATTAAGGAATTGGAAATTGATATTGATATTGAGGAGTATAACAAATCAGCAAGAATTCAAATGAAAGAAAGGAAGAAAGGAGAAAAGAAACCCATTAACAGCACAACACAGAATATTGCCGTTAATTATATTTTGTCATGATTATTTATTCTTTTAGAGAAAATTGAAGAATATTTTTTACGTTTCAAATCAAGAAAAAGAGCAAAGATGTCCCATCTTGTCAACAAAATAACAATAATAGATAACCAAGACCAACTGACCAACAACCAAGCAAAATACTAATCATCCAGAAAGATTAAAACTTATAGCCTAATTAAGTTTGTAGCTTTGTGAACACACCCCCCATTGGACTTCTTTTTTATTTATCTGATTGGCAGTGTCCTGTGTGTTTCCCGTGAGTGTCACAAGTTCGGCATCATCAGATATTGAGCTAGGCTGACCAGGAAAAACTGCAAAACCAATGAAGCTTACAATAGAGTCAGAAGATAAATCACCTAGAGCAGCATAAAAACTACACAATGGGAAGAAAGTGTGAAAAGGCAACAGACCTTTGAAGTTGATGCGTTCATTGATAATCCCAAGTATCACTGTGGTTTGGGTCTTGTGAAGATATTGAAGTAGCATCTCGTAGGAGTACTAAACAACATAATTGAAAATAAAACCTTTCAGAAAATATAATTTGATTAGTTCAGTTTTGTTCACGAGAGATCTAAAACGATCTATAGATAACTCGAGAAAATGCATGATAATCCTCAACATGTCACTAAATAATGATTGATAACCTAGGAATTACCTGGCATATTTTAATGTTGACTTTGCTCTGCCTAAGAGAATGAGCAAATTCCATCTCCTAGTAATAGAATATATTATCATCATAATGTCAAAACTCGTACTAAACAATGGCAAGAACATAGGAAAGACATTACTGGTTAACAACAAACCTCCAAATGAGAAGGAGATAGTACACCTTCCAACTTTTGTAGGTCTCGCAGGTGCATCATTTCATGGTCTTCACGAAACCTATTGAAAAAGGTTCGAGCTGACAAATATCAAGAAACATAATATGAATTGATGGTATTCACCTCCGTTACATGACAATGTCAAGAAAGATATTTAGTTTATTTTATTGATAGTAAACCGAGTTTTCATTGGGAGAAAACAAGAGAATACAAAGACATAGTAAAAAATAAAAATTTAGTAGCATAACTACAAAAATGTTTCAACATCGAGGTCCAAAGCGAAACATCAAATCTAATAAGGGCCTAAACATCTATACACGACCTCTCAACCCCACAAAAAAAAAATCTATTATTTCTCTCTCCCTAAAGTTCCACAACGTGGCACACACTCGGCCACAAGATATTAGTTGTCAAGAAAGATATTAGTTTGCAAACCTTCTTGAATATGTCCTTTGGCCACAAGATCCATGAAACAATGGATAAACACCGGATATAGCACACGAAGCAACTCATGCTGAAAATGCAAGAATTAAGGTAATCAATATAGGAAAAATAAACTAAAAGTTGGAAAATTAATATAATTGCTAGGAAAAATTAAACAACTACTTACCTTGTATAAATCTAGTGAGTCGTAAGCCCAAGACCTAAGCTTGCTATATCCTTCAAGGTATTTGGCAGGAATGTTCTCTACTCTGGAATAAAAACATTAAAGAGCATTTTTTGTAACTATTAAACTATTAAACTATTTTTGTAATATTTTCATTTATCAATGAATTGGTCTCGGTTTTTCATCAAAAAAAAAAAAAAAACATTAAAGAGCAAAAAGCAAAACTCTATAACTCTACTTATGTTCAGTAAAATACAATATGTGTTCATAGAAGTACCAAATAAACAAGAATGAGATGGAAACTATGACAATGATCCTCCCAAACCCAAAAGCCAAGAGAGATGACAAAGAAAATTTCAAATTGTTATATATAGGTGTGCGAGAATGCGCGTGTGTGTGTCTAATAATTCTATGCTAAAATCAGTTCTTAGAAGTGCTCCTACGAGTTTTCTTGGCATTTAAATGTTGTAGGGTCAGGCGGTATGTCCCGTGACATTAGTCGAGGTGAACAAAAGTAAGATAGTCATGGATATCAAAACAAAACAAAAAAAGTTCTTAAAAGTGCTCAATTGGATCCATAATGCAATCCAATCAAAATCATCCAAAAAGAAAAGGCCCTAAATTCCCATTTTCACTTCTGACAGCCATTCATAGTAATTCATATGCCATCTAACCAATACAATCTGGAAAACTAAAACTCTGAAGAAGTTTGATGACATGCTTTGCATCAACTATCTTGCGCTACGAATACTCAGTACGCACAAGACTCCTTGATCAGTTTTATGTTTGAGTCAAATGATCTATGGAGGTTTTAAGTGTGGTGCACTATATACAATTTATAAAAACCCTTATCCAATTAACCTCGCATTTTGTATTCTTCTTGACCTCCCAAATAAAACGATTTCTTCATCTCCCCCTAACGTAGCTAACACAAACTTAGTGAATCACGTAAATATTCGTTTACAATTTTTGTCATAACAAAGGTGAAAGTATTAGTTTGGCCTATGCTTCAACGGGTTTCCCACACCAAAATTCCTAGTTGGCAACCACTCTCGACAACCATAGTTCGAGACAAAAACTTTTTTTCTTTTTAAACCAGGAAATCGAAGCTTCCTATACTATACCTGGACTAACCACGTCCATCCCCAGGCCTTAACTCTCTAATTTGTGACCACATAAAATCAAGACATGAGTGATTAAAAAGCTCGAATTACCGAAATGCAAATGAAAGCAGTGAATCAATACATAGAGAGAGAGAGAGAAAAAGAAGGTACTCGGAGAAGGAAAGCAAGTGGTTGGCGAAGTCGAGGTCAATGGAAGGGGATGAAGAAGAAGAGAAACTAGTCTTGTTGTTGTTGTGGCGAATCTCTTCCTGAAAAGCTTGCTCCACTTCCTTGAAACCCTTCTTCTTCAGATACGCCGACACGAAATTCGCTATCTGTTCTTCGTCCATTCCTCTCCAACCAAGCTTCTTCTTCTGCAAATTCACCTTCTTCGCCCACAATTTCCGAGCTCCAGCTCCAGTTTTCTCTCTCGAAACGGATCTGTGAAGAAGACAACCTTAACTGGATTCGCAGCGGGCTGGGTTTTTTGTTTATGGGCCTCGACTCATGCCCTAATTTTTGCTGGCCCCAAAATAAGCCCACCAACAACGGAAGCTCGAAGACGAGATTACAAATACCTATTTAAAAAATAGAATATGTGGATGTGAAATAAAAATGAATTAATTCCAAATTAGATAATCAATCGCGTCACTAACTTAGTTTAATATTCTATTATTTATTATTAATACCTATGAGTATGATTGTTAATTTTGTTAACAGTATTTCTATCATTCTTTCTCTATTATATTACAAGGTTTAGAGCGAAGCTAGCTTTCTTCCATTCAATCAATTTGAATCACAAAAATAAATGAGAATAAAATTGAGTCGAGTTAAATAGAATTGACAAGTGTTAAGTAAACAAAGTATCTAGGAAAAATCTATTGAGATAAGGTTTTTTGGAGATGCCTAAAAACAAAGACATGAGAAGTAATTTTCAAAGTGAACAATATCATATCAATGTGGAGGTTTGTGGTTGTTTGGTGTCTCCCAACAACAAAGAATGGTGAGAATTCGATTAGACTAAGCCGTTAGTGAACTAAGGAAGGGAATCACAAAAAATTTCCGCTCTTAAGAGTTTACAAAGGATCGGAGTTCCTTCACTATTCGTTCTGCAAAATCGAGCTATCACCCCGATTGGAATAGATAAATTATTATTTTTTAAACATGTATTGAACCTTTTTTTATATTTATTTTGCCGAGATGTACTTAAAAAAAATTATCTTGATATTTATCACGCAAAATTCCTTAAAATCACTTTATTATCATACAATTATGCAACTTCAAGTGCATTTAATTAAAGTGATGATCAATACCATTATTAAACTATGACAGGTACATTACACATACAATGAATACATCAATATACTTTATTTCCAAGTTCAATTACATTCGTGAAGATGAGTAAATTAAATTTCGTTATATGATAGAATCTCGGTCCATACTGAAAAACTATAGACTAATAGGTCATGCAAATTAAATATTATCGATAAATTGTTGTTTGGATGTGGTTATACAATTGAATGACATTGAAAACTGCAGCATGAAATGGGTGGATACCATTTTTGGGAGTTTGGTGACTATTATATGTTATAATTTCTAGTATTATTGAATTGCATAACCACTCAAACAATGTTATAATTTCTAGCCATGTTTGGCTTTATCAAAGCTTAAGAAAAGAGAAAATCTTGAAGGCTTCTTTATCGAATGGGTCGGTAATGCACTTGAGTTCGAGATACATTAACCACTGTTGAGTTCTACCGACTCAATACTACTTATAAACTTTGGAAATGAAATAAATATAAAGATTTAGTTAACAAATGCCCATAATATCGCAAGGCCAAAACTACTTGAATAACAACTTGATGGAGAATCAGTCAACATCTCGGGCTAGAATCAAAATTTAAATGTTATTTCAGTTTTAATTAAAAACAATGTATTTCCAAATTTGCACACTTTTTAATACCATTTTACTCGAATGTTAATTTTTTATTTTCCTTAATTAACCATTTGTTTTTTTTAGCCAACATGAGGCGTGCTCACGACATCAGTGTACATCCAATGACTTAGATGTCATGGGTTCGAATCCTCCTACCTCAATTATTATAATCTCAAAAAAAAAAAAAAAAAACATTTGTTATTTTAAAAGAGTAATACTTAGGTAAGGGTGGGTAAGTATTTTGGAAATACTTACCCACTTTTGAGTTACACATTTTTACTTTTTTATAAAAATTGGCTTTGATTGATGGAGAGAGAAATATTAAAGTGGAAAGAGAAAGTAAAAATGTGTGGTTGTAAGGGTGGGTAAGTATTTCAAAATACTTACCCACCCTCACCTAAGTATTACTCATTTTAAAATATAAAATTTCAAAACCATTTTTTTTCTTTTTTTTTTTGGCCGAGCAAAAACCACTTATCATAGTGTATTGCCATAGCATCGAGTTGTAGCTTGGTATTTAGTAGATGTTGTTGAATATGATATGCATATGTATGGTATTATCGATGTTGTTGTTTTGATTTGGAATTAAGGAATGTTATCATACAAAACAACAACACGGACTGAACTTACGGTGTGTATCGTATTAATGCTTCTTAATAATCTGCTTTGATTGGTTGATTATACGGTATTATTATTGATGAACTAATTGAGTATTATTAAAATAAGATGGGATAAGCAAAATGGAGATATAAATGTGCAAGCTGAGATGTGTAACATTCGTTATTGGTATTGAAGAAAGTAATGTTAATGCAATATGATATATAAAAATACGGTATTATTATATGTTGTAATAATTATGTATTACTAAAATAGAAGGAGAATACATATAATAAGTTCCGAAGAGTAATGTACAACCTTCATCTCACGTATTTCGACAACCATCCAAACTTTTCCAACTGCCAACAAACAAATGACGTGTCTGCATATTGTATTTGGGCGAGATCTTCTTTATTTAAACAGTACAGTTCGAGAATTATAAGAAATACACCGTATTTATTAAATGTTACGTACTGATGTTGACAAACAATGATGTTGCTAGTTTTTTTATTTATTATTATTTAATGAATGGATGGTTAAGTTATTTTATTGTTGATATACTCTTTAATGTTAACAATTGATTTCCCAAATGTGTCTTGATGTGTTGTTGTAATACATTAATATATAAAATTTTGATACTTATGCAATTTATAAACTTTGATGATACTTATATGCATAAGTATACTTATATATACGGTTTATAAAGGAAAATTAATTTGATTGAAATTATACAGTATTTTGAAGTACAAAATTCTTGTATCAATGAAAGTGTAATACAATATTTACTAAAACAATAGGGCAGTCTAATTAACTAATTGAGTCAATCACAACACATGTTTATGAATCTCATACTACAATTTATCAAGAAAAAAAAATAGTGTGTTTGGTAACAAAAAATCGAAATACAACTTATTAGATAAATGGATTTCATAAGAATTTAATATTATCAATATAAAGTGTTGTTCTCTAATAAAATATATAATATTTATATAATATGTGCTACAATATAGTATTAGTATATATGTTATATATGTTATGAGTATGATAATACGATATTATAATAAAACTATATTATTAATATATATGTTATGAATATAAAAATACGATATTATAATAAACCACATTATTGTCATCTTCTACATTGTGCAAATTAGAGTTTTATGAGAGCGCTACCATCCATGTCAACAACAATATTGCACCTACATAAACCGGAAAGCATACCATAAAACTTAAGAAAAACGAAAGAATTCAATTTAATATTGGATTCATGCTGAAAATCGAGAATCACCGGGCCTTACAAATCTTGCTGCGCCAAAAAATGGAAGGCTTGGAATTCTATAAATGTGTCAAACAACAAAAACCCAAAAATCATAAGAAAATAAAAATAAAGTAATGGAGGTTTTTCGGAAAAAAAATCAAGAATACAGAATGAGGCGCCGAAATCAATGGAGAAGAATACGTTAGCTGCAAAGATGGTGATAAACAATATGAAGGAGAGTAAAAATCAAATAAGAGAATATACTGTTTTGAAAATACTATTTATTGTTAATTAATAAAAAATAATGAGGAAAATTCAAAAGGTTATTTATTGTATTGTAAGGGCAAGATGATATTAAAAAAATTAAAAAAATCTGTAAAATTAATTTTTAAAAAAAAAACCAAATTTATTAAGGGATTTTGGAGAAATAGACTAAATTGATAAAATATTTACAACACTAGGCAAATTTTAAAAAAATTAGCAACCAACCATAGTCAAATATACATATAAAGTAATATTTTTTATACTGAATAACTAATACATAATAAGATATGATGAGTATTATTTATACTGTATATTTGACTATGGATGCAAATTTTTTCAAATTTGTCTAAATCTGTAATTATTTTGAAAAATTGGACTTTCCAGTACAATTTTTCATTTACTAATTATTCTGTGTTTGCTTCATATGCAATCACTTTATCTAAAGGACCTATTGAATACAATCTCCCTTTTTTTATTTTTTTGAATGAATGAAATAATTTGAATTCGCGACATCTTAATCATGAACATGTCAATTAACATAGTGTTAATAATAATTTATTTATTAAAATATATATAACAGTCACATGTTAGAATCTTTTACTTTAAAAAAAAACAAATGGTTTAAAATTGACTCAACCAAACTTTATTAAAAATGAGATCCAGAATTGAATTTATCACAGTTTTCTTAGCTGTAAAAAAAATTCGGAAGTATTAGAATTTAGAATATATTCAAATCCCGTTTTGTAAAGAATAAAAAAAAACCATCTTTCTATTAAAAATAAATTTCAATGGTAACTATTTTAATAATATCTTCAGTTTTTGATGTACCTTACTTATTACAGCTGCTCTAATTATAGTAGAATCTAATTTAATATTTTAATTGTAAATTGTCAACTAACTAAAATGTATAATTATGTACACGACCTGTTATTGAATTGAAAATAATTAACAATAATCTCAAACTTAACAAACAGGAAATGTTTTTAATATAAATTAAGAAAAGGAGATTACAAATTCTAAATAAAAAGATAGAATTTGTGTGGAAATAGATTAACACCAAACTAGATAAATATTTTTTTTAGTTAAACAATATTTAGAGTTAATAATTTAAACTTCACACAAATGAAATCAATTTAAGTGTAAAAACTAACTTTATTATTACTTTTATTATTATTAAATGTATTCAATTGACTACCTCAAAGGGCTATGTCCTCCCAACTATTTTTTTTTTAAATAGTACAAATCATCCTAAAATATGATGTTTGTTATAATTAACTTTCTACCCTTTTAATTTGACTAGTTATCGGCCCCTAAAATTTAATAAGTGTTACAATTAATTTATTATTAAATTTGTATCATTGTATGACATTGCAAATTTAATATAATTATCAAACTTTAAGAATGATGGCTGAAATTGAAATTTTAGGCCCTGTTTGATAACGATTTGGTTTTTGGTTTTTCAAATTTAAACTTATTCTCTCTCAAATTTTCTACAATGTGTTCAATCCTTCCTACCATTTATTCATATTTCTTTACGAAAGTAGGAGAATACTAACCAATTTTTTTAAAAAACAAACTTTGGAAAACTATTTTTTTTTTTTTTTTTTTTTTTAAGTTGGTTGGTCTTCCCCTATTTTCTTAAGGAAAGATGTTTACATGATAGAAATGATGAAACAAATTGTAAGAAATTTGAGAGAAAATAAGCTTAAATTTGAAAAACAAAAAATAAGAAACCAAATGATTATCAAACGGGGGCTTAGAAACTCGTTTTTGTACCATTTTTCTAACTTCTAAAAAGTAGATCTAGAGGTGAATTTATCACATTTTTCAAAATTGATATTTTAAAACTAAATTCAAAAGTACTCATTTTCCTAATTAATAAAATATATGTAAGCAAACGAAAAGTAAAATGACAAGAGAGAAGTGAAAATAATATGAACAACTGTCAAATCCAAGTTTTCCTACTATACATAATAATAAACAAATAAATAAATGATAGAATATGATTCGAATGAATATATAAAATATGTTATAAAAACAAAAGCGATCAGATAGAATAAAAAGAATATGAATTAAATATCAAATCGTCATTCTTACTAAAGTTTGACTAACAAAAGTGAGAGAAATTTAATTAGTGCTCACACTCACAAAGAAATTTGAATTATTCAAATTTCAAATTTTTTTTTTGAATTATTCAAATAAAAAAAAAAATTGAATTGCTCTAAATAAAAGAAAGAAATAAACTTGAATCATGGTCTATTTTCCATGGTTTGCTGCGGCAAAAAGATAAAGGGTGTGTTTGGCATTTATGTAAACGATCTGATTGGTTATAATAACGTAACCTATATTTGTCCCACCGTTTATTATAGTAGTTGGTTATTTAAACCTGCGTACGTGTTCGTTTATCTAAATCTGCGTGCTCGTCTATTTAAACCTTATATATATATACTATTTTTGTTATAATAACCAGCACTTCAAACATCGTTTATCATAATTCATGTTATAATAATATGTCTCTCAAACACAGTTTATAATAATCCACTGCTTATCATAATTCACCGTTTATCATAATCCTTCATTTATTATAATTAAATCGGTGCTCCAAATACACCCTAAATTTCACCCAATTTATTTTATTTTTATTCCTAATAGAAAAAGTAGGTATGGTAATGTTTTGGTTTTCATATAAAAAGAAATTACATACGGGTGTGATCATGCTTGCACCAATACAATACCAAATCTTGTCAAAACTCTTCAATGAAGTGGGTTTAGACAAGAGTAATACTAAATTAAATAATTATTTACAAAATTGTGTAGTTTTTTCTGTTGAATTGATTTACAACTAAACAATAAAATTATTGTATTATTAATTGATTCAATAAAATATGTGCTTTTATATATTAGAGAAACTACACACTTTTAATTAATCTCACGAGAGTTATCATATCTTTTCAATGTATTATAAAGAGAGTGTGACCTTTTCTTTTATATTTACGTATGTAAATTTATATGTATATTGAACTCAAAGTAAAAAAAAGATTTAGTTATTTATTTTATTTATTATTATTTTTCATACAATAATATTGGAGGAAGGGTATTTGAACCTATAACCAGATACGGGTAGAGCTATGCTCTTGTTGGCGAAAAAAATAGAGCTAAAATCTTTTGTTTTCATATATTTTAAATTACCTATATATATATATTTATATATATATATATCAAGCTTTAAATTTTATAATTTTTCTTAAATTAAATTAGATATTGAATATTAGATTTTACACGTTTTGTTTTAAATGTTAGGTTGGAGATCAATATTCACTTCATCCTATATTAAAGAAGGTGAACAAATTGTTCTAAACAAAAAAAGTGAGGATTCTTGAACAATTTTTAAATGATATATTACTACCAATTAATTTTAAGATAAAAAATTTATATTATAATATATTTTAGACAAAAAATTTATATTATCTAATATATAACTATGTGCTCCTTACTTTTTTTTTCTTTTTTAAATGTTTACAATCAATAAAATTACTGTGTTACTGATCCATTCAGTTGCTCCTTACATTTTTTTTAAAGATAAGCTTACCCATACATAATTTAAATTTATTTGTCTAATCTAAGTTTGACCATTTAAAATCGAGCATAATTTTGAAAACAAAAATTGAGATTCGAGAAATCGTTATCAAATATAGCTTTAGTCATGGATAAAATCTTGGTAAGATCATTTTGATATTCCATCCTTTAAAATTGGTAAAGAAATTACTTTAAATATTTAACCACTAAATTAAGATGAGGATTTGAACTATATACTTGGAAAATTACTAATTTACATTATTTCTTGTATTTTGTCCCGGTAACGAATTAGACAGTTTTTCTTTCTCTAGAATTTTTCCTTTATGGACAAAAATTCTCTCTTTAAAGTTAGTTATGATATGCTTGAACATAATATATAATATATAATATATATTTAAATGTGACGTAAAAGTTTTTAAGTATCAATTAAATTTAGTCTTCTAGACTCTGTAGGAACCAAACAAACAATATTATTCTTTTTTAGTTTTAATTTTATTTTGAGTACACAAAACAAACAGTCGTGTAGCTAGGGAAAAAGAAAACAGTCTTTTGTTGAAAGAATCATGTCTGTCACATAATTATAATTAAGGTTATTATTTACTAAACAACCATTATTTATATTTACACCATTTACACCAATAAGACCTTACGTGATTTTCTTTAATTGTGATCAGTAATTAAAAATTATGTTTTTTTTTTTTGGTTAGTTTAACAACAATATTGAAATACCAAAAAGGTGGGCGGCTAGATAGTTTTATGTTAGGTTCAATTTCGATTCAACATTATGATCACGTGTTTACAATTTTAAAATTCGATCTCAATTATATTTTATTTGTGTTGTGTGATAATAACTAGCGATTAGTTAGTGGACCACGTTGTTTTTCTTCTTCTTTTTGTGTTTATTTTTATTATTTTTAATTGGTTGTTGATTATCGATTTTGTTATGAAAACGACAATTACCAATCAATTCGGAGACGTAAGAGTAGAGAATAGCAGAAATCAACACGGAGATTTACGTGGTTCACTAACGTTATGTTAGCTAATCCACGTGCGGAGAGGGAGAACAATTTATTCAGAAAGGAGCGACGGATTACAAAGTATAGAGTTTACACAAAACTAAACTAATGAAAGTCATAATTGGCTGGGATTTAATTTCGGACGTATATACGCGCTCTCATTAAATCCTAATTACATAATGCGTAAACTAATCAGATGTAGAACAGATGCTGATGCGAGTGCGGATGCGGATGCGGACGTGCAATGCGGCATACGTTCACGCGACAAAATGTGGAATGCGGAAAACCGATTAGTAATCGCAAGGGCATCAATGCGTTCAAGGTATATATGCACCATATTTCATAACAATTTGATTGAATACTTGTTTGAGTTTTTTTTCTTCCATAATTTGTTTTAACAATAGTCGCAAGCTCCGGTACTGTTAAATAATAGGATGGTTCATCTCAAAATTAATTAGTAGAAAAAAAAATAAATGGCTTATTTTATAAATGTTAAAAAAATTCCTCAATTATTTTCAAATAAAAAAAACAATAAAAAAATAATAATAATCCTTCTCCTCAAGATGGTACTTAAGTTGGATTCGTTGTTCTTAAATTAGATTCCAAGATCAAATACTCGTTTGAGTTTTATAAACTATAATATTATATTAAATAGGAGAGTGATCGAAAGGATTAGTGGCGCAGTAATTTCATTGTTTGGTTGTAAACTAGTTTAACACGAGAGTGATGAGTTCGAACCCTGTAATAATTGATATTGTAATTCTCCTCCCCTAATTTGTACTCAAAAAAGAAAAAGAAAAAGGGCTATTTATCTTGAAGACACGAGCCTTTATAAATTTTAAGAGATCTTATCGCTAATAACAAATATAATTTCAAAATTGTTGTATTTTAAAAAATTTCATGGGCGTGTAGGAGTGTAGAAGTAGAGTTTTCTAGCCTTTAACTTTCATAAAAGTTTTTAATATTCTTACTATTGACATATATATTCATTTTGTAATGTGGTAATTTTTCTTGATCACTATTAAAGCTTATTAATTTGTAGACCAACCATATATTAAAAATTTAGATAAAATAATTTGTATATTTTATTTTATAACTAATTTATTATTTTATTTCTCTTAGTTTAACAAATATGAAAAAGATTGTAAGGTTCTAATTGATAGGGGTGAACATGGGTTGGATTGAGTTATGTTGATTTTTAACTCAACCCAAAAATTCAGGTTGGTCAATTCTTCAACCCAACCCAACCCAATTAAAGACACAACTCAACCCAATCCAACCTTTTATTTTCGGGTTGGGTTATCGAGTTCATAGATTTGCAACTAATGCCATTTTTTCTATTTCTATAAACCTAGGACAAACATTAACATAAATATATTGTTATTGCAAATGCGAAATTCAAGTCTAATCCTGAAAAATAAAAAGTCTAACAATAATAATAAAATAAAATAAATATACATATACATATAATATAAATAATTGGTAAAATATATATTTTTTAAATTAATTGATAAATTTGGGTTGGTCGGGTTGGGTTGGGTTGATTTTAGGTCAACCCTTGACCTAACCCAACCCATGAAAATTTCATATTTTGAATCCAACCCAATCCACTTATGTATTCAACCCAACCCAATTTGTAAAATTGAGTTGGGTTGGTTCGAGTTTTTCGAGTTGTTGGGTTATTGTGCACCCCTACTAATTGATACTATTATCTCTCAGGTGTCTTGTTTGAGGAGCTGATGTACAGATTAAATTCATTGCATATTGCAAGTTTATGTTTTGTTTATCAAACTGCAAAAATTAATATGGTCTTCAAATCCTGATCAAGAGATCTTCGTTTTTGTAGTCCATTGAGCCTTTTAAGTCGGCCAATAAAATCGAGTGTTATCTCAAAAAAAATAATACAAGAAATCGAATGGATATTTAAAAATAAACACATGTTTTAACCAATAAATTAGGTTTTTTAATTATCAACAAGAGCCATACTTCATTATATATCAAATGATTAAGAAGTTATAAATTTGAATCCTATCTGTAATATGTGAATTCCACATCACTCTATTAATCCTAGTTAGTTATTGTAACTTAGGTTAATTAGGAGGATTAGTTTTACCTGATCTTAAGTGGTGTATTAGTGCTACTATATAAATCACTTTTGTAGGGTTTCATTCTTTGAGAGAGTAAGAGTGAATATAAATCCTAGCCCCTTTTTGAGAGCTCTTGTACATCAATCAATGGCCATTATAATGGTGGATCGATCAAGCTCGATCGATCCATAACAGTGGAGTAGGGACGTTCCCGAACCATTTAAATACGGTGTTCATCTCTTCTCCTCCCTTCTATCTTTTATGCCTTGTTTTGAATTGGTAATTGTGCATTCACTCTTAGATTAGACTTTTATCTAGAAATTGCACAACACTATCGCTTTAAAAAAAAAATTATACTTAACACAGATTATAAATTTAAATCTTCATCGTATGACATTCTATCTCAAAATGAATCGATGATCGGATAAATAGCTAAAACAAAAAAAAGAAAGAAAAGTGTAAAGAGGTGGCTTTAGCCCACACATGTGAACAAATATGATCCCTTACATTTATCTTTTTGAAACCATAATTAAATTCGTGTGTTTTAGAAAGTTATTCGTTTGGAGTTAACTTTCTAAACCTTTTCTTTTAGAATCAAGAAAAAAAGAAAAGTTGGAAATGACAAAAGTATAATAAGGGACCATAAATTCTGAAATTTATATTTTTAATTTCTTAAGAACTACGCCACAAGTATATTATACAACAAGATTTAAATCGTATAATTTTTTTTTTTTATTCTATAGTATTTCAACAATCTATATTCGTATAATAACTTTTTATGAAAATTTAAAAGTGAGACTATTTTGGATGAACTTATCTTTTGAAAAATAAAAGCGTCCAATTAATGAAATGAACATAGGGTCCATAGCGACCCACAAAGCAGCCATACAGTTTCAATATGTACAGCCTCATATTATTTAAAGGGTATTTTGGGATTTATTTCATGTGAAATATACAATTCTTTTGACTAAATTTTCCAAATCAAAATAAATTAGGTGAAGAGAGATAATATTTACATTGCTTCTATTTTACATATTTTTAATATTTATACAAATTAATTCATAGTTAGGTGGTCACTAATTTCGAAAAAATATACGATACATAAATTAATAAGGCGCAAGCGAGAAGCAAGCGAAATTAGAGTTCATGAATACAAAAAGCTCTCCAGTTTAGAGCTA
>JBBMEF010000023.1:858823-872396 GCA_037832685.1 Sicyos baderoa
TTTCACATAAAGGGCAGCGGTTGGGGCTTAGACAATAATTAGCAAATCTGCGCTGCAAAACATCCATGGTGTTGAGCGCATTGTTAAACATAATCCAAATGAAGATCTTGATCTTCTTAGGAGGGAAAAGACCCCAAAAATCCAAACTTAATTTGGGAATGGTCTCAAAATTGGATGCATGATTAAATCCAAATCCCATAGTTAGGTGGTCACTATGAATTGAATTCATCACTTTATGCAGCTCAATGCCATTTTTGACCAATTGAGCCTCCATGATGGTTTTGTTCTTTTATACCCTAATCTACCTTCTTTAATTATTTGAATCAAATAAATAATATATACATCTTTCAACACTCAATCTCGGCCATTGTTTGTTTTAATCATTTTATTCATTTTGCAGCACTATATCTCACACTTGCCACATTCTTTAGTCGTAGATCAATCTCACTCCCACTCCCGCACTTTTGATCGTGATCTTGTGCATTCAAGATATGTCATGAGTTTGGTTGGATCTCACTTTCATTGAGCCAAGAAATTTATAAGTTTTTGTTTAATTTTCTGAGAATTTTTGTTAATGGAAGCAACACCGATTACAATTGCTTTTGATGGGGTTTGAAATGATGCGAATGTAATATTCAAATGACAACACAACATGTGTTGCCTTCGTGATATGGACCCGCCTCTCAACGTGAGTACAAGACCTGTTGGCCGACAGGCTGCTCGACTCGCCGGATCCCTCGGCCAATAGTAGGTTGCCCAGATTGCCCTCGACTCACAAGACTTTCATGGGTTGAGTGTTGAAAGATGTATATATTATTTATTTGATTCAAGGTGACAGTAAATAAATTGAATCAAATAAATAAGGACCCAAGTTTTCAAATGATAAAACGAGAGATCTTACTACTCGCATGCATGTCAATCGATTAAAACAAAGTTAAAGAAAATGAAACGACAGTGGCTTGACAAAACAGTTAAAGCATTTCCTTTATTAAAACATATTTTAGAGGGATCCCAAAAGATATAAATTCTTTATTTATTTAATACTTAAAAATAGCGGAATAAACATGCTAGAATAAACTTCTAGACTCTAATGCAACGGTGCCCATAGTCATAACAACAACCTTGGTCAGCATCCTGGTCCAAGTACCTGGGGAGAAATCCATATGGAATAGAGGTGAGTTTTGACACTCAGTAAGGATACCATGCTCGTGGTACAACATGTATACAGTCATTAGAGAAAAACAAGTGGTACAATATAAGCATTCAAAGTTCAATAAAACATTTTCATCAAAATGGTACTCGGACCCATGCTCCTATGAGCTGCCCCATGGCCTATGCCAAAGACCGAAATACCCTATGGAGTCATTTGACTCACTTGGGCAAACTGGGATACCTATATCAGGGAGAATGTCCTCGGCGAGCAAGTGACTTGATGGCCCTCAAGACTCACACTCTCGCAGTGAAACGGTTGTCCAAGTACCGTCTACAGTGGGATATCGCCCACGCACTCCCAAGACCATGATAAGGATCCTAGGATACTGTCAGAAGAACTCTGGTAGGGGGAGTACTCCGGTCGGCCGTCCGGTCTCGACCCCTAACTACGAGTGGGATATCGTCCTCGTTTGACAACCTGATCAGCACCTCTATCCGATACCCGTAACCCGTGGGACGTCTAACCCAGGCACCGACACGTGTTATAAACAAAAAGGTTCCCTTTGGAACTACATACAAGATAGGGTCTCATTTGGGACGCCGGATCAATTGGTCCCCAATGGGACGGATAGTGTTAGACTAGTTCTTCATGGAACATCCTGGTCTAACACTCAATGATAAGGTAAATGAAAAGATTAGGCTAGTTCACAATGGAACAACCTGGCCAACATGTGTCAATATATCCCATGCATAATTATATATCACCACATAGAACAACGATACAAGCAACGTTATATGCTAGCACACACATAACATCAGAATAACTAGGTATCATAACAAGTCATACAAGTTATAACACAAATCATATAAATCCAGACAACATATACACATGTTATTAAATCACAAACCACGAACAGAGGTAAAAGATCCCTTACCTTGAACAAGAACTCAAGCGGACATTAGTCCTCTCAACTTCTAAACAGTTCTTTAACAAAACTCTTTAGGTCAAAAATCTAGTTAACCCAAGATACATCACCTATGGCATAAATTCAAAGCCAAAATTCAAAGAAGGAATTAATTGAAAATACTTCCTCAAGCCTAGAATTCTTAAATGTCTTTAAACTTCACTAATATTTAGTAAAGTAATAATATACTTTTCCATAAACTTTCTTCCTCTCAACATAGATGGTTCTACAACAAAGTACCAAAAATTCACGTTAACATAAACCTTAAATATTCTAAAGCCCAATTTAAAACTCCAACACTTTGACTTTCAATAACAATTCATTCAAACTTGAACTCTACAACTAATTCTCATGGTTATCATGATGTCAGAATAGGCCAACTTTCTAATTCGCCTGCCATTATACTAATCAACATTTAACCATGAATAAACAATTGCTTAAATGCCATAATATTTAATTTATCTTAGATTTATAATTGAAATTTCCCATTTAAAGTAAAAGAACATGTAATCACAACTTGATGAATGCAAAAGATTCTTTCAATTTTCCTCACCCTTTCGTAAGAAGCAAAACTAAATAAAAATACCTAAGAAAAATCCATAAAGCTCCCTTAATTAAATAGGATGTTGAAGATAAATTGCCGAATTTCAAATGGAGTGGTTTCATCTTGAAAGTTGCAAATTGTGTTAACACAAAAAGAAGACATGAGAGCTTGTGCTTGGGAAGGTAGGGTTTGATTTATTTAATTACAAAATTGGCTCTTTTAATTAATAATTGAAATGCACATTTCCATCACTTATTTATCAAAGTGCCTCCAACTTAATTATTAAGTAACGTTAAATAAACAAATGCCAAATAAAACTCATCGCTAATAATTTGATTTACAAATCCAAGACTAAACCTCAAGTTTAAATTTAAAATGCTTGTTAAAACATAATATAATAATTTTTGTATGAGTTCAAGTATTTAGTAAATTAATTAAAATCTAAACATATAAAATCCATTTTATTTGAATAAAATAGCGAAACTAGATAGTTTTAATTAGGAAAATTTGGGTTGTTACACATTTAACATCAATAATTTACTCTTCATGCACAATCATGGAGGTAGATTGTAGATAACTAACATAACTGACCAACAACTATATCTAGTACGCTTTGGTCACCGTGCAGATTGACTCCATTTGTTGATAGGGCTAGGTAAATGTTCCTCTTTTCTGAACTAATAAGTCAAACAATCTTTCATCTATTTGTTTCCATGAGAGTGAATCAGTTGGATGTCGTATACACCCATCAACCTGACGGTTTGTAGCATGCCACGTCAATAATCTTGTAGTACTTTCTTTACTCCGAAATATCCGTTCAAATCTTGGAATTGGAGAGAAATACCACATTACTTTTACTGGAATCTTTTTCACCCGATTCTTTCATAATCTTCTGAACCTTCCATCTTGATGTTCCACAGGTGGGACACAGATTTGCATCAGCGAGTTCTTTTCGATACAAACAACAGTCATTGATGCATGCATGAATGTTCTCATAATTCATTCCTAAAATACCTAAAACCTTATTTGCATAATAGGTGGATATCAGAATTTCATTAGGATTTGGCAGAAGGACACCCAATAACTCTAATAACTCTGTGAAACTTTTATCGCTCCATCTAAACTTTGCTTTCAAATTATAAAGCTTAATCAGTATCGATATCTTAGTAAAATTTTTACAATTTCGGTACAATGGTTTTTTAGCATCCTCTAAGGCTTCTTCAAATCGGGAAAATTTATCGTTAAAATAATCTTGAGCTGCCTCAAACATTCCTATAGGGTCATTTACATTCTCATCTATTGGAACAATAGTTTCACTATTTCTTTCCCCCGACATTGCTTCTTCTCCATGCCAAATTCATGTCTTATTAGATCTTTAAGGACCGTTGGTCTATTACGAACGGCTGCCGATCATAATAGACCCCATCACCGATGTTCATTTGAGACCGACAAAATAAATGCCGGTCACCTCTCTACAAGTCGGTCATAAATTCCTCCGTGTTTTTTTTTTTAAAAAAATTTCTAGGCCGTCACTGTTATCCCAATTTCTACTAGTGAAGTTTAGATGACGGGCATTACCCGATCGACAATCAAAAGGTTTAGATGTCGGGTAAGTGTCCGTCATCTATATAGGTGACATCAAAAGTATATGACAACGGACACTTTTCATGACGATCAATGCCCGTCATCAGGTCATGAAAAGAATTGTTTATATATATATATATTTATATATATCATTAATACTTTGATTCTAATTTCACTATTAATTTGAGGCTATTCTCCATTGACACTTTCATTGATTTGTGTACCGAGTTTTTGTATTCAACCTATTTAAAGTTCTTTGTCTATGGACTCTTGAACCCTTCTCGTATGAATCACTTCAAACACTCCGCAATACTTCTCATGTTCTTTATTTTAAAATCTTTTTGTACACAAAAAAATCATCATGAAAATATCTCCAAACTTTGTCCCAACCCCAAGAAAATCCAACAACCTAGTTATAAATATGTTAGCAACCTCCACCCTAAAATCAACAAACCCACAACATAATGCATTAAAAATATATTTTAAACAAAATATAAAATTAACAAACCAAATTGCTCTAAAGCACAACGAAACTAACAAATTAGCAACCTCCACCCTAAAATCACAATCTTAAACAAACAATAGTTAAACAAAACAAAAGTAAAACATTTAAAAAATCTAATAGGAAAAAATAACGACGATCACCAAAAGGTAAATAGAAGCATAGATACAAAGAGTTGATGTTAATGAATCATAAAATTAGGTGAAAGAGAGAAGAAGATGAAAGAGTAGAGAGAGACAATACAAGATTTTAGGATTTTTAGTCTAAATAGTGAAAAGTTTTGGCGAAAAATATGGAGGAAAATGAAAAATAAAATGCGCTTATAGAAAATTAGACTATAGATATTGGTCACTTTAAAATAACAAATACTTTTAATGACATGCATGATAAGATGACCCATCACGTCACCAACTACTCGTTAGTTTGAATGAAAATGATTAAAGTACCATTTAAATAAACAGTACAATTATATGGTATTATGATCACGTGATTATAGTTAATTGAGGTTTTTTTTTTTTATTATACATAAAAAATCTCCTATTTTTTTAAAATGAAACTTACTCTTTCCATTCAAATGATCAATATTTTGAAAATTTTTATATGTTCAAAACATTATAAAACTTTTATAAGTTAGACATTTTCTATAACTTAACATAATAAGTTGAGTTTGAATTTAAGATATTGAAGAAAAAAAAAATTAAATCAAACTTTTCTTTCTAATTCAAAATATAATGAGCAAAAAAGTCATTTCATTTTCAAAAGCGCGTGGGACCCAAACACACTCAAGTCAACCATTTTACTCAACTTTCAAAGTCAACATAACAACAAAACAAGAATAAATAAGTAAATAAGTGTGATTTTTTAAGAGTGAATAAATTAAGGCTGGACTCAGAAAAGAATTCCAAAAGAATGGGACCCACCAAGCTGACAAAGAAACAGACCTCTTTTTTTTTTTTCTTTATAAATAAGTTTTCTTTCAGTTATCACTCAATTTTCTGCAAAACCCTTCTTTTTTCTTCTTCTTCTTCTTCTTCTTCAAAGCTCCATTTCCTTTTTCTTTTCCTTCTGATTTTCTTCTTTCTTTTCATGCAATTTTTTCAAGCTTTAATCAATTAATTTTTCTTTAATTATGGATGTTTTCTTGGACCTTAATGTGGATCCTTCTTCTTCTTATGCTAATAATTCAGCTATGGAGGAGCCTCTTGATCTTTCTTCAGTAAGTCTTATTTGTTTTATTATTATTTTTTTATTTCATATACTTTCTTTAAATAAGCTTTTAGTTCTAAGAAATATGTGATCTTTTGTGTTTGTGATTTTTATTTATTTTTTATAAGCAGAAAAGAAAGTCTGAAGCTGGAGATATCTATTGGGATAAGGAAAAACTCTCACTGAGCTTGGCAAACAAGGTGAAATATCCCATGATCAGTTATGTTTAATTTTCTTTTATGTTCTTCTTAATTAAAAGATAAATGTTTTTTTTTTTTTGGCAAGTGAATGAAAGTGTTTTATTTTATACTTCAACTGAGATTGGAAGATTTGAAACCACGACCTCCATCTTAATTATGAATATACTAATTAGTTATTACTCTTGTTTGGAGTGAAAAGATATTAAATTTCCAACGAGTATATTTCACGATCCAAATTTGTCTCGTTTGTTGAAAATCAGGGAAACGAATCGAGCTCGACGTTGGAAGAAGAGTTGGATAGAAAAATCAAAGAGAATGGAAGGCTAAGTCAGATGTTAAGAGCAATGTATGAGAAATACATGAATCTTCAAAAACAAGTGATGTATTTGATGAGCCAACAAAAGCATAACTCGGAAATAGAAGCGGTTTCGAGGAAGAGAGTGACAGAAGGAGAAGAAGAGTATGAGAATTTGGAAGGGATTTGCAGCACAAGGGATGAAGATTTCAATAGGTGGCTTAAGAGGCCAAGACTAAATGGTAATCCAAAGGTTTCTAAGGTTTTCGTGCAGAAAGATGCATCAGATCCAAGCTTGGTACTATAAATTTTTCTAACCCTAATTTTAATTTGCATGCTTGAACAAAACCCTAGCTAAGTTCTAGAGATTACTAGTTTTTTTATCGATATAATTAAATTTATTCAACCTATTAACTTAAGTTTGTTCGGTTGATTTTGGTGGAATTAATATTGGATTATCAAAACATTAGCGCAAGAAGTCTTACGTTCAAACTTCTCTAAAGTCGTTTCTTCCTTAATTAATATGAATTTTTATTTGAGTATTTTTACATTTTCAAACCCACAAATTTTCTTAAGTTGTTTGGGTTAATTGGTGATTAAATATGACTCAACGCTTAATGAAGTGTATTCTTTATTCGGTTCAATAAAATTTTGTTCTGGTTTTCTATTTTGGAGCTATAGTATTTAGAGTGTCCATCCTTGGTTTCTTTGCTTAGTTTTTCGTCTTTATAAAAATAATTAGCCTTTTTTAAAAAAAGAAAAGAAAACAAGTTGACCTGTTAAAGCTTGAATTTAGTAGTTTGTTTGGTTGAATTTGGGGTAAGGTGACTTGCAAAGATTGAGATTGATGTGTGATATTTTGAATCAAACTCTCAAAATTTGGGTAAGGTTTTGGAGCCATATAAAAAACCTAAAAACCAAAAGAGATTGTTGCATAATCATATAGATTTTTTTTTTTTAACATTGCATAATCATAGATTGAGTAAGGTAATTTAGTTAGGTGATTATTGAATACTTTTGATTGATTGTGATTGTTTACTTCATTAATTGAAGAGCTAAATTAATTTTATTGAAAAAACCCTAATTGGTACTGAATGATTAATATTTATGAAAAAAAATAGGTGGTGAAAGATGGGTATCAATGGAGGAAGTATGGGCAAAAAGTGACAAGAGACAACCCTTCTCCAAGAGCTTACTTCAAATGCTCATCTGCTCCAAATTGTCCTGTCAAAAAGAAGGTAAACCCTCCAAAACTTTGGGCCAATTTAATTTAATTTATTTTGTTCGAGTTCACAATTTAAAGATTCAAACTCATAACTTTTTTTTATCAAGCTTGATGCGGCTGAATAACTGCTCTGGTTATCTTTCTAAAATAAATTAAAATTAATAGATATATAAACACAATCACCTAATAAATTAATGGATAAGAGTTCTTTTGGTAATGTTTTCATTTTTTATTTTTTCTTAGTCTCGTTCTAAGAAATGAAAATAAAATCAGGTAATTCGGTAATGGTGCTTTTATATATTGTTCTTTTAAATCACAAACAATAATATAACTATTTTGGATTTTTGTTCTCCATAAATTATAATTAAGAATAAATATTTTACCTATGAAATAAATTTTTATAAATAAATTGGGGTTATTTCATGTATAATAAAAAAAAACACAAAAGAATCCATAAATAGTAAATTTTTAGAAAAGAATTGTTGCATAACAAAAAGATGAAAAAGTTCAGGTTTTCAATCAATGTTACATATAAGTGAAAATTGAAAATTAATTTTAAAATAGGTGATCACCATGAATTGAACTCATCACGTCTTAGATTTTCAAGTTTATTTTTAATCGGTAAGCGGCTCCCCTGATGTTTTCAAGCTGATCTTGATTAATATACACGTATCTCTTGTTTAATAATATTTCGTAGTACAAACGATTAAAGTATTTCTTTTATTTATTTATAAGAGTTAAGTAAGAACTAAAAAATATTTTCAAAAAAAAAAAAAACAGATCCAAAATGGACAAGACAAGTTTCTATAATTCTAAAGGCTGATAATTTGATTATAATGCTTTCTTTATATCCTTACCTTGAAGGTTTTTTTGCCACAAGTAGCATCTTGTACGACCTAGTAATCACGAGATTACAGGTTCAAATTCCCCTCCCTAATATTTAATCAAAAATGAAGGTTTTTTTTGTTTTTATTTTGTTTTTGTTTTTTTGTTTTGATTCTCTCCTACCAATATAAATATATATGTGTAATTCCATATATATTTTTTACATCAATAAAAGATTTTTTTTTAAACAATAATTTGTTTTTTTCACACCATAATAAGAGAGAGAGAAAACTTTAAGCATTGTGATTTGAATGTTTTTAAGGTGCAAAGAAGTTTAGAAGATCCAACCATTTTGGTGGCTACTTATGAAGGAGAACACAGCCATGCCAGCCATTTTCAAACTGAGCTATCTTTGAGGTCCATCAATGGCGGCAAAGGCAGCGCCGTCCCCGTCTTAGCCACCATCAAGCCATCGTGCGCCACCGTGACCCTCGATCTCATTCACGAAGACGGGCTGTTTAAGAGTCCAAAAGATTACGCGTCATCCGCGTCGACGTCGTCGGCGGAGGCAGCGGTTTGGCAGGAGTTTTTGGTGCAACAAATGGCTTCCTCTTTGAAGAAGGATCCTGAATTTGCTGGCATTGTTGCTGGTGCCATTACAGGCCAGGTTTTGGGAAACCAAATAAACAGAGAATAAAACCCTAAAAACCCTAAAAACTCTAAAACCCTAAAAGGCTTTGTGATCTATATTTGGTTTCTTTTAGGTATATTAACCTTAGCCTTTTGTAAATGTGTTGGTTTGAGTGAGACAACTTTAATTAATAAATATTATTCAACTTAAAATGCTTCTAGCGGTTTTTAATGTTTATTTTTTTTTTTGTTTTTTGAATTCACTCAGATTCGAATATGTAACGTCTTAATTATATATCAAGTTATATAAATCTCTTTTGGACAACATTATCATTGTTTTTGTGCAAGAAATTGCTTCTAACGTAGCTTTTTTATGCAAGAAATTTAAATATTTTAAAGCTTACGATCATTGTTCAACAACTTTAAACTCGAGCTCGTTCTTATGATTTTCCTCTTGTTTGTATGTGTCTCATATACATTTTTCTTTAATCAAGCATAGTTATCTTTAAAAATGAGTGAAATTTACGAAATCTAAAAAAAAAATTACAAATATGACCTCTTTAAATTTTTTAGCAAATATAGTTATTGATATTAATGAGTATTGTTATATATTTTTTTTATAATACTATATTAAAACGTATTAATAATTATAATTGCAAATACTTTAGAATTTAAGGGAATTTGCATGTATATTACAATAAGGCAAAAAAATGGCATAAATAGCAACTTTTTAAAAATATTTGCAAATTCAGATTTATAGACTCCATCAATAGTGTTGATACATCAATAGTGTCTGATAGACTCTATCAATAGCGTATGATAGACTCAATCAATAGTGTCTGATAAAGTCTATAAAAAAAAAGTTGCTATATTTGTAATATTTTAAAAAAGTTGCTATAATTCTAATGTAGAGTATAAAATTTGCTATACAGTGCAAATTCCCTAGAATTTACTTACATTTATAATTATTTTGTAAGAATAATTCATCTACAATTTCTCTTAAAAAATGGTTAATAAGCTCAACGGAGTAAGATAGCAAATACATTCTATTCATATTTTTAGAACAATGATGTAGCGAAATTTTTTTAATATCGATTTTTAGGTTTGAACCTATGATCGTAAAGTTGAAATAAGTTAATATCAATTAATTAAGATAACCAAATGTGTCACCAATTCATTCGATGATAATATAGCTAAATAAACATGGTTAACGAATTAACTAAATAAATCTATACGTTGATATTCTAATAACTTTGTTTGTTTGTTGATATTTGTTTCTGTCACACCAATTCATATGGTCCATGAATAATAAAATTAAAGAATAGTGTTATTTTCTTATGTATTTCGTTTCTCTATTGATTGATTACACAAAATATTTTGAAGACCTCACAAAAAAGTGAGTTCAAGAGTGTCCTCATAATTAAAAAAAAAAAAAAAAAAAAAAGTTAAATATAATATTTTCTAGTGTTCTTCTATTCAATCATGATCAAGGATAAAGTATATAAAAGTAGTAGAAATTCCTACTTACTCTCTAGAGTTAAAGTAATACTTAATTTCTCTAGCTTGTTGCAAACATTCAAAGTGGAATAAAAAATAGTCAAGATGCTAAATGAGAAATGAATGTGAGCTGCCACTCTTATCTCTATGGAATTAGGTTGAAACTTTAAGTAATAAAAAGCACTTTTTCCATAAGTATTTTTGGGAGAATCACTGTTAACTGCTTTTCTCTAAGGGCATGTTTTTCCAATGGTGGAGTTGACTTGACTTGTCTTCTATTCCTTGTTTGTCCCTATGGATTTTCATAAGTCTATCCAACTTCATGCGTATGTCCCATGTGTTATATTTAAATATTAAAATATTAAAAAATTATTCATTATTTATATTTTATTTAAATAAAAACTTCAATAATTCTTTTATATCACATCAAACATAACTTTATTATTAAAAAATTATTAAATATCCATTTTTTTATTTAAACAAAAACTTCAACCATTTTCTTTCCATCGCATCAAACATAACTTTATCTTTTCTTTCCTTCCCCCAAACATAAACTTATTTCACTTATCTTCTCTCCTCATCCCAACCCAACCCATCTTCTCAAAGCCAAACATGCTCTAAGTATTTTAAGATTTTAGTAGGGTTTTTAAAATTAAACACTATATATATATTTTTTAATTTTCTAAAATTGAACCTTTTTTATTTTTTTTTTTATAGTAGATTAAAAGTTAAAATTCGTTAAAATTTGAACTACTTACTTCGTAATTGTTAACATATTTAATGTGTAAATTTTTTCTATTTCTAAAATAGCTCCTTCTCTTATTTAATTTTCTTCCTTCTCCAAAATATGAGAGTCAAATACCAATTTTCGGGCTTAAATTCGTGACTGTAGAGTTAAAATGAATTAATACTAAACAATATAACTAACTACGCCACCGACCTCGATAAAAAAATTATTAATTTTAAAAACCTATAAATTCAAAATTCATCAAGTTAATGACCTAAATATAATTCAAGGCCTTCACATAAAATATCTTTTAACAATTTTCGAAATTCCTAAACACATTGAAGAAAATTACTCAATAATCACGAGATTTTCTTTTTAGTTCAACAACAATTGAAATGGGAGATTGATAATTAGGAAAGAAATGTTGAGATTTTATTTTTCCAAGTCTCAAAGTCTTATTTCTATCCATATAAAAGAATTGTTGAAAGTGGTCATCATCAAGACTAACTATATTCAAGCTATATACAAATACTCTAAAAAAAGAGTCTTTATCACTACAGTTTAATATTAAAAAAAAATGAAATTATAAAATCTACACACTTTGATTATACAAGGAAATGAGATTTAAAATCCAAGTTGACAAAATAGTCTATGATAAGGAGCCAAAGTCTAAGTTTTGAAAATTTAATGAGTAGCAAAGAAAAGAAAGGCTAAGAAAAACTGAATTTTATATAGTAGATGAGTTTTTTTTTTTTTAACTTTTTTTTTTATATGTATGTGAGTTATGTGCACATTGATTATTTTAACCAGATAAATCTTTCACCCTAAAATAGTTAATTGTTAAGTTGAAAATTAATTTTTTTGGTCTAAAAAACTCTCTTGATCACCAAGCGACCTATGTATAGATGTTAACATAGTAGATACATGAAATTAATAAATTAATAGTTTGGACAAACAAGAGTTAAGTTGTATGATCTTATAATTAAGAGATTACGGATTCGATTTCAGCAAATATTGTTGCATTAAAAAAAAACCAATATTGTTTGGTGTTAATAAACCTAATATGAATTATAAATTTAGTTCCTTATAAAGTTTGAGCTTTTGGTCAATTTTATCTTCAAAATTTTACAAGTTCCAATCCCTAATTCTAGAATTCTCTATTTTAATTCTAAAAAACGGAAAGAATTCTCTATTTATTTCTATGAATATTCACAAAATCATTGGTTTTCAATTAATTGAATGGATGTTTTTTTTTATAACATCCAATCAATTGATTTATATATTTGAACATAGTGAAAAGAAAGGAAGAAAAATGATGCACTTGTTAAATGTAGGTGAGAAAACAACTCGACTATATTTCAACTAAGAAAAATATGATGCCAACAAAACAGATTCCTGAATGATATTAATATACATCTAATAATCAAGAGGTCTTTAGAAAAATAAATAAATAAATAATAAAGAAAATACAAACAAATATATCACTATTACTGAATCAATTTTTAATAAAATTAACTTCACTTTTTGTATGGGTCATTTTAAGCTTCATTAAAATTAGACATTTTGTTTCTAAAAAAAAAAAAAAACAGACATTTTGAAATGTTTAACCACTACTAACTTTTCGATTGATAACTATTTGCACGATTTTTTAATTTTTATTTTTGAAATTGTTTTTCTACAACACATTATTTTTATTACTTTGATAACTACCTTTTACCTAAGTTCTTAAAAACAAACAAAATTTTGAGAGGTAAAACAAATTGTTTTCGAATATTTGTTTCTATTTATGAAATTTGATTACAATTCACATGTATATACTAAAGGAAAGATGAAACCACTAAAGAATTTGAATAAATACTAACATAACTTTTAAAAATCAAATACCAAATAATTAACAAATAAAGTCTAAACTATCATCGTCATATTAAAGCTAAACTCAAACCACAAATACTAAATCAAATAAATATCTACAAATTTCAATGTTTGAAAATGTGATAGTGTTAAATTAAGAATGAGAACTTGGAAGAGTCGGTATTTATAATACCCTCTCCCAATTTGTATTAAAAAAAAAAAATAATTAAGAATGAGAAGTAAACACACTATTAGAAATTGGGTCATTTATGACCGGCTAGGAAATTTAAAAAAAAAAAACACGGAGGTATTTATGACCGGCATGAATAAAGATGACCGGCCTACCTTAGACCGGTCATCAATTTACATT
>JBBMEF010000023.1:891834-911327 GCA_037832685.1 Sicyos baderoa
GATCCTGACCATATATCCTAAATATTGGACGGCAACCACCTTCCCCATCCATATTAGGAATATATCTAATAATTATGAGGTCTAGAATAAGAGCCCTGTCAAGAGGTGGCCATTGTGATACCACCTTTCTTATTGATACATATTGAAGATACCTCAATTGTGAAGGCAATGGATTAAGAGGTGACATCAACGGCAAAAGCTCCCGAGGTGCTTGCTTGTAAATCAGGTCCAAAGTTTTTTTGTTCCCTAGAATACATCTTCTTCCATATCAAAAGAGCGGCCAACATGAAAGCCAAGACGGGCCACCCTCCTCGTTCACAATGCATCAGAAGTACATTTTGGTACCCGAGTGAGAGCCAATTTTCACTAGATCTTAAGATCTGGTGTATCATTTCCATGGTGAGCAAAGGACAGCCTTCATATTGTAGAGGATAGTCCATAACAGTCATATCATACTCAGTTAATATGTTCGCAAGCATGCTTTGGTTCTCCCCCTCTCGAAAATTGAACACCATGAATGAAGCATCGATGAGACTCTCACGAAGTTGTCTCACCGTGCCTCCAACATAGACTTTGAATTCGTCTTCTTCCAAAACCTCCTTTGTAAGGCAGCAGTCAAAAACTGCACATACATTCACAGGTTTTATCCTACGTCCCAATCGATAATCAAGCAAGACTACACATGCCACCATAAGTTTGATATATTCATTCAATACCATGATAGAAATCAGATCTATTGATTTTTACAAACCATAACAGACATACACGATAAGTCAAGTGATTCGAGATACTTGAACCCTTCCTAACACTAGAGATCTCTCGAGCCATAACAATTCATACAATTCCAAGATGTCCCACCACTAACTATGCCTCTCTATTTATAACCATAATATGTTGCTAACCCTCCAACTAATTGCACAAATGCCCCTCTTACATTCATAATACTTCTAAACCTATGATATCACAGCTCAATGCACAAAATGCCCTTAGATTCCTAACACCATAATGTTTAGAGAGTTAAGGTAAGAGGAAAAAAACTGGAACACACACAATCCCAAACAAAAGTAATGCAGATACATTTTTTTTTTAAGTCAAGAACTAATAACCCATTACATTTTCCGGTGTCTGGCCTAGAGACGGGCGTGGTTACCCTTGTTTCAAAAAAAAAAAACCATTATACTAGACATAATATATTACATTGTGAAATTAGGAAAAAGAATGATGATGGTAAAATCCACACTCCAATTGAAACTTGAATCAACAGTTAATCCAAGTGCAGGACATACCATAAACCCTTTCGGATATCTCCAAGATCCCATTGGGCGGCTTCCGATAAAAGACCTTGCGAAACATAGCTATTGAGAGATTCGAGTCGAGATCCAAATAAGCACGAAACGAAGCACCTAAAAACCAAATCCAGGATTAGAATCCGCATCAGGAAAACACATTGCAGCTAATTTTCAGGCTCCCGGATCGCCAATCAGAGAAAACGCCATGATTGAAATGGAATTTTGATGTGTAATTTTAGTAATGGTGAAAAGGAACAGAAGGTTTGAGCTAGATTTGAATCGATTGAAGCTCGAGAAAGAGGAAATGGAGTTTAGGGTTTAGAGAGAGAAAGGAATGGAATATTCAGACAAAAATTGGTTATGGAATTGAGAAGATTTGGATATGGCATTGGCAGTTGTTAATGGAATGGAGGATCTGAGCTTTGTCTCTATCTGTATTTCTTTTTCTTTTTCTTGTGATTGCACAAACATTTTGCATTAAATTAATCGATATTAAATTAATTATTGATGATGATCGGAAATTTGCATTGTATAGCAAATTTCCTACTCTACATTAGAATTATGGCAACTTTTTAAAAATATTGCAAATATAGCAACTTTTTTTATAGACTCTATCAAACACTATTGATGGAGTCTATCAGACACTATTGATGGTGTCTATCAGACGCTATTGATAGAGTCTATTAGACACTATTGATGAAGTCTATCAGACACTATTGATGGAGTCTATCAATCTGATTTTGCTATATTTGCAAATATTTTCAAAAAGTTGCTATTTATTCAATTTTTTTGCCTTATTGTAATATACATGCAAATTCCCCATGATCATCACGTTTTTTTTTATTTAATAATAACATATTTTTTTTAGTACAAGTTGGAGAAAGGGGCCGAAAAATTGTTGGTTCATTTTTTATTTTATGTATCAAAGTTAGGGTTGTATATTTATAGTTCTTTGTTCCACCTCTCCCGTGTGTTTACCTCATTCTAGAGATCGAATCTAAGACGATGATGTTGAACATGTTTATAACCAAACAATGAAATCATTACACTACTCATTCAATAACGACCAAATGACGGAAATAACGACCAAACTAACCTGAACGTCTTTCTGAAATTACGGGTCGTTACAATAAGACATCAATGTCATCACGATTAAGCATCAAAATATTCGACCTTATAAAAGTTGTATTAAACATAACTCGAAACACCGTCTCCTCCCTTTCTAGATCATTGTCCAAATTTATACATTGAAGAACAACATCGCCTTGAACTTGACAATTGATATCAATTTTAACTAGTTCACATTCTGCCTGTAACAAAATAGGGACGAGTTATAAAATCATAGCATCAAGATCACAAACGGGCAACAATGGAAAAAAAAAAAAAAAGAAGTAAGTGACCTGCTTATACTGACGAACAAATTTACCCTTTTTAGGGGTTGAGAACAGTACTTCGGAAGTTCGATCGTGATCGGGATCGGGACCGTGACCATATATCCTAAATATTGGGCGGCAACCACCTTCCCCATCCATATTAGGAATACATCTGATAACTATGAGGTCTAGAGTAAGCGCGCTGTGAGGAGGAGGCCATTGTGATACCACATTTCTTCCTGATACATATTGAAGATACCTCAATTTTGAAGGCAATGGATTAAGAAGAGGTGAGCTCAATGGCAAAAGCTCTTGAGGTGCTTGCTTGTAAATCATGTCCAAAGTGTGTTTTGCACCCCTAACATTTCATTGGTTGATGTTGACATTTCTTTGAGGTAAATATTATCAACATAGAAACCACTAAGAAACATCCCACCAAATTAGAATATGATTCATGGGGTATATGAATAAGAGAGATCAAATGTGGGGAAAATGAGAGATAAAATTTATCTCATTTTTGTTTAGGATAGGAAAAATAAAATTTCACAACCACATTCGAACTCCTCACTAAGAACAACATTTTTTTAGAGTGTTTGAGGGAAGGAGAATAAAAATGATTATAAAAAAAAATGAAAACTAAAGGAAAACAAATGAGAATAAATATTTGTGTTTCTGATGAAATAATAATTATAGAAAAAAATAATAATAATGAATAGGATGAGAATGAAAAAGAATTATGTGAAAAATAAAAAGTAGTCAAAATGAGGAGAAAAAAATGTGATTATAGAGAGAATGATTATGAGTGACTCATCCATCTCTTTGTCACAAACACACCCTATTTCCAAACAAAGTTTTTATACAATTTATCATCCAAACAACATTTTTTCCTTACAACTTCTCGATCTCGGCTAACAAACTTATTCAATCCCTCACGCCCAATAAATGTAACTCAAAAGAAAAAAAAAAAAAAAAAAAAGATTATTCAAACATACTTTTAATGCCGTTACTAATTCCAACAATATTATAAATACACTGCCGTATTCTTCAAACAAGTTTATTCAAACATGATTTTTTTTTTTGAAACAAGGTAATCATGCCCGTCTTTAGGCCAGACACGGGAAACATCGAATGAGTATGTCACAGGTAAGTTTCGAACCTGAAACCTTGAAGGGAGCATACCTTCAAAGCCCAAATTTTGAACCTACTTTATCACCCCTTAAACCTAAACATGGTTTTATGCAACCATTTATTCAAACAACATAACCTAACTACTTTATTTTTCCTTTTCCACTCATTGTCCCCATCCAAACAGGCCCTCAAGTAACATGATGTACGAACGAAAAAAAAAATTATATAATTAAAATAAAATTATGGACAAAACTTATTCAAACAACACTATTTAAACATAGTTTATCTTTGACACTTCTCCAACGCAACTCTATTTAAACATGATTTTCATGTAACTACTTATTTAAACAGCATCTTCGAACCATCAAAACACACCCTTAAGTAGAAGTGAAATTGGTTTGATTTTCTTCGATTTTAGGTCAAATCAATGATCGAACTAATTCAATCAATTTAACAAAAAGAGGAATCGAACTCATGTTCGATAAATGATAAAATTATTGACTCGATTTTCTTCAATTAGTTCCTCCAATTTAATTCTTTTTTAATGTTCTATTTGTTATTTTACATTTTCGTTCAATTCATATTTTAATGTTGCTTTCCTAAAGAAAATCTCATAATTTATAATTAAATTAAATAAAAATGATTAGTCATTTACCAATAAAAAGTTTAACAATATATAAAAAAAAAAAATGAAAGTAAATAAAATATTGGTTCGGTTCCGTTTTTATTGGTTTTTATATGAAAAATTCAATAACTTTTTGTTTTCTCTAATTAAAAATCAATATATCTAATATTATATGAAAATTCGAACTGGTCTAATAAATCGATTTGATTCGGTTCATTTTTGTCGATTTTCATTATCACCCTACCCTCAAGTAATGTATGAACCAAAAAGAATTTAAATTATATAAGGAAATAAAGTTATGGACAACATTGGAAAACCAAATAGAGGAAATGTACAAAGCAACATATTAATTAAATAGGACAGAAACAGACCATTAATTTTTAAAGAAAAGAAACTAGAAATGGAGGGAAATTTAAAATATAATAATAATAATTGAAGAACACAGAAATTATGAAGTCAAATCCAATTCCATCATAAATTGATAGAAAAGAAATTATTGAGCCCCAATTTCTGTCCATTATGAAAGAGCTTTGAATCAAGCGAGGAGAAATCTCGTGAATTGCAGAACCAATCCAACACGCCATTATTATTCTCTCTGCAAATTCCGAAAATCGAATTTAATATCCTCTCTGCGCCTTTACTCCATGGCTTCGCTCTTTAAATCTCGAGAAGTTTCCGATTCCTGCAACTCCACTGGCCGCTTGTTGCGTGTCGTTGATATCCTCCGGGAAGAAGACGGCGGCGGCGGCGGCGATTTTGGAATGTCCGGTGCCGGAGAGACGGAGGAGGAGTCGGTGGCTGTTCATTGTTTGTCGCCGCGCCGGATTGTTGCTCGCTGGCTGGCTTCGTTTCGGCGTTCGAAACGGAGACCGGCGGTTAAGGCAGAGGAAGAAGGCGGAGATTCTGATGATAGCCTGATGTGTGGTAGGTGCTTGAGGAGTGGAGTTGACGGCGGCGCTTCGTCGTCTTCACCGACGGAGATTGGTGGATCAGGTGAGTTAGTATGATTTAATTGATCGGCGATTTCGTTTTCTAGGGTTTGGTTTGTTTTTTTTTTCGTTTTATCGCGATCGTTTCGAATTGGCAATGCAATTGTATATATCGATTAAGAACTGAAGAAATGGAAATGTTTTAATGATTTAAAGTTTATACGATATCAAATATTTGACTGACATTCTCTCAAACTTGCTTCATTTAAACTGTTTGATTGGTTCATGAATCCAATTGATTTCTCATTTGAAATTAAGGTTCTTTAGATTTGTGAGTGACTTAGTTTTAGCTATAGACACTACCTTCCTTAAATCTAATTGCTAGGTCAGAGTCCCCATTTTCGAAACTCATCTGTGACATTAATTTGTAGACACCTCTCGTGTCTCCATTCCTTCGATGTCTTACAGTGTCTGGCTTAGGGACGGGTGTGCTTACTCTGGGTACAGAAGAGCAAAGCTTCGATTTACTTTCTTAAAAAAGAAGAAGAATTGGTAGGTCAGATTTGAAGAAAAAAAACTAAGATGAAGCGACTATTATATATATGTAGTTTATTTGTGAGTGTCCCGACTAGCTTGTGTGCATCTTGACTATTCTGATGTGAGAGGTTGTCTACCCTACAATGTTTGAGTGTCTGCATCTCTATTTTGTGGTTGCTTTCTCTTAAGTTGTTGGTTTTTCTTGTGTGCTTGAAATTTCCCAGGACTGATTAAGAAAGAAGATTCGTCATTCAACTTGGGAGTTGGAAGTAGTTTGTTGTATCTTGTACTTGCAAGTAAAAATGAACTTTCGAAAATGGTAGATTTGAGGAGACAAATGGAACATTTTCTTCAAAATATCAAAGAGGATCTAGGAAGAAAGAACAACCCCTTTGAGCCATTTCACATGAATACAGATGTGGCTTGTTCCTCTACGGATTGCCAAGACGGTCCTTGCTCTACCAGTCAGTTTTCGTACCGGCAAGATTTTTCATCTCAAGTTTTATCTGATGCACACTCAACTGTACCAAATCATCCCCAGAAGTCCTGTCTGCACGAACAAGGGGAATGTCAGGAACCGATTGACGAACTGGAGTCTGAGTTTGAGGCTGAGTTAGAGCGTTTGCAGCTCCACTTGGAAGTTGAAAGCTCATCTGGACGCATAGATCAGCTAAGAATTGAGGTATGTGAGAACATACTAAAATTTATAGATTGCCTTTTCTTTTTAAGTTGATTGATGGAAATGAAACTTGTTGGTTTACTAATGCTAGCTTTTACAGTTCTTCATAAGATTGTGAATATCATTATTGGTTTTCCTATGTCTTGGTTTTGGACTTTTTGCTATATATTTCTACCGACATCTCTCAATTTTTAATAAAGAAATGATGACATGATTTGAGGAGCAGATCATGTAAACAATGACTTTATATGGACAAGGAATATCTTTGTTATAGAATATCTTTGTTATAGAATATCTTTGTTATAGAATATCTTTTAGATCTATTGTAGGTCGTTACAATTCATCGTACCTAACTTTAAAAAAATTAGTTGTGGATAGTTTTAAACCACAACAGAGGTTTTTTAATATAAGTTAAATTACAAGTTTAACCCCCTAAATTTGTAGGTTTGTGTCTATTTGGTCATTATACTTTGAAAATAGTATACTAAGTTGTTTTTTTTTTTAAACAAGGATAACCACGCCCATCCCTTAATATACTAAGCTCTTAAACTTACGTTCCTAGAGGTTTGGATTTTTAAGATATATTCCTTTAGAAGTCTCAAGTTTGAACTCCGTACTTAATTGTAAAATTCATTATTGTTTCTTGGGCGTACTTTGGAAGGTCACGAGTGCCCCAGCTCAAGCTTCTTTTTTGGTTTTAAAAAGAATGTTCATGAACTTTCAGATTTATATCTATTGGGTGTTATTACGGAATATGGGGTTCCACCTCAAAACCAATTGACAAGGAGGGGAGTAACTTATATCTCTTATAAATGACTTGTAGAATACTCATCTTTCCAATGTGGGACAATTGCCACAAGATGAGTATCTCCAACCGGTGTCTTAATTTGAAAGTGTTTTGTAAGTTTGTGAACTCTAAATTTAGGCCTATAATGTCTTCAATTTTAAAATTTGAGACTGATTCGGGACTTAACTTGTAATATATAATGGGAATGCTATATTTTCTATTTTGTATTCAATTGCTGATTTGAAGTTCTAAAAGTTTATTATGTGAAACGACAGACAGCAAAGAACACTGATTCTACGAGAAGTTGTATGAGTTCTGGTGAAGCCATTGATATCCCAGAAGATGGCAGTGAGAGGCAACATGGATTTTCTCCGATAGAACTCGAAAGAAAGTTGCACGAACTGCTCGAAGCTAGACAGGAAGAACGAATAAAAGAGCTCGAAGGCGCTTTAGAATGTGCCAAGCAGGAAGTTATGGAGAAAGAATCTGAGGTTTCTTGGTGGAAGGAAACTGCAAAAGTCATTTCTAAGCACACTCCAGCTCATTCACGACTTAGGCTTGCTTCTCAGCATGACCAGCTTCAGCTGTAAGCATCATTTATTTAGAGTGATTATTGTTTTCAAAATGATGATTTATGCTTTTGATATAGCTAATCAAGTCTGTGCCAAGTTCTGCCTTTATAAATATTTACTTTAATTGTTGACAGATTCTTTTTTTTTTTTACATATGTGAGTGTCAGTCTCTTCGTTTCTTCTCAGATAATTGTCTGACATTTCAATAATACTCTATTTTAGTCCTTCGCATAATAGAAGCGTTTCTAATTAACGGTCTCCTTCTCCGCCACGCTCTCTCCCACCGCCGCCCATGGTCGGAACTCCTCCACCGGAGTAACTAAGTAACCAATTTCAAACATAGACGGTGACCAAACATTTTCAATTATTCCACCTTTGAATATCACCGTCTTTTCGTTTTTTTCTTTATTTGTTTTTCATTAAAATTAAAAATTATATTAAATAATAAAATAACCACATCATCAATCAAATTCAATTTAAAATAAGTATAGTCATTATCCTAGACAACATTCCGTCAAGTTCTTAACGGTTATGTTATGTGAATGACTAAAATTGAGTATTATTGAAATGTCGGGGACTAAAATACTTTATTTTAAAATCTAAAGACCAAATTGAAACTTCACACCAAACAAGAGACTAAAAATATAGTTTTCCCAAAAAGAAAAACCTAAGGGGCCCACTTTATTTTTTCATAAATAAAATTATATTTAAAACAATTCTTGTAGCGTAAATTAGGGGTGTTCATCGGTCGGTCGATGTTGATTTTCGGTGAAAATTGACATCGAAACTGACCCTATCGATTAGCTTGAAAATGACATTGAGTTGACAGTCGGTTAAGTTGGTCGGGTAAGTCGGTTAATTCATTTAACTTTGTTTTTCTTTTTGAATTAAAAAACATATTCATCATTGAATTTTTTAATAAAATTTTAAAAAATAATTTTAAAATTTTGAACATCTTTAACAATTTTTGAAAACACAATTAAATTTAAGTTAATTTTAGGGAGGTTTCATGTATAACAAAAATGGGCTAAAAAATTGCATCTATGACATAAAACTGAAAATAATTGCATATATACCAAAAACGAAAAATAGGCTATTTGAAAAGAGTGATTGAGTTCAATATTGAATACAATCATATATTGCTGATTGAGTTCAATCGTTTGGAATTTATACTAACTTTAAGAAGAAATTGGTATAAACTAATTTTTGATAAAAATGTGATGTAATTCTAATAGGGGTCATAAAGTTGGTATACAATACAAATTCTCATAATTTTATAATAATTTAAAAATAAATTTATTAATTATATGAAAAATATTAATATATTTATGAAGTCAGTTAACCGAACTGATCGACATAACCGATCGACCTAATTGATAAATTTTTCATTAATTTTTTTTTTAACCGACACCGATCGATTCTTACTTAAAAACTGACCGATCGCCCTTAAATTAGTCGGTTTCAATCGGTCAAATCGGTTTACGGAGAATTGGTGAACACCCCTCGCATAAATGGTGTCGAACAATTATGAAGTATTTGCGTGTTTACGACCACGTTCAACACTTCCAAACTTGTCTACATGTGTTCCAACCTTGTTAGCTCAATAAACTTGTATCAAACATCACTTAAAACTAACTAATTGACTACAGTTTTGACACTTGTCTTCCTTGTTGTGCTACAATTTCTAGAAAATAGCTTGTCATTTTTTTTTACATTCTTTGAGTGTAAAGTCTAATTTATCTTTGCATTGACTTTTCTCATGGAATAATTGCACGACTCTTTCTAGTATATTTAATTGAAATTAATTTTTTTTTTTGATACAATAATATTGGGGGAGGGGGATTCGAACCTGTAACTTCATAATTACTAGGTCGTACAAAATGCCGGTAGTGCTATGCTATTTTTGGCAATTGAAATTAATTCTTAGATATGATTATTATAGATTAAACTTATTATCTTTTAGTTTTCAAAAAAAAAAAAAAAAATTGACAATTAAATCAAATAGCCCACTTGACCATATTATATGGGTTTATATTTGTGTAGTCCTTTGTGCTTCTTCATAAATGGTATTATAATACATTGTTTGTCACAGTCACAATCTTTATTTTGAGAATCCTTGATTAAAAAAAAAAAATTGAGAAACCCTTAAACAATGGGTGTGTTTTTTAGACTACAATTGAATTTGTTAATATAAACTGTGGATTACTATAACATTAGAAGTTAAAATAATGTGGATTTGAGGTTTATGTTATTATAACATGAATTATGATAGTCTATCTCTATTATATATATTTGAAACATAGAATAACTTATATTTGAAGTGTATGTATTTCAAGAAAATTTTCAATTCATAGTGACCACCCACCTAAAAATCAATTTTCTATGTGATTCCTCGACATCTAAATATTGTAAGATCAAACAGTATGTCATGTAACAATAGTTGAGATACACGCAAACTGAATAAGACAATTATTATAAGAGAATTTTATTGTAACGAGATAGAATATTTATTATAGTTGGGATGAAAGGTTGTGTTCTAATCCCATCTAAAACACGAGCTGAATTATTATAACTCAACCTGGTTTTCATTCCTACCAAATCTACCATAGTTAAAGTAAGATCTATATTAGATTGTGACATTGATGCACCTTTGAATTGTGTTCATTTAACGAGAGATGGGAGGTTCCAATCATGATGAAAAAGGCAGCCCTATGGCAATGGTTTACTTTACTTTGTAGATGCGCACCAAAGATGAACAGGGAAAGAATAGTCAATTCAATTCACAACAGACAACAAAAAGCAGATTCCTTCTTATCTTAATTTTTTTTTGTAGTGTCCCACTTCACATTATGTTGCTAATATTTTGACAATTTCCAACCCCAAGTCTTGAATTTTTGGGAATTTTTGTCACATTTAGATGCTTGGTCTTTGGTGCTGAAAAATTAAAATTAGTATAGATTTTTCTTGGTTGAATTACTTTTTGTAACTTTGTACTTAGATTCTATTTAATCCTTTTAAGTTTGATATTTAGTGAGAGTTGAGGAATTTTTATTGTTGTGGCTTTTTTTGAAAAAAGACTTTTTTTTTTTTGGGTTGATATTTGGATAGAGCCATGAGAGGCAATTGGCCAAAAGCATCAAGTAAAGCTTAAAATATCAATTTTGAATTTGATCTATATATTTTGAATTCCATTTTTCAATTTTTGTTTATATACTTGGAAAAAAATCTTTAAAATTGATCATTATAATATTATTAATTAAATATTTCTAATTAATACAAATATTAACAATTTTTTTTTTTTTTTGAGATCATCACTGTAATTAGGGGTGTAAGCGGTTCGGTTCGGTTCGGTTTTTGAGAAGAACCGGAGCCGAACCGATAATAATCGAGTACAATTCCATGAAACTGCCACCGAACCAATGTCTAACAAAATATAGAATCATGGTTCAATTTTCCTTGATTTTTATGCCTAACCGAGAATCGATCCGATCCAATTGATCTTACAAAGAGAGGAACCAAACTAATGTCTGATAAAGGATAAAATCATTGGCTCGATTTTTTTTCGATTCGATTCGCTACAATTTCATTCTTTTTTACTATTTTACTTGATATTTTATTTTCAATTCATATTTTACTGTTGTTTTACTTAATAGTATCTCATAATTTATAATTAAATTAAACAAAAATAAGTAGTCATTTACCAATAAAAATGTTAACTAACATATAAAAAGAAAAATGAACATAAATAAATTAATATTGGTTAGGTTTTGATTTTTATTGATTTTTACAAATAGAAACCGATCCGATCTAATAACTATCGATTTTCTCTAAATTAAAATCAATATGTCCAATATTACGTGAAAAATCTGAACCGATCCAATAAATCGGTTTGATTCGATTCAGTTTTGTCAAAGTCTAAGTCAATGAATGCCTTAACTAATTGAGCCACGAGCCACGAGACACGAGCCACTTTCTGATATTCATTTATTTTCGTTAATAATAATTATATATTATAAACTGTGATAGTTGTCAAAATATTGATAAAATATGCGTTGCGCATGAATCGAACCAATCGAAAGTATTCGGTTTCACTCATTTCAAAATCAAAATCTTTAAAATTTTGATATCGGCTATGCATAAGATCGGTTTCGGTCGGTTTTTCGATTTTGTCTTCCACACCTAATTATAACAATATCAATAATCTTTATAATTTAATACTATTAATAATTAATACAAAATCGAAAGGGTAAATGACACAATAATTCATTGTTTAGTTGTAAACCAGTTCAACAACGTCACGGGTTCGAACCCCCGAACAATCGGTATTTGTAATTCTCTTCCCCCAACTTATACTCAAAAAAAAAAAAAATTAATACAAATAAAAATAAAAATAAAAATATTTCTAATTTTTATAGAAGAAAAGTGTAATTTCTTTCAAAAAAAAAAAAAAACTTATTAATTAAATGTTATTTTTGTTTATTCGTATTCTATCCCTAATATCTTCATCTACCTCAAATTCATTTTTGTTAAATTTTTTTCTAAAGTCTTTGTCGTGACAAAAGCTGGTTCAAAAAAAAAAAAACATTGACTATGAAAAAGAAAAGATGATAGGGGATTATCTCAAAAAAAAAAAAAAAAAAAAAATGATAGGGGAATTTGATAAACAAGGCAGCATCTAAACAAAAAGATTTTCAAGACAATCTTGACCGTCAAAAGCACAATAGAAAAAAACAACGGTGGATATGTCTGCCACCCGAAAAAAATTAAACAAAAAAAAAAAAAAAATCAACAAGAACATTGTTAAGCTCGCATCAGAAACCCTAATCGGCAGATGCGTGTCCGGTTAAAACGCGATCCTATAAATAGGACTTTGAACTCTCTTCTTCCTCGCTTTCCTTCCGTTTCCTCCAAAATCTCACTGAACAACACAGAATCAGAAGCTCGTTAGCCCTAGAAGACCGAAATCTCCACCAGCCATGTCGGACGAGGAGCACCACTTCGAATCCAAGGCCGACGCCGGAGCCTCCAAGACCTACCCGCAACAGGCCGGAACCATCAGGAAGAACGGCTACATCGTTATCAAGAACCGTCCCTGCAAGGTCATTCTGGTTCCTTCCTTTTATTTTATTTTATTTTATTTTATTTTATTTCCTTGTTTGTTTTCATCGTCGGATGTCGTTTTGGATCGGCCGTTTTCATATTTTGTTGGTTTGGAAATTTTGGTTTCATTGATTGCTGATTGCGATGATTTTTGTGCGATTTGTTGTGTATGACATGGTGGACGTGGACGGTGGAAGATTTTATTGTTGTTTTGAGTGTTGGATTTGGAATAAAAATCGATGAATGTGGTGGATTATTGATTATACTGATCGAAATTTGTTGAGAGTTTCTTGATGGATTAGTTTTGTTCGGTCAACGATTAATAAAGTGCTATTTTCCCCCCTTTAAGTCTCCATGAGAACGCTTGTGTTTTTTAACATATATATATATAAACCATTGTCTTTGACTCAATTGGTCAAAGAGGGCCTTCCCCAAGGGGTGGCAGAGTGGTTGGAGGTTTGGGCTTTGAAGGTATGCCCCCTTTGAGGTCTCAGGTTCAAAACTTATCTGTGACATACTCCTTCGATGTCTCCGGTACCTGGCCTAGGGACGGGCGTGGTTACCTTGTTTCAAAAAAAATGGTCAAAGAGGGCCTTAGAACATGTAAGTTGATGGGTTCAATGGTAGCCACCTACCTAGAAATTAATTTCCTATAGGTTTCTTCGGCATCCAAATGTTGTAGGGTCAAGCGGTATGTCCCATGATATTAGGCGGTATATATATAAAACAGGGAATTTGAGCTTCGCCCCATGGATACTCAGGGTCACCCATGCGTGACCCATATAGTGTAGTTGTAATTGAACCCTTGTTTTATCCCGGGGAAGATAATATTCTCAGTGTGACACTTCCCATATTTGGTATTTCCTTGTCCTCAACTTCATTAAGCGTTTATGGTCATGAGATTGTTATTGAAAAACCTTATCATAATTTATGAAAAAGTATAAATGAGGCTTCTAGAAAGTTAATTGAATGACACTGCAAATTGTACCTCTTAGAGCTCAACAATAATTGATGATCGACTTTGAGGATTCAAACTCATAACCTCCTCTTAGTCTTGGAAACACATTTATGTATTTGAGCTACTGTTAAATTGTACTTTTAGGCATCAAGGTAGATAAAGTGCTTAGTCTTTTTTTTACTTGGAAGCCTACTTTTAGGTATCGTATTGGTGTTCTAATCCCGCTATATTGTTTCTCTTTTCCCTCTGATTTTATGGTAATGCAGGTGGTTGAGGTTTCAACTTCTAAGACTGGCAAGCACGGGCATGCTAAGTGTCACTTTGTGGGAATTGACATCTTCACTAACAAGAAGCTTGAAGATATTGTTCCCTCGTCCCACAATTGTGATGTAAGGAGTCTATTGTTGAGCTTGCGAATCATTCTGCTTGCTATTTTTTTTATCAGTTCCACTAATGGTCTTTATTTCATCCTCTTTAGGTGCCCCATGTTAATCGTACTGATTATCAGCTGATTGATATCTCTGAGGATGGATTTGTAAGTAATTTCCTTATATGAGTATGTTTGGTTTTATTGGTCTTGCAGACCCCAAAAACTCATTTGTACTGTTAAATTTGTTTGTGTAGCTCTTGTTTGACAACCATTAGTTTTCCACTTTTGAAAGTTATGTGTGTTTCTTCACAAATTTATTACTATAGATGTCCATATTTGTAATGAGTATCGACATTTGAATTCTTAGCCAAATTTTATAAAATAAAAACAATTTCCTGAAAAAGACTTGCTGGTAGTTTTCAAATTTTGGGTTCAATTTTAAGAGAACTCTTAGAAACTAGAAAGTAGATAACAAAACAAGGAAACCCATACGTTCATGGGTTCACTAGCTTAATTTCAAAACCAAGTGGTTTTTGATTTCCTTGGACTTATCCGCATATTTCATCGAGTTTCTATAGTCAATTCTAGGGGTGAAGCTCTTTTGTTTTGTGTGTTCATGGGTTCACTAGCTTAATTTCAAAACCGAGTGGTTTTTTATTTCCTTGGACTTATCTGCATATTTCATCGAGTTTCTATAATCAATTCTAGGGGTGAAGCTCTTTTGTTTTCTGTATCTACTTGCATTCATCATTTGTATAGGAGGAAGACGAACTTGGAAACATTAGCAAATATTTGTGTTAAAGATCGAGAAGGTGCAGAACAGTAGAAAGAAGAAATGCACCAATTATATATGTAGTAGCATTATAAAGCCTATTTCATCAATTGATTGAAGTTTATGTTTTTGCTGCAGGTGAGTCTTCTTACTGACAATGGTAACACCAAGGATGATATGAGGCTCCCAACTGATGATAACCTGCTCACTCAGGTAAAGGCACATATCCCTTATCATGGCTAGTCAGATTCTCTGTGCACTTGACATAATTTTATAAACTTCGATAATTGAAGTTATTCCAGCAGACATTATTCTCCAATTTCGTTTGCTCATTTCTATTTTTTTTTTTTTGTTAGTGGGAACCTGATTCCTTCTGTTCCCATGTTTGGTATTCTCTGTTCTTAAGATATCATGAAGATATGATCATATGGGTTTTATTCTCTATATTATTCTGTTTTTGTGAACCATCATGCCTTGTCGAGTTCAATCTATGTTTTATTTTCTTCAGGTTTAGGCCTAGGCTTAGCCAAGAACTGAACCAAATAATCAAACTAAAACAAACCCATGTCCAATAAAAGTACATAACCATGGATTTGGTTTCTTTATAGTTTTGTTCTTTAGGTTGCTATTTTACTTTCAACCTCTATTTTAGTCTATTTTCTATCAAATTTCTCAACTTTCCTAATTATATTCAATAAAAATTAATAATAAGTAACTAATAAGTAAAATTAACACGTTAAAAAGAATATTAAAGTAAACATTTTGGTTTTATTGAGTTTTCCGGATGGGAACATAACCAAACCAATAACTTTCGGTCTTTACTAAATAAAAACCTAGACCTTTAATATTTTATGTTAAGAAACAAAACAAAGCCAATGGATTGGTTTTGTTGGTTTGTTTTAGTAGGTTTTCGGTTATTGCTATCATCCTTAGTTCAATTTGTGTGGCTGGGAACTAATTTTTTATGAGCTTCGCATAAGCTATTCAAACATAATCATGGATGTACAACAATTATCTGTTTGTGATGATTACTTTTCAATATATACAAACTGAATCTGTCATTTGCATTCACAGATTAAGGATGGATTTGCTGAAGGAAAGGACCTAGTCGTGTCGGTGATGTCTGCCATGGGAGAGGAACAAATCAATGCCCTGAAGGATATCGGCCCGAAGTAAGTTCTCCTAACAAAGTTAAGCTGTAGTCATCAACGAACGGCTGCTTTTGTCGCCGAATCTCTCGACTGCATCATATAAATGAAAAACAAAGGTATAATTAAATAGCAGACACTTTGTTTATCTGTTAAACGTTTCACTATTTTCTCCCCTTCCCTAGAATGTGTATGATTGGTTCGTGCATCATTACTGTGTTTTATGTTGTGCTATTTTATGACATTGGATGTAATGTTTATTGGGTTGTTAAGTGCTTACTTTGATAATCGAAGTGAAATAATTTTTTTTTTTTATATTGGTTAATTTTCCATTTTCTTGACAATGAAATTTAGTCGTAGTTCGAACTTTGGGTTTGGACTAAATAAATAGTAGTGGTAACTGTCGTTCGTCCTCCACTTGTGATCGTATACAATTTTATGAAAAAATTAAAAAAAAATTTATTTATTTATTTTGAAATTGGGGGAGAAGAGAGGGAGTATTGCCGTTTGTTTAAATTAAATGAGAGTTAAATATCGATTTGTGAAATGACTTATCATCAATCAAATTCTACTTATTTATATTGGAAAAAAACTAGATCTTTCAATAATTTTTTATTTTGTTTTTAACTCTAGTAACTAGTAAGAGCCCCTCTAGGATGGTGCGCTTGGGCGTCGAAGGTGTGTTTCTTTTGGATTCTTAGGTTTGATGTGGTTGATGTCTTTTGAGTTCTTAGGTTTGATGTGGCTGTGGTGTTAATTTTTCAAGAACTCTCAAATTTTGTGTTAATTTTCTACTATCTTTTGGTGTCTAGCATTGGGAAGTGTGTGGTTCTTAGTATAGGGTGGTCTAGTTTTGATTTCTTGATTTCTAAAAAAAGTGTAGAATAAGTTTTTTTTTTTCATTTAAATGTTTTGGGTAAGTTGATTCGGACATTTATGAAGTTGGTTTTAATTTTTTAGTTTTTGTTTTTTATTTCCTCGAACGTATGAAACTTAATTTTGTTATTCCAATTCTGTATCAGCTTAAAATTTTAATATTCTTGTATGAAACTAGAATACAATTTTTTTTCTTTTCTATATGGTGATCTAGTATTCAATTAGGAGATTTAGAAGCTTTTTTAGCCAAAGAGGTTCAGAAGTTTGATCCAATTTAAATGACATCGCTCATAATGTTATTAAAATTATGTTAACCATTGTGAGGTGGTTCAATTGGTTAAAGAGAGTTTTGAGACTTATAAATGATAAGGTCAATTCATGATTGTCACTGTTTAGAAATTAATTTTCTACCAGTTTCCTTGTCAGCTAAATGTTGTACAGTTAGAAGGTATGTTTTGTGACGTTAGTTGAGGTATGTGAAAGTTGATCCGAACAATCACGAATATTAAAGAAAAATGCTAATTTTTTTCTTAGGGTTAGACTTCTTTGTGAAGGTAATTATTTTAATAATTTAATTGGAAATTGGTTTATACTTTTTAGATAGCTTTTTCATAGCTTCAAAGATTTCGGCTGCTAAAAACCTTTTCTTTTCAAGCTTTTAATGTCTATTCGTTGTTCAAAAAAATGGATTGCCATTAGAAATAATTAATTCTATATCGGGCCGCATGATAATTGATCTCAACATTTTCTTTTTCCTTAAAATAATATTTTCAGACTGTAAAGAAAAAGTAAAATCTTTTTTAATTGATGAAATGATATCATTCTTGGTACTGTGACACGTGGATGCCACTTACGAAATTTCAAAGCTTTCCCCACTTAATCAAACGGGTCATGGGTTTGTTTACTTTTTAGGGAGAATTTAGCTTATTTTGAGTTCTTAAAAATAAGTTATTAATTGATTTGAAATTAATGTTTTGAATTAAGTTGTTATAAATAAATGGCTAAAGACATCAAACTATTTTAATTATTTTAAATCAGTTTAAGATATAAGTTATATTGCCAACAAGATGTCCTACCGATCTAATATATACATATTAGTAGCGGATTTCAAAATAGAGTTTATATAGTGTACTATATATACTTATTTTTTTTTCGTTTTAGAAAAAAGAAAAAACAGGTTTATCAATTTGAAATTAAAAATCTTTTTTATCAATAAGAATGTCTAATATGTAACAAAAGTTTCAAATAGTGAGTAAATCTTTGAATTTAAAATAATATATTTTAATATTTAATTTTTGTTTTGTCTAATAAATTAGCAACTTATTCAACATTTTTAACTAACGAACCTATTAGATGAATACATTTATTTAGACTTCGAGGAGATAAATTTTTTTGTTAGATACTAAATTGAAGTTTATAAAATTATTAAACAAAAAATCAAAATAAAAAAAAAATTAAATTCAAAAGAGGCCAAGAGATATAATTAATTTATTTTTTTTAGAAACTATTCATAATGATGATCTACTTATTAATTAATATTCTACTAATTATCTTGATAATAACATGTCGTTGGGTTAATTGGTTGGTTCATAAAAATAAGGTTAAACTACCATTTTGGTCCTTAGACTATGAGAGTTGTTCCATTTTAATCCCTAGATTTTCAAAAGTCCAATATTGGTCCCTAGACTTTGAGGGTTGTTCCACTTTAGTTCTTAGAGTTTCAAAAGTTCAAATTCAGTCCTCCAACTTTGAATTAAGTTTAAAAATAGTCATTCATCCAATTTTAAAGTTAACCATGGTTAAATTTTAAATAAAAATAATTTTTTTCTCTCTCCTCCATTTTTATAAACTCACTCCCAATTGAACTCTCTACCCTGTTTCCAAGAAAAAAGAAATCCGTCTTCGACTTAAATTACATTTTTGAGAGCTTGTTGGGAGCGCCACCGGTAACCTCGGCGACGCGGAGAAGAGAAAGCTCCGCCTTAACATCCTTAAGCTAGGTCAAAAGATCCGTCTTCAATTTCTATCTAAGCTCATGAACCTTAATTCTCGCTCTACGAAATCAAAAGTATTTTTATATACATTGCTGATAGCAATAGATTTTAGTGAGGCAGGTGAGACCCCCAAGGACTCGAACCAACCCAACCCAACCCAATTTGACGGGTTGGGTTGGGTTGAATACATAAATGAGTTGGGTTGGGTTAAAGGTTGACCTAAAATCAACCCAACCCACCCGACCAACCCCAATTTATCATTTAGTTTAAAAAATAATATTTTTTTACCTATAACATAATTATTTATATGTATATTTATTTTATTTAATTATTATTGTTAACTTTTCATTTTTTAA
>JBBMEF010000023.1:911427-925581 GCA_037832685.1 Sicyos baderoa
TATATATATATTAATTTGTGGGTCTTGTTTTATTCTCGTTTTCGATTTTTTTTTTTTAGTTCATTTTGTTTTCGTGGTTATTATATGATGAGTGGACGATTTCATTTCAATTATATATGCATTATCCACCTTTTGAAAAGAAAAAAAAAATGTATATATGTATATATACAAATACAAATTTCATGAACATTTTTTCCTTATTATTGTTATAATTTTTTTCCGTCAATTTTATTTTATGTCAAAATACTTTAGAAAGTTATTCAACTTTTAAGTTTTAGCTTTATTTTATTAACACTTTGAAATTTCAATGTTCGTATTTCGGTCTTTGACTCATTTGACATCTCTTCTTCCATTCACATGTTTTCAAACTTTAAGATTTGAATATATAAACTTTAATTTTATATGCTTTTTTAAAATTATATATATAAATTGGAGGAAGTGGATCATAAACCCTACAACAATTACTCTTATAAAATGAGAGTTAAATGTCAGTTTCGGAAATAACTATAATATTGAACTTAATTTGTATTAACAATAAAATCATCGAGCCACCAATTCTTTGATTATGAACACAATTTATAGCTTAGTGTAGTTTTTAATCTTAATGACATATTGAAAAACTTTATTCATCTTGATCCATTCATTTGCGAAAAATAGTGAATAGTTTTGTGGTCAAATTTCCTTTTAAAACTTTGTTTTTATTTTTTATTTTTTATTATTATTACTTTTTTTATTATCATGTTAGTGGTAGATCTAGGATTTTTTTTCAAATTTAAATATAATATTTTTTCGTTGGTTAACAAAAAAAATCTCACATCAATTATTTATAAATAAACGAAAAATAAAATTTGTATTTTTATAGATTAATCGTTTATTTTTCTAATTTAAAAATGAGTTTTTGCATATTTAGACTATATTATAAAGGTAATTACAAATTTAGGCAATATGGAAAATATTAGCAATAGTAGATTTTCTTTTATTGATTTTAAATTAATGAAAAACTAAAATTACACTAGTGCTATAGTGAGTAGTTTCCATTTGGGAAGGAAATTAGAAAAAAAGGAAACGTCTACTTTCCATACAATTTGCCAGATTTTAGGTTGCATAAATGATTTTTTTTTATTAGATTATTAAATAAATGAATAATTAATTACAACAATACCTTCCAATTATTATTTTTTTCATTTTGGAAACAAAATTTGAAATAGAAAAAAAATCTCTCACATTTCATATCCACCATGCGCTAATTTTGGAGCATTAATTAGGAAAACTCGTAATAGGTTGTGATGACATGTTATAATGAATATGAACCCGAGATATATATGAATGCAGTATTATACAATACACTTTATACATATTTTTTAAAGATATTATACTCTAACATATTGTATTACAATAATGTTGTAAACTTCGTTATATTCGAGTTTATGAAATTTGAATTTATTTTTAATAAAATATAGTTTCGTTAACCACACAATACTGCAATAATTTTGTATATACGGTACAAACATAATATATCATGTATCATATTGTGTTTTTTAAAAAGTTTTAATTTGTTGATATGGATACTTGCAGTGTGATTTAATATGTTTGCGACAACGAACAAGTAATTTTGAAAGTACAATACCGTATAGTAAAACATTGAGAAATAACATACGTAATATTTGTGAATTGATAAAGACTCATACTGTTGGAATAACGTAAACACACAAAATTACTATTCAAAATGAGATCAGTGGTATTAAAAAAAAGTCTCTTAGGTTACAAAATTGAAATTGAAAGTGTTCGGCATAAAAAAATATTGTAATGTAAAATCATCATTGGGTGAATGCATTCCTCAATATTTATGCGACGCTCTTCGGCTACTACATGGTTATGGTACATCTCAATGATAACTATGTGCCATATGGATTGAGATGCTTGTTGAAGCTATATGGAAAAGTTTTGTAGTATTATAAAAATATTCAAATAGTATTGTCCTATATTATAAGTCGTATAATATACATGTGTAATAATACCGTATTGTCGAGCTTAAATTTGTAATGAATAGTAATATGAATATGGAAAATGTATTAGACATGAATAGAATGAATAATAAACCATAAATGTATAATTTAAGTTATACAATATGTAGGATGAAATAATAAAACATATAGAGTTTGGTTTTGTTTATACAATGATATAATAGTACATGGCAAACTATAGTATTAATGGTATTATACAGTCTGAAGCGTAAATAATATTGTAAAACATATGAAAAAATAAGATGAAATTGATATGAAAACATGCACATGAGTAATGGTGTTAAGTTTAGTAGTGTTGGAAATATGAACGGAATAAAGACATACCATAAAATGAAATGATTTTTTAGGGGATGCTTGAGGAACCTACGCTGAACAGGTATAAACAATACTATTTATATTCAAGAAAAGTGTAATAACAATAGTATGGGCATGTATGTCATATTGTATAATTATTATGGTATGTAAACTGGAATATGTGTACGATTGGAATATAATGTAAACTAAACAGTCTTAAAACGAGATATACTTCAGCTACTTCATAGTTATGGTACATCTCATTCTCATCCCACTGACCACCATGTGTAATACGAAAGAGGATGTTTGATGAACCTACGATGCGTATAAAACACAAGTATAAACAATACGGTATATATGCATGAACAATGTATATGTGCATGTAGGTCATGTTATATAATTGTTATAGAATGTAAACTGAATATGTGTACGAATGGAAAAATGATGTAGATTAAACCGTCTTAAAACAAAATATGGAATATCAATATTTTTATGGTATAATACAGCCTAAGGTAAATCATAACAATGTATGAAATATGAGTAAAATGAGATGGATTGGAACAAGAATATTGGAGAATGAACGGTAAGGAAAGCAGATACGAAATAGAACATACCATACTCTTTCGTCTGTAACATATTGAAACATGAATGTGGGAAGATGAATAGTAGAATGTTTGAATTTTCCAGAACAATACACGGGCAAAAAACTTGAACGATGAATGTCTCTACTGTCCGAATGGAGTAAGTTATGCAAGCAGGAAAATACCGTATAGTCAAACGAATGTTGGAACCAGAATACCGATAGGAAATCAGGCCCCCGAAAATGGAGAACAACGAGCATAAAATGGAGAAGAAAACTCAAAAAATAGGAGAGAAACGAAAGTCAAACGTATGGAATATGTGAGATAAATGAAAAATTAAAAAAAGAAATCTAACGAATTAACTACTCATTATGGAATGTACAAAAAGAAAGTTATGAGATTGCAATTAATTACAAATGTGAAGTTACGTTCAATGAGAGTTTGAATTTAAAAATGTTATGAATAAATACAGGGCATAATAAGATTTAAAAAAATTAAATATTTCGAATTTTTAAATAAAAAATTAAATTTGCAATAAAATAGTTAGGAATTTAAAATTGCAAGTATTTCTTGAAAATGATATAAATAATACAATTTTTCTTTAAAAATCGACAATCCAATATATTGTATAAATTTTATTAATATGTTTTCAAATTTAAATATTTTCATCCCAAAATACAATTCACAACCATTCTCATTGCACTATAAACTATAAATTATTGGTCAACAAAAACTTGAGCGATATTAGTGTAAATTTTACGACTAGGACGAAATTAAAAGTAGCATAGCTATACTGACATCTTATACAACTCAGAATTATGAGATTACAGGTTCGAAGCTTTCATCTCAAGATTGTTGTATAAAAAAAAATGACTTGGATGAATCTCTTCCCCTCTAATTAATTATTATGATCTAAAAGAAATTATAAATTATTAAATATTTTTCAAAATAGTCCTTTCGGATTATTTTGTTATCTTTTTTCTATAAAATACTAATTACTAAAATAAGTCGGTAGTCCCCAAGAGAGGTTGACGTCCACGATTGAAACTCTATCTTTAATATATTGGGACAGATTAAAATATTATATAAAGAGAAAAAATATTGCAAATACCCTTTGATTTTAAAACTAATTTTGACTGAGAATTTTTAATTAGCAGATAAGATCAAAAGGATATGCGACAACCAAAAATCTCGTTGAAGGCATAAACTATCCTCGATAATCTAGTGATAATCAACCATTATGAATTGATTAGATATGGTTAAAAAGATTTTACGAAGTTTAAAGATGATAAATTTAATTGATAATTACTTATTTATGAATTAAATTTTCTAACCTTAGAGTCATCGTGAACTTTTCGAAAAAAAATAAAAGTCTTATCGTGGACAATAGTGAAGACTCAAACAATTATGAATATATTAAAAAAAAATCTCACTAAAAATAGTTGAAATGGTAAAATTAATAAAAAAAAACATGTTAAAGACATATGTTACAACCGATTTAATTATGTTTAACGCAATACATGTGATAACTCTCAAGAATTGAGAGTTAAAGTAGGAAAATAGATATATATTTGATATGAATTTGCTGATATTTTATGGAATTAAAACGAACTTTCGATTCGTTATAACATTTTTTCGCTTAAACAAACTATCCTATGATTTTCTGAGTAGGATGCATTTTAGCAGTTTGGCTCAAGCAAAAGTGTCTGATTGTGTGCAAATATGTTTAAGTGTTTAAAGATTGATTCTTTTTAGTTTGTTTGCAGCCAACGAAGTGAAACGAAGTTCTCAACGAAGGGAAACTCACCAAGACGAAGGTGTTCGTTACATCAAATCAACGAAGCAACGCTTCGTCGAAGCCAAAACACTTCGTCTCAGCATTTCAACAAAGCCAACCAGACGAAGCAGCACTTTGTCACTACGAGGCCAACGAACCAGTGCACAACGAAGTGAACCAGCCTGACATAGTTTCGTCTTGGCGAAGCGAAGACGAAGTCACCCTTGACGAAGGAAGTGGTCCCAACTTGGTCGTTGGAGCAGAGAATGTCAGGTGGTCCCATCCGACAACGGGTCGTTGGAGCAGAAGGTGTTAGTTGTCCCCCAAGGGACAAACCCTCACGCGCCTCAGAGTTCGTCGTCATGTGCTGGCTATAAAATGAGCTCTTCCCTTCCATTTGAAGCTGTCGAATCCGAGAGGGTCTTCCACCGTAGCTTAGGTTTTCCGATCGTTTTTCCTTTGTTTTAGTCGTTGTTTCGCCGGCGTTTCTTCTTTTCCAGTTTTCTTAGTTTAGCCCTAGCATATGAGTAGTGTAGCCAGAGTTGCAGAGTTCATCGGAGCTAAAGAGGAGTTGTGACATCTCCGACCAGGCTTCTTCTAACCTTGTTTCTCCTTTATTGCTTTCTTACTTTCGTTTTAGCATAACTTTGTATTAAACATTTTTTATCGCTTTCAATGAAGTTATTTCTATAATTTTCTATTGTTTTGCCTTTATTTTCATGCCATGAGTAGTTAATCAGTTCGTTTGAAGGAAATGGGCAAGTAGGGAAGTTTCGCCTAAGCCAAACTTCTAGTTAAAGTGAATATTATGCATGCCGTGTTAGCTTTATTTCGTCTTCGAGAGAAGCATATGTGATAGAGCGCGAAGTTGCATGTTATAACACTAGGTTTTGCTAAGTTTCTGCTTGCATATAAAACGAATGCTTAGAGATAAGGTTCGCCTGATGCTGTGTTGCTTGGTAAGCGAGTTTGAGTTCGAGAGAATCAAACGAGGAGCTTGAGAAAGCCAACTTCTAGAGCTCGAGAGAGCCAAAGAGAAGCACGCAGTATATCGTGGTGTTGTTCGCTTAGTTTTAGTGTTTGAGTTCGAGAGAACCAAACCAAGAGTTCGAGAGAACCACTTCTAGAGCTTGAGAGAGCCAAAGAGAAGCGAGTGAGGTTCGCCCTTAACTTGTGAGGTTTCGCCTAAGCGAAATCACCCGAAAAGTCCTATTCCCTTCCAATATTCGTTTTTCGTTTATTTTACTTATTTTAATCCCATTTTCTATTTCAAATCATTCGTTACCCAGCTCTCTTAATTTCGCTTGAGCATAAGTTTAACTTTTCCATGTGGAAATGACTTTTACTTACTTTAAAACTTGCTACAGCAAGAACTGTGTATACTTGCACATTTCTTAGGAATTCACACACTTTCGCTAGATTAGAGAAGAGTTTCGCTTAAGCGAAACCGACATTGACACGTTATCATTCTCTATCCAATATCCTTCATTTATTTATATTTAAAAAAATAGTGTGTCGGAAATTCTCCGTATAACATGCCTATGACTTCTTTATTGATAATATTAACTAAATGGTAAAATCTAACATTAGTATCCACGGTTTAATGTTTAAGATAATTTCTAGTATGAAGTGACCTCAAGTTAAGCACATCAGATATGTGTGACTTAAAACAAAATTAGTGTTACTATTTATATAATTGTACACCGATATTGAGTCATACAAAAAAAGGGCTAAATTTGTCAATTTATTAAAAACAAAAGCTAGTAAAAAAGGTTTACAAGAAGTTATATGTAAAACCCGACCCAAATAGGATTCTAAACTAAGTCTTTACTACATGCATGATTTAAAAGCGGATAAATTAAAACTATGGAAGCCTAAAAACAAGCTCGAATTAAAACTAAACATTTTGATTTAAACTTACTGGCCAGATATTCAAAACAGTTAAATAGTTCATACTAGCTTAAAATAATAGAGCTTGCAGACAATTCCAGTTCATAAAAACTTGAGGGCTCTGTGCCCTCCTAAATGCAGTAAAAATTTAATATAGTCTTAACATAAAATAACTAAGAGTTTAACTTTAAAACTATAACAACCCCATGATCACTTCCACTATTCTAGTCATCAGTGCCGCTCGTTCTGGTTACCTGTGGAACCACAATTATAATAAGGGTGAGCAACCTAAGTTACTCAGTAAGAATCCCCTATCGGGGTACAGAGCGTTAACTACCATCATCTAGCTAGGAGTATAAAAGGTACTACAACAACTGCTTAACATGCTCAACATACAAACTGGTAAACATCATAACATTCATAGCATGATATTAAACATACAAGTGTTCACTTCTGGGGAACAACAAAGGAATATTCACTTATGGGGAATATCCTTCTAAACATGCATAAGTTCACTTCTAGGGAACAATAGGGGAATATTAACCTAACATACATTTGTTCACTTATGGGGAACAATAAGGAGACATTCACTTCTGGGGAATAATCTACCTAACATACAATTGTTCACTTCTGGGGAACAATAAGGAATATTCACTTATGGGAAATATCCTATACTACATGCATAATGTTCACTTCTGGGGAACATCCTACTAAACATACATCACGTTCACTTCTAGGGAACAACATAAACATACTTCTATTCTAACTCATATTTCATACATCAAACAGATTTTCAGCATGCATAGTAACAAACATACTAATAGCTAATCCAGAAACTAACGTTCTGTCCACAAACCCTACGATAAGGAAATCCCTACCTTGGTCGACTCTCGAGATGAACCACGCAGCTGAAACCCAAAACTGCTACTGCCCTGATTTCGCTGTAGCGAACAACAGCGAAACGAAACCTCGGCTACACTGATTCTGTCACTGACCAAGCAACCGAACATAACTTCGGTAAATAACGAAACAATCTAAACCTCTGTAATCAGATTGACGAAACGAGACTTACCGCGATAACACTACTCTGAACTCACTGTAGCGAACACCGACGAAAACACCAATGTTCGTTGGCTAGCGAACCGACACGAGCGGAAACTCCAGAATTAGAATACACCAAGCAGAAGGCGAATGGTTCACTAGAGCTACCTCGGCAACCAAACTGCAAACGGCAGAGAACCAAAGGTTCGTCGGCAACGAACAAGACATATCAACAGAAGACGTAAATCAGAAACAATCTTACTCAAACTGGAAGAATCTCAACAGATTAACAACAGAATGAAACTCACTTACCAACTAACTGAAGTTCGCTTCGGCGAGAGCTGACGAACGCTAAGCGAATCTGGGCTGCGATGAACGTGAAGAACAACTGAAGAACATCATACGAAAACCCCAGAAATCAGCACCATGGAAACGTTAAATCAACCCCGACGAAATCAAAGAACCAGAAGATCAAGGAAAATAGATTACATTGCAACGACGAATCCGGATGCTCGAAGAACACGCTCGAAGAGGAAGAACAACAAGAGAAAACTTGGCTTTTGGTTGAGAGAAAACGCAAGGAAGAACAAAGTTCGAAGAACAAACTCCTCGGCTGGAAATGAAGGAGTTAAGGATTTCGTAACGGCTGGATTGAAGAAGAGTCGTTTGAAAAACGTAACGGCTGAGGAAAGAGCCGTTTGGAAACGTAACGACTGATGAGCCGTTTTGGAGCACGAGTTCGCTAGAGCGAAGCTCGGCGAAAATGAAAGACTTCGTCAAGGAATTTCGCTCGAGCGAAGCTCAGCGAAGACGAAATCCCAGAATCTCTTCTCTTGAAATGAAACACTCTTCATAATCTCCTAAATAACGGTTCGATTTCCCGGGCCGTTACATTATATATTTGAATTCATCAATTTTAAATAGTTTATTAAATTAATATTATTTTACCGAGAGAGTCGAGAACATGATAGTCACGGTTCCATCCCAATAATTCTTATTTGTCCTTCATTTTTTTTTTGAAATTCGTGTCTGTCCGGGCCAACTTTCACGCACCTCGACTAATGTCACGGGACATATCGCCTGACCCTACAACATTTGGATGTCAAGCAAACCCGTATGTATTAATTTAAAATTAATTTCTAGGTAGGTAGGTGACCACCATGTGATTTGAATCCATGATCCTATGCACCCCAAGATTCTATTTGACCGATTAAGCTACCATGATGGTTGTCCCTCATTTTATTCGAAAGCTTACCAACACAATTATTTAAAAAAAAAAAAAATCGTAAAATCATAAAATATATTTATGCTTTAACGAGTTAGTTAGGAATACCTATGTAGTTAGTAGAGATGTCCACGGGGCGGGGCGGGACCGGGGAATCGAACCCCGTCCCCGCGAAATTCACCGTTTTTTTTTTGCGGGGATCGGGTTCCCCGCGGTGAATTATTCCCCGTTCAACTTTTTTCTTAAATTGTATTTTTTTTTCATTTTTCATTTTTTTTCTTTTATATCTTGACCTACCTTTATTAAAAAAAAATCCCTAAACCCTATAAATATAATACTAATTTGCAACTTTTTAAATAAATTTTCAACCACTTCCAAAATCAAAATAAATAAATTTTCAAAATTACTCCTTCCAATAATGTGTAAAATCAATTTTTTTTTTAATGACAAAGTGACTATGCTTTCCAAAAAAAAAAGAAAAAAGAAAGCATATAAGTATATGTACTGTTTTTCAAAAAAAAAAAAAACATATACTAATTTAATAAATTTTTTAAAAAAGGAACATATACTAATTTAATATTAAAAAAAAAAATAAAAAAGACACATTCGGGGCGGGGCGGGGAAACGGGGCGGGGACGGGGACGGGGACGGTGATCATATTTCCCGTCCCCGTCTCCGTTTAGTCATCAGGAAAAAATTAGCCCCGCTCACTCCCCATTTCCCCGCTTAATCGAGGATTCACCGCTCCCATTCGGGACGGGAAAAATGGACATCTCTAGTAGTTAGAGTCAAAAGAGATTATCAAATTATTAAAAAAAAAAAAAAAAGAGATTATCAAATTTCCAAAATTACAAGCGAAGTGATAGGCAGTGTGACATTATTTAATTAAAGAATAACAAAAACCAAAGAAAAATAAAAGGTGATAGGTAATTCGACAGATAAGGGAGCATCCAAATAAAAATATATGCAAAAAGATTTGAGGAACAATCTGGACCGTGAAAGTGACATCAGGTAGATGGACGGCAGAGATTGTTTTTCCGACCCGAATAAGGAGAAAATAAAAGAGAAAATGAGAAACCCTAATTGGCGAATACGTGTCCGGTTAAAACGCGATGCTATAAATAGGTATCGTCCTCTTGATTCGTACGCTTCTCGTTCCGCTTCCACCGAAATCCCAACACTGTAGAACACAGAAGAAGCGAAGCTGTAGAAGAAGAAGAAGAAGAACGAAATCTTCAGCCATGTCGGACGAGGAGCACCACTTCGAATCCAAGGCCGATGCCGGAGCCTCCAAAACCTATCCGCAACAGGCCGGAACCATCCGGAAGAACGGCTACATCGTCATTAAGAACCGTCCATGCAAGGTGATTTTTGGTTGATTTGTTGTTTTTGTTGCGATGATTTGATTTTCATGTTCGGTTGATGTTTGATTTGTCGTGTTGAGTGGCTTGGTTTTGGATCGGGCGTTTTAGATCTTAGGTTGATTTTGAAACTTTTCTGTATCCTGATCATCGGTTTTGTGTAATTCGTGTGCGATTTATTGTGTATCATGGCGGATGCAGACATAGATTTTAGTTTTTCTTCTTCTTTTAATTAGATGAATCTGATGTTGAAATTAATCGTTATTTGTGAGAGTTTGAGATTTTGTGATTATGATCTCGAAGGGAATCATGATATTTTAGATTCGTTTGGTCAACGTTTACAAATCTGCTAGTGTTTACAGTGTTGTTTTGATTGAATCATGACCTTTTTCTGGAGAAGATAATTTTCAGTATTGTATTTCCGTATTTGGTATTTTGATGATCTAAGCTTCATCATGCGTTTATGTTTATTGAGACTTTTATTGGTGCCTGCTAATAATTAGTGGAAAACAGTATATCTATGGCTTCTAAAAGTTGAATTGGTTAATTCTGCTTAGTTATACTTGTTTCCGTTAAAGTAGGTAAGCATATTTATTTAGTCTTCCTTTTTGGAAGCGTACTTTCTAGGCAATATTTATGACTTACTTTTCCTTTTTTAAATAAATATATATTTTTTCCTAATGCAGGTTGTTGAGGTTTCAACTTCTAAGACTGGCAAGCACGGGCATGCTAAGTGTCACTTTGTTGGAATTGACATCTTCACTAACAAGAAGCTCGAAGATATTGTTCCATCATCCCACAATTGTGATGTAAGGAGTCTATTTTTGAGCTTGTAAATCATTTTGCTATATTTGATTTATCAGTCCCACTAATGGGTTTTTATTTTTTTTAATGTTTTGTAGGTGCCTCATGTTAATCGTACTGATTATCAGCTGATTGATATCTCTGAGGATGGATTTGTGAGTAATTGGTTACATGAGTTTGTTTTATTTGATTGGGTCTTGCGTACTTCAAGAAAATCATCTGTACTTGTTGTTATGAATGTTTGTTTGGGTATCTAGATTTCTTTGGAAGTCTTTGCAATTGCATGTTTCAATGTTACGAGAAGAGGTGGATTCGAACTTGTAACCTCGTGGTTACTAGGTTGTACAAGATGTCGGTAGAGATATGCTCTTGTTGGCGTTACTTACATTCTTTTGTATGGGGTTGGAAGTCTTTCAATTGGTTATAGTTGTTATTTTCAGAAGGGGGACATGGAAACAGATGAACCAATATTAGTGACATGGTTTTATAAGGAATCGTATATGGAAGCAATGAATCATTCATGTATACTGCTGCATGTAAAACTTATTTCATTAATCGAAAGCTGTTTTTCTTTTACCGCAGGTCAGTCTTTTAACTGACAATGGCAACACCAAGGATGATTTAAGGCTTCCAACTGATGATAGCCTGCTCACTCAGGTAAACGCTCTTATGGACCCTTATTATTGGTTTATCTGATTCTCTATGCTCTTGACACAGTTTTGTCTATTTACAAACTTGAAGTTATTCGAGGCTTGTGCAGACATAATTCTTTAATTTTGTTTATCTTTTAGCTCTTTTTTTAGGGAACCCGATTCCTTCTGTTTCAATGTAATATTATTCTGTGTTCTTAAGATATTGTGAATATGGCCCTATGTTATATTCTGTTTATGTGGTTATGTTCAATTTATGATGACCATCTATGTAAGATGATAGTCATGCGTGTATTGGACACTTGCGCATATAAAAAGAATCCTGTTTCTGCGATTACTGATGATTTCACTAACTGATTCTGTTGTTTGTATCGGCAGATTAAGGAGGGATTTGCTGAAGGAAAGGACCTTGTCGTGTCGGTGATGTCTGCCATGGGAGAGGAACAGATTAATGCCCTGAAGGATATCGGCCCGAAGAATTAGCTTTGAAACAAAGTGGAAGGTGGTGTGGTCATTAACTGTTTTTCGTGGCCGAATTCCTCGACTGAATATTTTAAGTGATGATTATAATTAATTAGCAGAGACCTTGTATCTGTGAACTGTTTTCACTCTTCTCCCTCCCCTCTTACGTATCTTGGTGCATCATTACTGTGTTTTATTCTGTGTTATTTTATGATGATGATGATATTGGGTGTAATGTTATTGGGTTTTTGGATGCTTGCTTTGATAAATCGAAGTGAAATAATTTTTGCCGATGCACTTGGCTATCTATCTAGTGTTTTGGATCTTGCTTTTATTTCTTGTTTTCTAATTGGTTAATTTGGAGTTTGTCAAATTTAACTGTTTGGTCATGAGGGTCATGGTATATTGTTTATTTCACCAATTTAACTTGTGTTTGGATTTGGTAGGAAGGAAGGAGAGGAGGTGGAGTTATTTACTAATTTTGGTTGGTGTTAGCATTCTAGTTGTAATTCAATTCAGGTAAGAATTAGTATTTGTGTAGGGTCTATAGCTTTTTTTAATAGGGTTAAGGTAAAGTGTTCTTTTTTTGGAGAGATGTTATAATCCTTATTATAATTCTATTGGAATACGAATTATTGCAGAGTTAGGAAGAGATGTAAGCTTTGAAGTTCCGTTCTTATTTGTTTGTTTGTTTTTTTTAATACAATTGGTGACAAATATCGATTCTCGGGATCGAACTCATGACGCTGTGGTTTATAACCAAATAATGAAACAACGACGTTATTGGTCCTTTTGGTTGAAGTTTTTTTTTGAGAAGTGATCCCTTTGGTTGAAGTTCTGATCTTGTTAATTGGGTTAACTTATTTCATTTTTTAATGTTATAATTATTTCTATATATTTAGTTTGCTACTAATTATGAATGATATGAATTATACATAAAATTATAAATTTTAAAATTTTGAGACTAAATTATATTTTGTTTTTTCTTAAAACCATATCGACCAAGTATATAGTTTTAGAAAAAAAAAAAAAAAAAACTAAATTAAACTTAGATGTTTGTAAACCAATTCAAACATAATTAAGGTGATAAAACACCCATTATTATTTGTTTGACATATTTAGGTAGGATTTAGTTTTAGCATTTATCAACTCTTCCTTCTAAACTTACATCTAAAGAGTTTTTACTAACTATTCCTCATTTTTACTTTTAAAAATAACACTCATTTACAATTATTCATTTTTAATTATTAATAACTATTTATTTTTAACTTTTTCTTTCAATCAAAATAACTCATTTTTAACCACTTATTTGTAATCATTTTTTTTTTTAACTACTAAAAATATTAATTTATTTTAAATTTATATCTAAATAAGATTTTGACTCTAACTCCTCCCCCAAAAATAAATTTTTGACTAATTTTCAGTTTTTAACTATTCAATATAATTCATAAAATTAAATCATACTTAAATATGTCAAACAAATCGCACGAGCTTTTTAATTCGTATCACGATGAACCAATAATAGGAAGAAGAAAAAGAAAAGAAAATTTCTCTTCCACTCAACGGTACACACAAATTAGAATTCCGCGTGGGGCCACGTCCCAAAGGAAAAAGAAAAAGAAAAATCCTTAAAAGCAAAGTCCAGCCAATCAAATCGCGCCAAAATCATCCATCCGCCCCTCACGGCAGCAACGACGGCGGCGAATTCCCAACCTCCGCCACCGCCCACCTCTCTTGTTCCTTAGGTTAAAAGCCTCGCTTCACCAACAAACAATTCACCATTTCAGAGCCTTCTCCGGCCATTTCATTTTGGCTTCGCCACCAACAATCCTCTCAAATCTCAAATCGCCAGAATCTTAGTTGAGTTCAACCGTGCAAAGGTCAGCGCTTATTTACTTTAATCCATTCTAATTTCCATGCCGTCTTTTATGGAGTGGACTTTCCTTTGTTTAATCGCTGGTTCTTAAATGAGATTCTGAAATCTCAACAGCTTTTTTTTGGGGGGGGGGGGGGGGGGGGGGGTCTTTCCAGTTTTTTCCCTTGAG
>JBBMEF010000023.1:926633-966522 GCA_037832685.1 Sicyos baderoa
GGGTATTTATAGTTTTGTCTATTGAGGCTGATGATTTGTCTTCGCCATGTTGTTTATTGGTCTGCTTGTTTTGATATTTGGTAGAGAAGCCATGGCGGGCAACCCGAAATCGGGTTCGGATTCATTGTCACTTGATGATGTAAGAGACTCTTTGATCAGACAGGAGGATACTATTGTTTTCAGTCTCATTGAGAGAGCTAAGTTTCCTCTCAATCGAAAGCTGTATCATCATAATCATGGCATTCCTGGATTTAATGGTTCTTTGATTGAGTTTATTGTGAGAGAAACTGAGGCCATTCAAGCTAAGGTTAGTTCATTGAGGTGTATATTTGCTTTGAAGCCTACACCATGCCTTTTAAATTGTTTTCCTATAGTTTCTCAAATCCATTTTTTGATATGTGTGAGTGTCTAGTCAGTTTACGCGTATCTTAACTATTTTCGTAGGATAAATCTACAATATTTAGATGTCAAAGAAATCCGTAAGAAATGATATCTGAAGTAGTTGTCCATCATGGAATGAACCTATGACCTCTTAGATCCTTGAGGCTTTCAAAATGTGAGTGGAGGTTGTGAGATAGGGCTCATTGGTCGATGTCACTCATATTTCGATTTGACTGACTTGCTTGTGAGTTGAAGCAACCGTTGCATAATTTTCTTGCTGCAAGCCTTGTTGGACCTCAAATTGTGAAGTAGATTTTTTTTTTAACTTCTGTGAATGAGTGAGTAGCTTGTACAATCACCCGATCTTACTATATTTGGTTCAATTTTAGATAGGTGGTCATCAATCACCATGCCTTGAACCCATTTCTTCTAAACCCTTTATGATTTACGTGGCTCTTTGTGACCTCTAGGTCAATCCATGGGGGTTAGATTGTGAAAATAGATTGAAATCTTGGTGTCTCAAAATCAAATGGTGATACCGGTAAGATAAAGAATGTTTTGTGCATCACTTTCTTCAATATAGATGTTATGTTTTAGTGGCGCAATGATTTCATTGTTTAGTTGTAAATCAGTTCAACACGAGCGTCATGAGTTCGAACTCTGAAAGAATCGGTATTTGTAATCCCCCTCCCCCAACTTGTACTTAAAAAAAAGAAAATGTTATGTTTCATGTATTTGCTAGAGATTGCAAGGGAAGCAAGACCATTGTTTTGAATGATGAAACACATTGTCCTTAAATGGTTGTAAATGAAACTTTAACCATTTGACTTTAGTCATTTTCACCATAAGCCTGCTTAAAAACTATATATTTTAAAGTATTTACAGCAAACTTTTATTGCTTTCTGATCTTAATTTGAAGAATTCCATATGTTAAGTTGGTTAAATATGGATATAATTCCACAAGAAAGAGCATTTATTTTTTCTTTGGATTTTTGTCAACAGGCTGGTAGATATGAGAACCCTGAAGAAAATGCATTTTTCCCAGAAAATTTGCCTCGTCCTTTGCTGCACCCTCACAAGTATCCCAAGGTGAGAGATTGTTTAATAGGTTTGTCTCTTGTGTTTGAATTACGTGAATACTTAGCCGCCAAAGCGGGCTTAGCCTAGTGATAATTGATATGTACCCTCAACCATTAGGTTGCAAGATCGAATTTTCCAATCCCTGTCGTTACAGATCCAATTTGTCGCGAACTAATCCATGTCTGCAGGTTTTGGATCCCTCAGGCGCTTCAATTAATATGAACAAAGCCATATGGGACTTCTACTTCAACAAATTCTTACCGTTATTGGCTGCGGATGGCGACGATGGAAATTATGCTGCCACTGCTGCTAGTGATCTTGCTTGTTTGCAGGTAAGAACACAGAATTTTACTTTGTTTCAAGTCCTTGACAATCCAACTATGTCGAAACTCTCATTAGTTACTATAATTGACGTAATCTTTTGCATGTAAAATGACTCTACCGAATCCCAGGCGCTTTCAAGGAGGATTCACTGTGGAAAATACGTAGCGGAGGTGAAATTTAGGGATGCACCCCACGAGTACGAGCCTCCTATTCGCTCTCAGGTATCGTAAATCTATTGTGAATCGATACGGTTGCCATTTACCTGTTTTCATGGTGAAAAAAATGTTGAAAAAACCTTAGGCCTCTTAATAGTGGTCTGTTTGTGACCCTCGGCCTCATTAATAGAGGTTTTGGAGGTATCCAAGATATATTTCTTTGAGGTCTCAAGTTCGAAACTGATATATGAGTTTAGTTGTATAATTTCTTGTTATCTTTCGGTTATGGGTGCCCCAAATATATAGTAGAGCGAATTTTTGATTATTTATGAAGAAAAAAAAGCAATAGTGTATTCGTTGAATAGTCATTGACATTCGTGACAGTAGAGGATTGCTTTTTTTCTTTTTTTCAGGAAAGAGATACTTTGATGAAGCTATTGACATTTGAGGCAGTGGAAGAGATGGTAAAGAAGAGAGTAGAGAAGAAGGCCATGGTGTTTGGGCAAGAGGTGACCCTCAACAGCACAAGTGGAGGGAAGTATAAGATCGATCCATCGCTTGCGTCTCGCCTTTACGACGAATGGGTAATGCCGCTCACAAAAGAGGTTGAAGTCGAGTACCTTCTACTTCGCCTCAAATGATTCTATTCTAACTTGCAACCATAAATAAGGACCAAAACCAATCAACATTTTCTGATAATTTATGACTGTAATCTGATAATTTGTATAATATTTTTCGGAAAACTCCATGTCGCCGTCCTTCAAAATGACGATGGAGGTAATGAACTTCGATATTTTATGCTTAAATAAATGCAAATAAAAAAAGTCCATGTTCAATTAAGTAAGCTGTTTGTCTTGGTGGCAACTCAAATGCAGATTCACAAGTGACAGAGTGAAGGGGCAAGTCTCTTTCTTTTATCACTACTTTGCAGTGATTTTTTTTTTTATTATTATTTTATATATAATAATTTTGCATTTTTTTTTGTTGCGTATTTGCATCTCATGCATGAATTTGTCGAGCCACTTTTACTCATAATTGGTTTGAAGCTTATTTAAATCTAATTAATGAAACATTGTTTAATCCGAAAAAATGATCAAGTTTGACAATTTGATGAGGTTTGATTGTGAATGAATATGAAAGAGGACATAAAATAAAGCATGTGAGAACATCAACTACATTAATTAAATTCAAAGATCTGTTCATTAATTGAAGTATGTTTTTTTGTAAACATTAATTTGTATTAAAATACAAATTTTGATCCTTGGATTTTTATATTTGGTCTACAAACTTTAATCCTAATACTAAAAAAGAAACTTAAAATTAACACTGTAGACGCCAAAAGTAGTATAAACTGACATCATGAAGATGATAATCAAAAACAAAAAAAAATATTCTAAAGACCAATTTTAAGTTACACAACAAAACAAAATTCAAAATTTAAAAAATAAAATTAGACTTTTCAAAGTTTATGGGCCAAAATGGTATTTAACAAATATTTCATTTTTTTTGAAACAAGGTAACTATGCCTATTCCTAGGCCAGGCACCGGAGACATCGAAAGAGAAATATCACAGGTGAGTTTCGAACATGGGACCTTGAAGGGAGCATACCTCCAAAGCCCAAACCTTCAACCACTACCATTCCTTGGGGACATTTAACAAATATTACATTGAAAATAGACCTTGAGATTGAAAGGAGACATTCATGAAAAAAGAAATTTGAACCACGTATTTGAGTTATGTAATTGTCAATTGAGCAGTCAAGACCATTAACAAATAACATGTTAAAGCAAAAAAACATTATAAAAAAAAAAAACTAATAAACAAAATCCATTCATTAACATTAGTGACCATATATCAACATAACCTTATAATATTTAATTATTAAAGAAATTTGTAAAAAAATAATTCTCGGAGTAGTTGATCGTGAACCTATTAATTCTGAAAGATGAAAGTTAATTAATTTCAACTTCCACATATAGATGATGGAAGGGAAGAGTCAGAATGAATGAGAAAACAAAACATCTACCAAAATGGTCATATTAATGATGAAATTCGACATCTAAAAATAGGAGAAAATGAGTGATTGAAATAGAAATAATAATAATAATAATATTACCCACATTGGGAGTGTTCAAATGAATGGTTCCCGCAATGCAGTGGGCAGCTCTAGTTCTGGTAATTCCCCTGCCCCTGAAAAGTAGCACTCCACCATGTCTTTACTCACTTCTTCTACCGTCGCAGGATTCCACTGCACAAGTTTGGGATCAAAATATTAATTTATTATTTATCAAATATCCCATCAAATCCCATCGGGGCGGTTCGTTTGACATATTTAGGTAGAATTTATTAACTCCTCCTTGAAAACCTAGATCCAAACAATTTTTTGCTAACTCCTCATTTTTACTTTTAAAAATAATTCTCATTTATTACCAAACTAAACAATCATTTCTAACCACTCATTTTTAATCATTTTCCTTTCAAATCAATCAAAATAACTCATTTTTAATCATTTCTTTTTTAATTACTAAAAATAACTACTAATTTTTTTTGAAATAAGGTAACCACGCCCGTCCCTAGGCCAGGTACCGGAGACATCGAAGAAATAATTTCACAAGTGAGTCTCGAACCTGGGACCTTGAGGGGAGCATACCCTCAAAGCCCAAGACTTCAACCACTGCGCCACCTCTTGGGGACAACAAGATTTTGACTCTAACTTCTCTACACAATAACTACATCCAAACGAGTTTTTGGCTACAACTTTCATTTTTTAACTACTCAATAAAATTCCTAAAACTAGATCCTACCTAAATATGCCAAACAAACAGCCTCATCCACTTTAAATATTATTGTTGATCCTGAACAGTCTTTTAAGCTTGTTCTATTTGATCTCATATTTTAAATCACAATCTCCAAAATTAAAAAGGGTAAATTACAAAATTGGTTTCTGTAGTTTGGGAAAAGTTATAGTTTAGTCTCTGTAATTTTATAAAACTTCATGATAGAACTAGGTAGGTAAGAATTAGTCACTTATGTATCAAAGATGTGGTTTTTAAACAGTTGATTGGATAACAAATATGTTAAAAATGGGCAACTTGATTTTATCCAATCAATTATTTAATCTGACGACAGACTACCATATTGACACAATGATCACAAATTGTCATAAATAACTGAGACTATTTATTGAAACTAAATTCTAACTTTCTCCCCAGCATAAAAACCAAATTTGCAATTTAACCAAAAAAAAAAAAACATTTTGTTTCAAAAGTTATTTCCTTTATAGTTCTAGTCTAGAAATAAACTAAACATTTTGAAAGAATTGAAGGGCAGAACCAAACTTGATATTGTAGAAATCAAAATGAGATTCAAACAAAAAATTAAAAGTACGGAATTCGAACCTTCGGAGCGAAATCTTTATCCACCAGCCGTGCTCGAACACCCTATCAAAGCATACACAATCAAGACGTTAGATAACATATTAGTGAGGTGTCCAAATGGATTTGGAAAGCTAATTACCTCATAGAAGTCAGGAGACGCCTGCTTTAAAATTCCATTGAGGGATATCCTGTATTCACGAGCTAGACATTGATCCAGACTTTGAAACCTACCTTCGCGGATCTATTAGTGCAATGGAATGAAATAAAGATTAGGGAGTTAAAAGTATTTCCAAAACAAAAAAATATCTCAATAATCAAGGTGCACGTAAGTTAGCCCGAACATAATAGACGTTTACAAAAACAAGCAGAACTCACAGATCTTAAAGTAACTTTGAGGCTCAATGGCGAGGCTTCTTCAAGCAGCTTCAAGGTTGTGGTATACCATTCATCATAAGAATCAGCAGCCTCTTTTTCCTGAACGAGTGAATCAAGGAAAAAAAAATGACATCAGGAAATGCACCATTCTGTTTCAAGGAACATGAGTATAATTTCGCTAGTTAGAGATCTGGATTGAATTCGGATTCATAAGGTGCGTTTTAAATTTTGTAAGGCACTTCTCTTGGAAAGATAACTTGAAAAAAACCATCTTCATTTGCATAGAACTCTAAGAGTAAGGTACAAAGGTTTTTGAAACAGTATACAATGTTTATACCAAGGCTTCCAAAATTTCCTCGACCGAGTCGTGGCTAAAACACCTATCAATAGCATCGAGCCTGCGGAACAAAAGAGATTTACATATGATAAGGATCAAGAAGAAAAAGCATATATTATCTTTTGTAGGAAGTTAAGGCTTGAGCGGAATGACAGAGACAGACTCTTCACAGATAAAAAACAACAATCAGTCACATATCTATCTATTTTATTTTTGGAGCCATCGATTTCCCCCTTTCTGTGATTATTGGACAAGTTTATTGTAATCTTCGATGGTCTTAATTGTAACTTGTTCATATATTAATGAAAAATTTTCGTTTCCTATAAAAAAAAAAAAAAGAAGAAAAGAAGAAAAAAACAATGCTAAGTGAAGAGCTACGACCTCAAAGAGGTCCACTCTTATGTGTGTTTATGCTACAAATGACATCAGAAATGTCCATAAATCTACATGAACATGGGGCCATGAAAAAATTAATTCTGTCCCATTGCTGGTTGATGATGTACAGTGATCAATTTAGTTGAAATTGATGAAATTTGTATTAAATTTAACATCCATAATGACTAGGACTTAATCTAAACAAAGAGAAAAGGTGTGAAAGCAAGAACAATACTTGGAAAGAACACTCCTCCTATCCGGGTAGACAAGATCACCGTATGCAGCAAGAGTTGATTCTATGACGGAAGGGTCGTCTGTTATCATTTTACCAAGGCGATCTTCAATCCCACCAAGTCTCTATCAGAGTTGTATATTAATCATTACAAGCCATGAATAAATGAGAATGAGAAATAAAAAAGGATGAAGGAACAGAAAACAAACTGCATTAAGCGAATAGTGTGTAGCAAGCCCACAGACAATCATTTCTACCCCATTGAGCTTATCACCAGTTAGAGCCAAGTACTCCCCTGCAAAAAAGAAAATTGTCTAGGAAAAATTATTGCTTTTCGGACCAAAACAAGCTTATAGCAATAAAATATAGGGACTGTTATCATATATGAACCAATTATGGGATAGCAGAGAAAATCATGCAATTAAATTTGTTGCTCTTGGATGGCATTACTCATCAAACATACAATTCTTTTAAAAAATACTTGTGAGTGTCTGGGCCGGCTTATACAATCTCACTGAACAACTACTTGATCCTTGATCCTACCATATTTAATTGATAGGAAACACGTAGGAATATTAACTCATATGAAAGTGGCCACCGTAGATTGATTTCGATCCTCGTAGCTCTCAAGACTCTTATGATTATTAAATCATGATGTTTTTATCAAATATACCATTATATCCATATGACCTTAACAGGAGAACTTTCACTTAAATAAATGGCTTTACCACATCGATGATGTTCACTTTTATATTTTTTGGCATTCTTTTGCACTACGAGAAAAGCCAGCCATGAGAAATCTTCATCTGTGCACTAATTACGGGATCTCATTTCTCAAGGTTTTATCCAATTCTTAGAAAAATGAATTTGCATTTTTTCCACCAAAGGAATTAACTTCGTAATTGATTTTAAGAGTTCTATCTTCCAATTGAACTAATTTGTTGCATCCAACTTATGCCCTCAACTTAAATCAATAATTGAGGTACTAACTATTGATCAAGTTTATACGTTTGAGGGAGAAAAGTCACAAAATCAAGATGACACACTACTTAAATAATAATAATAACAGTACCTTAGTATCAATGCCTTTCATAAAAAAACAATTAAACTAAGAAAATAATTTAAAAAAACACCATTCAAATAACAGTACCTAAGTAGCCAGGAAGACGAGAAAGATAGAAGGAAGCTCCAGCATCAGGATGGAAACCCATTCGAACTTCCGGATGAGAAAAAACCTGTAACAATTTACATGTAAGTAAGACAGAGAAGAAGAAATGTGGAGCTCTACACATTGCTTTTTCTAATTTAATGAAATAAAATGGGTATATTTCTGCTTTCGAGCAACTCTAAAAAATTAGAGGAGTTTGAAGAAGGTGATTGTTCTTTCCTGTACTAATTGTGCTGGTACTGCATGAATAGTTTAATATGTTATGTTGAAGGAAAAAAAAAGCCTACTATGTGCTATCTAAAATTATGAAATTTGTGCAGAAAGGCTACTGATATGTGCTATCTATCAGATTCAGAGAGATAATATACATTCAGATAAACATGTTCATAGAATACACAACTTTGAGTTGAAATCATACATTTGTAAGCATTTTTTTTCAATTTTTCTCTCCCTCTGGGAGATGTTTCTTCAAACTATTTTTGTATATTTTCATCAATCAATGGGATGTTCATTTCTTGTTAATATATATATCGATACCATCTTACTCAAGTTTTAGCTATCAAACATTTATTGACATTCATCTAGTTTAATTAAATTTCTTCATTTTCAAATACTTAGATTCATTTACTCAAATATCATGAGAAATGACAAAAAAATAATCTAGATATCTAGAAAGAAAAACTACTCAAAAAGGTTATTGCACTTATTCCACCCGTATTCACTTACAGTTCTATCAGTCACCACTTTGAACATTCCTGGAAGGGAAATCCCAGCCCCACCTCCCATCATGATACCATCCAACAGGGCCACCTAATAAATGCAGGTTACAAAGTTTTAAAGCCAACGTAAAGTTTATACACAATTACGTATGTGAACAAAATGCAGAGGGAAAAATAAATAAAGAGCATACTGAAAGACCATAAAATGTGCACTTAATAAACTCCCTTAACCTCAACAGTAACCCTGGCCTAGAGAAAAAATCATGAAGGACTAATGAGCAATGAAGACATCTCAATAGAGGACGTGAAGAGTCAATACTCACATGCGGCTTCAAGTAAGTTCCTTGAAGATACACAAATTTGTACAATGTCTCAAAGAACTTCTTGCAGTCTTCAATATTCCCTGTGCCCAAAAGGAAGAAGGATAGTTATGTTTCTAACTTATTTGCATGAGATAATGAATCCCCATTTAAAAGCACCTTACACTGGATGCAAGATGATAGAAACCTTTTTTTTCAGTTACAAGTAATGAAAACTGTAAAAAAAAAAAATCAATGGAAGTGGATTGCTGTCTAAAAAGACCAACCGTGGGAAAAATTTATGCAGTGTGACATTGTACCTTCAATCAAAGTAATCTCTACTTCATCTAACCAAACTGGTGTTAAACATTAATCCATTACTTCTCTTGTTTATCTAAATACGACTTAGTTAGCCGCATGTCTAAGACATAAAGGCAGAAAGTAAATGTGATAGGGATGACATCCGAATCCAGAGTCATAAGGAAATATTAATTTGATTCCAGTTCCACTATTTTGCATTATATTACTTGAAAACACACACAAGTGAGTGACATGTAATCGTAGGGGGAGCATCAAAGACTTCTTATGAAGTTTCTTACGATAAAAGGGACGCCAGTTGAGTTCAATTACTCATTTCTATCCTTCCAAGATTCTCTTCTCTTCAGTCTCTGTTATGGCTTTCCCAAAGCAAAAGCAAAGACGATGTGGAGGTTTTCCGCTTCATTCTATTTCTTGGAATAAGAATTAGATCAATTTTGAGATAAAAAGTATAAGGCAGGGAAGTTTTGGAATTGGGTGAGGTCTTCTTGTCTCAATTTGGGCCTCCAACCCAAAACATCTTTGATAATCGCTAATAGCCTCCTTTCATACTTTTGGCTGATAGAAGAATGCTTTCATGATTACCTTAACAAGGTATTGGTCTTGACTTCCACTCATCTCTCAATTCCAAATTATTTTCAATACACTGAGGAACTGATAATATGATGAATTGAGTGAGAAACTGATAATATTTTCCCTTCATAATGATTAGCTGAACATTATTTTTATTTTTTTATTTTTTTTTTATAATTGTGACTGTCCGGGCCAGCTTGCACGCACCTCGACTAATGTCACGGGGTATACCGTCTAACCCTACAACATTTGGATGCCAAGGAAACTCGTAGGAAATTAATTCCTAGGTAGGTGGCCAAAAATGAACATTATATTAACATTAATGATTAAACGATCAATATCAACACCTATTGATGCCTAAGAGGAATCCCAATGCTTAACAGCCAAACTGAATCCACTAAAGTTTGATTCAAAACATCAAAAGACATCTCACCTTCATTCGCTAAATGATAAAGCGTGACAACATCGGCACCGGAGCAAAAAGCCTTGCCACTACCCTTCATAAAAATAAAATGACACTGCTCAGATATGGAAGTAGACCAAGTGTGAATGATTAAACGCAAGGTAAGCCTTCAAATATGAGGCTCCAAACACAGTAATTCGAAAGATTAAATCCGAGAACGCGTTCGAAGTTGAAAATCTGCGAATCTACAAGAAAGCAATCCACACCTTCATCATGACAAATCCGATGTCGGAATTTTCCTCCCACGACTCATAGAGCCTGTTCAGCCGAGCTACCTGCAACAAACACAGCTCCTAGTTTTACATTTTTCAACGAGGAAGCAGTCATGAACAAAACAAACTAAACTCGCGACACAGACAGAAAACAAAGAATACAAAACTAGAAAAATAACCATGGGAGTGGTGAGAGCATTAAGAGACGATGGCCTATTGAGAATAGCTGCTCTTGATTTCGGCCTTCCTTCCACTAGAACCTAAACATCACAAAAATGAATCAAGTTCAGAAATAAGCGCATTTCTGCATTCGATTACTTGTTAACAAACTAAACTACGAACACGAACCTGGTCCGAAAGATCATCAGTTTGAACATAGCTTGGAAGAGCAGAGAAGCCTCTCCTCAGGTTAGAAAACGAACTAAAACGCTGAAATGAAGATTTCACAGCTTCCAGAGCCTTCAATCTCTGCATCTCTCCCTGTAATTCTGGAAATCGATGAAGATTCTTCGAGATTTCACAATCTTTGATTCGCGTCTCTGATGCTCCGAATCTAAGAACGCAGTTTCACGTTTCGATTGAGGATTCAAAGCGCAAACAGCATTTGATTTGAGCGAGTCGAGAAATTTTGCTGCGTATTGCGGCTACGAGAACCGTTCTAGGGGCAGAGATTTTGCGACTGGTCATGGTGTTTTTAGTTGGAGGGAAATTAGCCCGGCGCGGATTGCAGAGAATTGGGCCGATGGATTTTGTGTGACTGGCCCAATCCCAACTATGAGGCCCAACAATCTGGGAACCCGGTCCAGCGTTTGGCCCATATGGATTTACATTTTCATGTAATTTATTTGGCATAATTACTTCTTTTTTAATCTAACGAAAAAATCGTAATCGTTTTCTTTTTAAATTTAAGAAGAGATTCGAGTATCCAATCACTTACTATCCATGACGGTCAACAATAGCAGCATTAATCTTGTGAAATTAAATATATTTTCAAGACTAAAGGTCAAAAGTTTAAATTCTCTAAAGTAATTGGCAAAAATAAACGAGTAAAAACAGAATAAATGAATTTAATCTCCCATCTAAAGAAGTATCCATTTTTATCCATATATTTTATGATTAGTGAATAAGAGTTTCGTTCCACTATATACTTAGGGCATTCGCACCCATTTAAATGTTGAGATGTTGAAGACAACAAGAAAATTTACAATTAAACTCACTTGTGAGTTTCGAACTTAAAACTTTCTTTTAAAAACCTTAAATGTCTACCAACCAGATTACCCTTTTATACATATATATAATTGAGTTCAATGTCTTTATAGGGCATACATATTCAAATTAATCATGGATAGTATTGTCAACCTGCACATTTGCACATATTTCAAATGTTCAAATCCTAACTATCAATGCAATCAATATTACCTAAGAATTCTACAAAACTATTTTTGTTCATTAATCACCCACGAAAATACAACTCAACTACCATGAAGTATGTGTTTATGGTCTTAAGTTTATAGGTTCGAATTCGCATACTTTCAAATGTTAAAAATATTGTTGAGCTATATATATAAAACTTAAGGGTGGGTAAGTTTTATGGAAATACTTACACACCCTTAGAGCCACACGTTTTTACTTTATTTAAAAAAAATTAGTTTTGATTGATGGAGAGAAAAATACTAAAGTAGAAATGTGTGGCTCTAAGGGTGAGTAAGTATTGCTCAAAAACTTAAATCTAAAACTAGCTATTGAGGGCCAAGCTCCCCTCTAATCACTTACTGTTACAACATTAAAATAACTCAAAAGTGCTTCCAACCCCATTTTAGTTGCCAAAAGCACACAATTGTAATATCCTCCTTCAACATAAACATCTAAACTGAATCTATAACACAAAAAACCAAATGAAGAGCTGAACTAAATGGGCCACTTGACTTGCAGCTTATTCCTAGCAGTTCCATTAACAAGCCTTCATTCAAGTACAAATCAGCTGGAAAATGTAGTGCCATCCTGTATGGCTTTAACAGGAACAGTATAAGGAGAATTCCAGTCAGCATCAAACACTTCTTGAAGTTGCTTGACAATGGCTGGGTTGTATGTTCCAAAGCTGACACCAGAGGTTACATAAAAGTAATCCCATGCAAGATTGCTTGTTCCTATGTGTGCTCTAACATCACTCACTGCATACTTTCCATGTTGAACTCTGGTAAAACCGGGATATCTATTGTTCGTTCTCGTCCCGTTTGGATAAAGCGCTGGTCCTGTTTCGTTGTAACCGGGAACGACATGGTACTTGATCTCGACTTTGCCAAAACAATCATTGTATTTTGAAGAGTTGCAGAGGATGTTTGAGTAGAGGAGAGACTTGAGGTATGGATCCGTGTTCTCGATAAAATGCGTCCAGTATGATACTAATAACTTGACAGTTGCATTTTTTGAGAAGACGACCTAAAACAATAAATGGTTTTGTCAAGATTCACAATCTAGAATACAAGCCATTTCCTACCAGATTGTACAAGATGGCCTCAGCATTGAAAGGCTTGAAGTTAGGATGTAGAGGATGCCATTATCAAGCATGCTTAGTCCTCATTTGATAACCATTTTTTTTCTTTCTTTTTTTTTAAGTTTTTTCTCTCAAATCTGTATAATAGGTTTCATTCTCTTGAGAGGACATCTTAATTCCTAGACAAGAACAATTAAAAAACTATTTTTTTTAGTTTTCAAAACTTGACTTGGTTTTTTAAAATACATCTAAAAAGTAGACAACAAATTAAGAAAATCCATGGAAATAGTACTTAGGCTTTATTTTTAGAAATAAAATGATTATCAAACACCTGGCTTGAATTTTTGTTACCTTTTCATTTGTTAAATGTTTTTGTAAGATTAACTGCCCCATAAGAGATTGTCTTCAAATTTGTGTGTAATAGGTTTGTCAACTTCAAGAAGTATCTACTAGACCCCCTAAACTTTCAATTTTGTGTTTAATAAGTTCTCAAACTTAAAAAAATGTCTATGTTCATAAGCTTTCAACTTTTGTATCCTAAAGGTCTCTTGAATATTTGAAATCTTTAAAAGTTATATACTATTAGACAAAAAATTAAGAATGTCGACTAGATCTTGTAAATTTTTAAAATCATCAAACAAAAATGAAAATTTAAGTCCTATTAGATATAAAATTGGAAATTTAAGAATAAACCAATCAAACACTTATAAAATTTGAGGGCCAATAGACACAAATCTAATAATGATTTGAACCATAGTATGTTTTCTATACCATTTTCTTATTATATCCTTAACCACAGATGCGGGAAAGTAAATCACGCTGAAACTTACCTCTGATATTGCAGATGACAAGGACGACCAGTAAATTGTTGGTGTGGTAAATTCAGACTGACCCAGCCAGTCCATGGTACTAATCCTAAGCGTTGCTCCACTGCTAACGGATTTAATTGTGTCTAACCATGCCTGTTCATCGGCTTGGTACCTGCCAAACAATAGCTGTGGACTGCAAATGATTTCAAAGTGGAGGATGGATAAAATTAAATTTACCTCAACTTATTTGCTTAAACTTTTGGATTGATAAGTGATTTAGCATAATTCAATATAGTATATTCAAATCTCTCCCGAATCGCTTCATCCCTAATTAATATTGATTTCCACTGAACGAACATTCTCAAACGTCCAAGCCCATAAGTTGTGAGGGGGAGTATTGATTTATAAAATTAAATTTGTAGGTTTTGAAAAAAGAAAAAATTACTTCAACCTATTAGCTTAAGTTCTTGGATTGATCAGTAATTTAACATATTTCAATACTTATTTTGGAAGCGGTGGATGGAGGGAAATAACCGCTTCCTTCAACGATTCTCAGTGCGCTATTGTATATCTCATTTAATCTATTGTTTACACATCTTTATATTGGAGCCAATGCCTCCGTCTTTTTTGTAACTACGATGTTACTACTCTGATCTCTCAATGGGATAGTTTTACATAACTAGTTTCGATAGGATTTTTGTACTTTTTCATACATCAATAAAAAAAAAACGGGGCTCTGTTAGTTTGCTCTCCCACAAACATGTGAATATGCATTTCCACTTAAGCGGCTTCATTATTATTAGTTCCATCTAAACACTTAGAGTTGGTTTCTATTTGTAGGAATCTCAAACGCCAGCCCCATGGGCCATGGGCATCTGAATTCCATATTTGTTATTTTGTTTATGGGAATGTCTGATTGCTGTCATATAAAATGGTGCCAACGACAAACATCTTTCCCTCGACAACCTTATTGACTCTACGATACATCTTGGGTTATATTGGTGCCATCGTTCCCCCCCTTTATGTAGTAATGATCTTACTACTTTATTTAATCATTGGCACCATTTATTGTACTAGACTCTTATTTGACTTTTTCATATATCAATGAAAAGTTTTTGTTTCTCATCAAAAAAAAAAAAAAAAAACATGTCAAGGCATCTAACACCCCCATCCTAGGACTTTTTTTTACCCTACCACCTTTCTATACCTAGAAGGAAGCATGTATTAGGATGCCTAATTTACTGACCTCTAAATCTGACACATGACCTTCAGCAGATAAACATCTTCCTTGAAATTAAGTTAAACAACAAAACCAATGATAATTCACTTTAGTAAGTTAGCTCTATATAAGATAATTAAATATAAATAGGGTGTTTCTTTTAGTACATCTTTAAATATTGTATCTCTTAATTTCAACATGTCATGCTCCAAAATATTGAGTATATAACATACTAGTAACTAATTTTTAATAGCATGTCAACCTCAAAGTTTTCTGCCTTTTTTCTACACCTCATGCTTATTAAAACCATCAGCCTTTAGACTTTATATTGCAAGAGAGAAGTAAAGAGCTGAAGCCCAAGAAGGTGACAGAATAGTCAAATACCTCTGGAGGAGCGAAAGAGAGATAGGAAGAGTGAGGCAGCACGGTTGAAAAGCTGCTTCCAGGAGTCTGGATAGATAATTCAAATGCGTATGGATCTGTTATGGATGGATATCCTAATACATGGGGAAACTCTACATATGGAGGAAGCGGTGACCTGAAGGGGAAAAATATTAACAGTGAACATAATCATCACAAGGAAAATATGCCAACGAGAGTAATAGCTCAACCGCGTAAGTGTGTTTATGACCAAGAACATCACGGGTTTGAATCTCCCACCCGCAATTATTATTGAACTCAAAAAATATTATTACGAAGAAATGCTCAAGTGTGATAGACCCCATATTAATTAGGTAGTTTAGTTAACTAGAGTTAGTTTGCTAGATGTCTATATAATCACTAGCTTAGTGTTGTAAATGATAGAGAATTATTGGTGTAAAAAGTTGTACCATAAAAAGTCCTAGTAAAACAGAATAAATGTCAATAATTCAATAATACTAAAAATACTGATATGTGTACGTATGCTGTGTTCTTAATCTTTCCTTTCCGATGAGAGATTTACAAATCGAGGAGATTGATATCCATTTCCTATTTCCGGTTCGTAAATCTGGCATAGAATTATGACCTTATATCAAATTATATTTCTAGAAATAGATCAATATTCAAGAATACGAGGATAAAAACAGATCCAGTCTGTTCACTTGTCATTTAACTGTCCATGGGGAAACTTAAAGACACTGAGGAGCATACATACACAAGAAACATACACACATATCAGTATTTCTAATATTTTTGAATTACTGACATTTACTTTGAGGGCACATGATTTATGCTAGTTGAACCATGTTCATGCTTGACTATTACAGAATTTCATTTTTACCCTCCAAAAGTATCATTTACATACACCAATTGCATTGTGTTTCTCTTTCAAAACACCAGTCTTACTGAATAGATCAATTACAATAGGAGTAAAAAACACAAGCAAGAGTAAAAATGCAAATTGGATATCTTACTAGATGCATGCGATGATTGATTAATTATTAAAACTATTAGTTGACACAATTAAATTTACCCCAACCCACGGACTTAAGCTTTTGGGTTGACTGATGGTTCACAAAAACAAAAATGATAAATTCTTGACAAGTGTCTCTCGATGTAAACATTCCTTCGGGAGCAAGAGAAAGAGATCCTCGGATCTTTTCTCAGTTCCCAAAACCTAATCACTGTAAATAAAAATGGATTTTTCTGTAAGAAGAAAGATACAATAAACTGTTGAACTTGCCTGCATCTAGATTCACGATCAATAAAATATGACCAGCAAGGAACTTTTCTACGTGTCTGCCACTGATGGTCAAATACTGTTCTTGTGTATTCTGTACTATTAAGAAATGCGAGTTTCAATAGATTATCAAAATAAACCTTGACATGAGCTGCTATTCTTGGGCAGCCAGTAAGATAAATTCCCAGCTCCTTCACCTAGAATCATCAAATGATTAACATCAAATAATACTTCTGTGACCAATGCTAGAGAAAACTTAAGAATTCAACAAAAACAAATCATCAACGGTGGTATCAAATATTTTATAGTTCTATGATTTTTTATTTTTTGTGCTTCTATTTTTCTCATTTCTTCCAGTATCAGCTTACCTGTGAGAGCGATTTCCAATCCTGATTTGCAGATCCTATATAAACATCTTTATCATCAGATATCCAAACTTTGGAATGAACTATGCCTGACCCGTACCAATCACCGAGTAATAAAGTTACGTTCTGCACGTTTGGCCTGCCAGAAGCTAAGTTGGCTGGTTCTTCTCCATAGTGAGGATATACCCCTGAATGAGATACGAGCCTACATAATGAAAAGTTCTAAAATTAATAGACATAATGAAGAACTTCAAAATATATACTTAAATGGGTTAAATCCGATCAATCCAAACATCACTCGTACTAATTACCATCTCAGAGATCAATGCTTATCCTGCAATTGTTGAACTAAGCAAAAGGTCAAATCTGAATTAGTCTACATCTAAAAGCTAGGCAATAAGAACTCTTAAAACTTACATATTGATATCATCATCTTCAAGAAGAGAAGTATACATGTGTCTTTTTTTTATTTGTGAGTGTCTGTAGGAGCTTACGTACAACTTAACTTGACTATTCTCGCAGAACAAATATCTTATCTTACGACATTTGGTTGTCGAAGTAGCTTACGCACACTTCAACTATTCTCACGAAACAAACGTCCAACTCTACAACATTTGATTGTCAAAACACCCGTATTAAACCGATTATCATGTAAGTGACCACCATGAAATGTACCCATAACCTCTTAGTTCCCGAAATCCTTCTTGACCACTACAGTGATAGTTGAAATTTACATGTTTAAACTACAAAGAACTGAATACAACAAGTACACCAAAGAAGCTTTCAATCAGTATTTGAAGAATTACCATTTGAGAACCCTAAATTATTGGCCAAATTCAATCTACCTGACATTGACATTGCGATCAGCAGCTTTCTGTATAGCTGAATAAACATCATAACCTCGATAAGCCCCAAATTTCTTCAAATCCTCATCCGAATATCCATAATCCCCCGAGCGAGAATCTTCGGGAGCAGATAGTAATTCCCAGTACTGACCAATGATATCCAAACGCTTCGTCGAGTTCCCAGCTAGCCAAACAAACACATCCCCTGAAAATCCAGCAAACCTAAGAACTAGATCTCGCAGTTTCTATGCATCTAGAATTAACCAAAAAAATCAAATGAAATTGGAACAAATGAGTGTGGGATTTACGAGTACTGAGAACGCCTTGAATCCGATGAAGCTGCGGCATATCGGTGGGAATCGATTGTACGAGCCATGCCTTGCATTGTGGATTAGTGGCGGAGAGAACTGGCGGGAAATTGGTGAAGAAGAAGAAGAAGAGAGCACTGAAAATGGTGGTTATAGTTACAGTCTGCGCTTTCATCTTCCCTTCTTCTCGGAGGACGTTGATCTTCAACAACTTTGACCCGGTTGAAAGAAAAATATCCAAAACCGAATAAAACCGATCCAAATGGTGTAGGGTCAAAGAATATGTACTATCAAAATAATCGAGATGCACATGAATAGACTCCGACTTGAAGTCGAACTTAATCTAAGAACTCAGATTTGGGTCTAAAATCTAGACAACATACCAAGTAAGTTCGACAGATGTATTGAGGTCTATGTGTGCATAATTTCCGACATCTCACTATATTTTGAAATGCTTATGATAAGATTACTCATCAAATATAAGCATTACGGAGATTAGAGTGGTTCAATTGTCGAGGTGCACGAAATTTGGGTCGGACAATCATAAATATCAAAAAAAAGAAAGAAATATTTATCAATCTTTGTTTAATGTGCGTCATCATTCATTGATATCTTTTTTGACCAATCGACTCACTCCATGATGATTGGATATTAAATTCATACATCTGTTAAATATCGATGAGTAGAGAACCAATTTAATCCAAATAAAAATATAAACAACTCAACCTATAAAGTTCAGGGTTCAAGAAGTTAAAGTGCAGGTTTTACAGTGTTTAAGGTGATGAGTTCAGTTCACGATAGTCACTAAATTAAAAATTAATTTTCTAAAAAAATTCGTTATAAAGTCAGACGGTATATCTAATGACAAAAATATCAGAATTCGAATCGAATAGTGTGGTTCAGGTTGCACTTTTATTTTATAATAGTTGAAACGAGATGGCATTGGCGAGCGTGTAGAGTAGAGAACACACAACAAAAGTCAACCAACCTCGTTCATCCTCCCCTCATTGAGAATAGAGCAATGGATTAAATTCAAAGCCGATGATTTAAACAAAGAATTATTACAGGATAAATAAAGGCTATTTATACTCCGACAAATCAGGGTAGAAATGAGTGTGTCGGTGGACAAAAAAAGGAAAAAAAAAAAGTAATTTTTTTTTTTTTTACATTGTCCTAGGTGACTAGTGAGTCTCGAACTGGAACCTTGAAGGAGCATACCTCCAAAGTTCAAGTAATCATCCACTGTGTCATCCCTTGGGAACAAAAAAAAAAAAAAAAAAGTAATATACAAATACACCTGTTTTAGTTATTTATTATTTTATTTGCTTGGATCAACAACCATTAGGGAGGGATGATGGATCATCGATTCCATACTCTTTTTTCTTTAGCTGTTTTACTTAAATTTTGATTGCTTTTCTTTTATTGTCATATATGTTTGACTTTACATATTTATTGGGAAGAAAATTAGGGTAAATTAATTTTTATATATATGCTTCAAATGGAAGAAAAGTGCAAATTCAGAGGTTTGTGCACGTGTTTTCTACTTTTTTTTTTTTTTTTTTAGTTTACTTTTCTAGGGTATTTTTTTTATAGGCTACAATTAGCGGTAGTAAATATTTACTAACACATTATAAACTAAGTATTTGGATGAGGTTTTTATTTTGTTGGATAAAAGAAAATGATTTTTGTAATAGAATAAATTGATAATTTGTTACAATATTAAGTAGATTTGAAAAAAATTAGCAACTATAGTAAAATATACGGTATAAAATAATACTTTTTATATTGAATAACTAATACATAATATAATATGACAAGAATTATTTTAAATAATTAAAAATTAAGAATTGTGACAAATTTTTTATTTGAATGTAATTATTTTAAAGAAAAATTAGATACAATAGAAATTTAAAATAGATAGTTAAAAAATGATTAGAGATCAATAGTTGAATATAAGTTAAAAAAGATTAGAATTCAATGATTGGAAATAAGTAGATAAAAATGATAAATTATTTTGAATAGTTATAAATAAATGATTAAAAATGAATTTTTTTAAATAATCAAAATAATAGGTTATTTAGAGCACTTACAACAACTCATTTTAATATAATTTTTTAAAAAATAATTAGTAATTTACCATACTTCAAAGACTTTAATCACGAGTTTGATCCCTAAAAATGATTTATAAACTCTACAAACAAACAGCCCGTAGTAAATAAGAATCAAATTAATCTGAAAAAAAATATAAAATCAAATTACGCAACGAAAATTAAAAGCATTTATTTAAACCCCTACCATATTTCATCAATTTTGTTCCTAAAACAACGACTGGACCAGATTGGTTCAACACAACGACGTGGCAAGATCTGAAACGTTACGGTAAAACGTCACCGTAACATTGACGAAAGGGTGGGGAGGTAACAATCAGATGTACCGCAACTATCTTAACATTCCTGCACTCATTTTTCTTCCTTCCCATTACGTTGTGTACATAACATAAACAACAGGCGAAAGAAATCAAATCTTCCCCTCGGATCTACAGCCATTTCTTCTCTCCTTCGCCATGGCGATTCCGAGATCTCCATCGATTCGAAGCTTCTCCATCGCCGCTGTTCTCTTGCTTCTGATTCATGGAGTCAACTCCTTCTACCTCCCCGGTGTTGCCCCTGAGGACTTCGAGAAGGTTAGTTTGTTCCCAATCCGCTTGTTTCCGAGTTGTTTCTGTTGATTGTTTGCATTGGTGTGGATTTTCTTGTGGTTTACGGTGTAGTTTGTGTTTGATCCGTGTTGTATCTTCGGATCTGTGCTTGATGTTGGGAGCTCTGCTGGAATTACGTTGGTTGTTTGTTTGTGGAATGGGATGAGTTAGATCTGGACATTTTGTTTGCTGTTTTGTGTTCTTTTTGGTTCTTGAATCGTGGTGGATCATGTAAATCTTGAGCGGCGATTGTTTGTTTAGGTTACGTTGTGTGGAAGTTTTTGGTGCGTCGGTGTTGTGCAATGTAGATAAGTTATGTTACGCATTAGAATTCGTCTACTCCTAGATTCAACTTCTGTTTCGGAAAATGATATGAATCGTAGGGAATAGCGGTATTCCGAGTCGCGAGTTATCTCTTTGTTTTTATCGAGTCTGGTGTGGGGCTGGTGTAAGTCAGCTGGGACTAATGATTCTAGATGTGTTTCGAATGGATAAAGACTCAGCGTTTTCACTCTCATTCTGTATATTGTATATAATTTATTACATATTATGTCTGGATTGCGATATTGCTTACTTGAGCTATATAATATTTCCAAACATGTTAGAATGTTGGTCGATCTTCAGTTAGAATAAAGTCGTGTGTGTGTGGCATAATTCCTCCAGCATAGTGCACTCCGTGCGTTTTAGATCTAAGAGATTATTGTGCCCCAGTTGTGCAATGGGGCGAACGGCGAAGCTCCCATTCTTGGTTATAAAAAAAATCGAAGAGTTCATAATGGTTTTTTTTCACGTTTGAATGCAGGGCGATGAATTAAAAGTGAAAGTAAACAAATTGACATCAACAAAGACTCAGCTTCCTTACTCGTATTATTCACTCCCATTTTCTCGTCCAGAGAAGATATTGGACAGTGCAGAGAATTTGGGTGAAGTTCTTCGAGGTGACAGAATTGAAAATTCCCCCTATGTGGTGAGTTATGGTTTACATGAACGTAGGAAACTTCCTTTCTGTTTCGCACGGTTAAGTGTTGACCCCATTTGAGCTTTTTGTAGTTTAAAATGCGGGAACCTCAGATGTGTAACATTGTTGGCCGGATTAAACTTGATGCTAAAGAAGCCAAGGAGTTCAAAGAGAAGATCAATGATGAATATCGGGTCAACATGTATGACATTTTGCTTAGGGAAAGAAAAACATTTTATTGTTTGCTGTTGTTTATTGATATCGCTTTGGGGTTTCACATCTTGCATCTGCCATTTATGTGACAGGATTCTGGATAACCTTCCCCTGGTTTTTCCCATTCAAAGGCAAGACCAGGAGACCCCTGTTGTTTACCAGATGGGTTATCACGTTGGGCTTAAAGGCCAATATACTGCGGCAAGTTATTTAGTATCCATCAGCAAATTAATGTCTATTTAGCAAAAAAATTTTAAGGTTACTTATTTTCTGATTTTGTACAGAGCAAAGATGAGAAGTACTTTATCCACAATCATTTAGCATTTACAGTGAGGTATCATAAAGATCTACAAACTGATGCTGCAAGAATCGTGGGATTTGAGGTTAAACCATTCAGGTTATCACCCTGCTCATTCTTTTCGATCAAGATTTTGATTTTCTAGGTTTAATAATTAATTTATGATGCAACTTGCTTACGGAATTATGTTGTGTTCAGCGTCAAGCATGAATATGAAGGGAACTGGAATGATAAGAACACTCGTCTTACAACCTGCGACCCACATGCAAAACACATGGTTGTTAATTCCAACTCTCCGCAAGAGGTTGAAGAGGGAAAGGAAATCATATTTACTTATGATGTTGAATTTCAGGTGCGGCTCTTAGATCCAATAGTGCTTTTAATCTTCATTAACCCCTTTTTTATCGCCAAGTACACGTACACCCAATTCATGTAGAGGGACCATTTATTGAATTAGATTTTTATTTCATACTTTGTCGTCCTGTACTCGCTTACCTATGAATATCTATCTAGTATATTTTGGGGCCAAATTTACTTGCACGTGAACTCCCATGCCTTTATTTATGGGGCACTTTTTGTTTCCTCAGGAGAGTGAAGTGAAGTGGGCTTCTAGATGGGATGCGTATCTTCTGATGAGCGATGATCAAATCCATTGGTTCTCAATTGTCAATTCATTGATGATTGTTCTTTTCCTCTCTGGTATGGTTGCAATGATTATGCTCCGTACTCTATACCGTGATATTTCAAAGTACAACGAGCTTGAAACCCTGGAAGAAGCCCAGGAAGAGACAGGGTGGAAGCTTGTCCATGGCGATGTCTTTAGGCCTCCTAAGAATTCCGATCTACTCTGCGTGTACGTTGGAACGGGAGTTCAGTTTTTGGGTATGATTGTTGTAACAATGATGTTCGCGATTCTTGGATTCCTCTCCCCTTCAAACAGAGGTGGACTTATGACAGCCATGCTCTTGCTCTGGGTTTTCATGGGTCTTTTTGCTGGTTTTGCCTCGTCCCGTCTGTACAAAATGTTCAAGGGTACAGAGTGGAAGAGGATTGCCCTGAACACCGCTGTCGTATTCCCCGCCACCATATTTGCAGTGTTCTTCGTTTTGAATGCTTTGATTTGGGGACAGAAATCATCTGGGGCTGTGCCCTTTGGAACAATGTTTGCTCTAGTCTTTTTATGGTTTGGAATCTCAGTCCCTCTTGTCTTTGTGGGCAGCTATGTTGGGTTCAAGAAGCCAGCTATTGAAGATCCTGTGAAGACAAACAAAATCCCCAGGCAGATCCCAGAGCAAGCTTGGTACATGCACCCAGCCTTCTCTGTTCTGATTGGAGGAATCCTTCCCTTCGGTGCCGTTTTCATCGAACTCTTCTTCATTCTTACCTCAATTTGGCTGAACCAGTTCTACTACATTTTTGGTTTCCTCTTCCTTGTTTTCGTTATCCTCCTCATCACCTGCGCTGAAATCACGATTGTGCTCTGCTACTTCCAGTTGTGCAGCGAAGATTACCTCTGGTGGTGGAGATCTTACCTAACCTCAGGCTCGTCCGCCCTCTACCTCTTCCTGTACTCGACCTTCTACTTCTTCACGAAACTCGAAATCACGAAACTCGTCTCTGGGTTGTTGTACTTTGGATATATGCTGATTGTCTCATATGCGTTCTTTGTGCTCACCGGTACCATTGGCTTCTATGCATGCTTTTGGTTCACAAGACTCATCTACTCATCAGTGAAAATCGATTAATGAACGCCAAGCTGATCGTTCATTTTGCTTCATTCACTTTTGAAGATGCCGAAATTATATTCTTGTAAGATTTTGAAATTTAAGTATTACTATAGTCTATGATGATGCTTTTCAGATGTAACCTGTTGTACTCAATTTTGAATGATGACAATTCTGTTGCCATAGCCAGATTATTTGTTCTCAGGGCTTCTTATTCTTATTCTTCGGTTTCCTTTTCTTTTTCAGATTCTTCTTTAGAATGAATAAATGTTATCATCATAACTTTCCTTTCTTTTTGGTATGAAAAAACATCTCCATAACTTTTGCTTGCATATTTTGCATTATGTCTGTAAATGAAAAAATCAGGTGGATAATCTGAATCAAGGCACAGGATGGAATGTAGAAACACACACCCAGGAGCAATGGAGCCTACTTCTTGGGCTTGGTACTTTAGGTCTGCAAGTGCAACATTCGTAGCGATCACGGTAGTTTCGGGCTTTTCAAGGAATATAAGGTGATATATCCGATTGCTTCGACGATAATGAGGCCGGCCATGGTCATGGTGATGGTGGTGATGAGATTTGGGATTTGAAATGTTCTGCATTGGGCATAGGAGATGAGATTCATGTCTAATATGGTAAGACGGGTGTTGCGCTAAGCCCAAGTTTTCGAAGCTTTACCATTCGATTTGATTACCTTTTTGGTCTTTCGTTATCATAATTCGTAGGTGAGATTGGTTGGAGCTTGTCAGGGAAACAAATTTTCCAAAGTGTTTGGATGGCTATTTATACAAATGGAGTTTGAATTAATTGGATTATAACTCAATTTCATATTTGGTTCACTAAGATTACCTCTGCTTATACCCCATTTGAGATTAACCATCTTCTTCCATGTTATAAAATGTCTTAAACATTGTTTATCATAATTTATATTATAGTAAATCATCATTTATAATAATCTAACATGGCTTAACTATTGATCTAAAAAAAAACACATGTCCTAACTATTAGTCCATGGATTCGCTCTAACAGCGTCGAGCTTGAGCCTCTACTCAAACCATGTCCGGTGAAGAGCCATGGTGAGCAGGACAAGAAACATAGATTCAGTTATTTCTCTAACCCCATGTCCGGCAAAGTCTCTGCTCCGACAGCGATGGCTCTGCAAGTCAGCAGACGTGTTGTATTTGTAATAAGATGGTGACTCAAAGGTTGCTAGACAGTTGCTTTTGAACCGAAAGAACTTTTTACAATTAGACTAACTCGGCAAGATTTGAATCTTAGACCTCCAAATGAGCAACCTCCAAACCTTTACCAACGAACCGCCCGTTCGGGCGCAGACTAAAACAAGAAATTTAACAAAGGTATAAGAAAGCACAACAAAATCCACATAACAAGATAATGACTAATATACAGACCCAAAAAGAACTAGAAAGTCACCTACAAAAGTAGGATAATTTACATGTGAAAAGGTACCTACTCGTTTTCTCATGAGCCTGTCTTGTTCAGAAAAATTGGGGCGGAAGAAACCCGAAAGAGTCGAGTACCAAAATCCCAACCAGGCCCTAGTCTAGTAGTAACTTATGATGGGACTCAAAACTCCAGCAATGGGAAAACGACTTACTTAATATTGCAGGTAGAGAAACTGGAAGGAAAAGAAAAAGAAAACAAGCGATCCTCTTCAACTTCAAAATGGATCAATTCATCGGGAGTTGGGTTATTAAGGGCACACATGTGTATCTGGTTTTCATAATCCTGAAAGATGTAAAGATGAGGAAGTGTTAAAACATAAAAGTAACACATGCACATAAAAATCAACATATAAAGGGAAGTGTTATGTTTGCATGAAGAAAACAAAAATCATGCATTTCTTTTTCCCTATAGGGAACATGAGCATTGATATGTGAAAGATGTTACAAAGACCTATTAAAACAAGTACATGATGGATGGGTACGATAGAAGGGGGAAGCCGATATAGGGGAAGACAGTAGATAAATCCTAGTGAAAAACCTCCTAGATGAAAACAAAAATAGTGATGAAGATGTTTGCCCAAATGGTCAACCACGATAAACCCACAGTCACCACACGAGAGTGTCAATTTCACCATTTCTATACCCTGCACTCTTGAAAATTGATGAAAAATTCAGTCCTTGTGCATGATGGAAAAGGAGATCGAGACCACACATGTTCGTTGAAAACGATACAATGCGATAGTTGTAGGTACAAACTTGAAGTCATGTAAGTTCACTTTACGGCATTCATTTTGGTTGAGGGAAAGGGAGACAATTCAAGTGAAGAAATCTTTTAATTGTCTTAACCAGATGAGCTATGCATTGACTTAACTATAACAACAAAATATATCACAAAGATAAAACACATCAGAGAGGTTCAGAAACAGAGACAGACAAAAAATCTGTATTAAAACTGACCATGCATATCGCTAAGCTTATCATTTACAAAGCAAACAACAAGTGGTAAAGAAATGGGCAATAGAACTAGAGTGGAAAATTATCAAGGTCATATTTTAGCAACAATCATAAGGAAAAGTAGCATTTTTTTTAAACGAGGGCAAAGTTAGAAATAAATGTAATAAATAGGTACCAAGTGAAATCCCGAATTCAATCCTTCAGCAGGTCATCATCTGAAGCGTCTCGACATAGTGGTCCCTGCAAACCTCCATTACTATCACCAAGAATCTCACGCGCTGCTTTCTCAAGAAACTCCTTGGCAGTAATTTGAACAGATTGTTTTTCAGACGACTGATACTTCCTCTTCTTTTGTAAGTTCCTCCCTAATTGCTTCATTTTTGGTTCCTTTCCCCTACTAATATCCCTCATACTCTGCTTTTGCTCTGAAAATATTGAGACATTTCCTTAATCTAAAAGAATCAAGATTGAAGAATACAATTTTTTTTGACATCAGTGAGTGTTCGGGCCAACTTATGCGCACCTCGACCATTCTCACAAGACAACCACCTGATACTAAGATAATTAGTAGGAAACTAATTCGTAGGTAGGTGACCGTTCTGAATTGAACCTATAACTTCTAAACTCGAGACGGAATCATGCACACAAATTCCCCCTCCTAAAAACAAAGAAGCAAACAAATTCAACCAACCTTGGGTGAGATCAGGCAGAGAATGTTCAATAAAGCGAGAAGCTGCTTGAGAATTCAAGGTAGTAGAACGCTTCAATGGCGCTTCATGAACAAATTTAAATACAAGATTATCGATCTACTGTGAAAGGAAGCAATAACAACTGAACTAACAAAAGAAACAATTCTGATACAAAATAAAAATCAAAACTCAAATCAAACATACCTTTACTCAAGCCTATGAACCGTTCTACTTTCTCTTGATACAAACTTAATCTCTCCTACATGCATAAAGAAAGAATAAGAATGATTCTTTTCAAAGCAATAGGAGAATAACATTAGTTTATTAGACCATATTTTAAAAATTCATAGATAAGAGGCTAATAGAGAGCTTTTTTTTTATATAGAAAAGTTAACAAAAACAAACTATAAGAACCAATTTAAAGCTTTTTTGTAAGTATTAAAATTTGATATTTGAAATTCGGGAGAAAGGAATTTATGGCGAGAAAGGAACTATAGGATCTTCCAGGATAAGGGTACAAAATTCCCTAATTTAATTGAAAACCTAACTATTACTGTGAGATCCTGGTGCAAGCTATCCCCCCATTTTCCATGCTTATAGTTAAGACATCCTATTAAGTAATTGGGGAGCTATTTTGTAATTACTTTGTTATTGGTCATGTGCCCTCTTGTAATTTCATATTCATAATGGAATTGTGTCTTATCCAAAAGATATTTGAAATTCGGGAGACTAATATGAAAATGAAACAAATCTTTTTTTTTTATATCCGTGACTGTCCGGGCCAGCTTTAGCGCACCTCGACTAATGTCACGGGGCATATCGCCTGACCCTACAACATTTGGATGCCAAGAAAACCCGTAGGAAATTAATTCCTAAGTAGGTGGCCACCATGGGGTTTGAAACCATCACCTTATGCACCCCAAGGCCCCCATTTGACCAATTGAGCCACCCCGATGATTGAAAATGAAAATGAAACAAATCACGAAGTATAAAACTTTAAAATAGAACAATTTTTTGATATTCGAGAGTATTCGGGACAGCTTAGGTTCACCTAGACTTTTCTGGCGGGGTTGTCTGACCCTATAGTATTTGGACGTCAAAGAAATCAGTAGAAAATCAATTCCATGGATTAAACTCGTCATACCCTCCAAAATGATTCAAAATGGAACAATTTTACAACCTTGATGAGCATTAGGAAATTTCAGATATTATCAGCAGATCCAAGGTTTGAGAATAATTACAAGCTCAGACTTGATAGGATGATCATCAGGGTAAACTCCGCTACACCTCAACTTCACTGAAATCCACCAAAACAAACAACAATTTAGGCTCCATAATCCAAAGCAAAAAAGAGAAACAAATCAATTAAAGGCTCATTTGGTAACGATCTTGTTTGATAATCGTTCCCATTGTTTCTGAAATTTTTAGGAACATTTATGAAAATGGGCTAGAAAATGACAACAGTTACTAAATGCATTTTATTTCTTATTCTAAAAAACAAGAAACGAGAAACGAGATCGTTAGCCAACGAGCTCTAAAGAATCTTACGAGCGACGAGAGTGGTGGTAGCCCTAGCAAGCAAAAGCATGGACTGAGCCCGTTGGAGAGGCTGCATTTGAGCAAGAACATCAGGCTTCGCGATTGACAGGAAAGAAGTAAGATGAGTTTGAACTTGCTCAACATTGTCCACTGTCTTCTTCACTGAATCCATCACTTTCTCCGGTACCACGGCGGATCCTCGAACACTTCCCTCCATTTCCCCCCAATTTTTAACTCCCTCACTAACTCTGGTTCACACAGAAATCGAAGATGCGAAATTCAAATCCTTAGAAGGAGATGATTTGCGACGGCAATGGCGGCGGCGGCGTTGGACCGTCGTCGTTGTGAATTTGCAGATGGGAAGGGGCGGGTAGGGCTTTTTGAGTTCGGCCTGAAAGAGGGTTTATGGCGGCAGTTTGGCCCAATATACTTCCGGTCTCCGCTTGCGCCCATTTTTTCTTCCTTCAATTTTTTTTGGCATTTTATTTTCCTTTTGAGTTCAATAATAATAATAATTGAGTTTTTCTAGTAGGATTTTCAAGATCAAAAGTTATATCGGTGTTAACTGGTTTACAAACAAATAACAAATAATAAAAATATTGCTCTTCATTTATTTAAAAAAAATATTAAATTAAAATCGAATGCACTCAAGTTAGTTTTTTTTAAGGAAAATACCATTTTTAATCTTATCTTAGATTTGGAGTATAGTGCCGGTTTGATTTTAATGAAGTATAATATCTTATCACTTATATTTCAAAATCAAAATATTTTAATAATACTCATTTTGAGTTTTTTTTTTTTTTTTTTTTGTACTTTTTAATTTATGTATATACTTATTTCTTTTTATGAATTTAGTTTACCTCAATATCAAAAATAACAGCTTTCATTTTTATTGAAATTTAAAATTTGTTTAGTAATTATTATAATCAACATTATATCATATATAACTAACAGATTCCTTCACAATTGTTCCATTTTAAATGTCAGGAATAAAAGTGTTATATTTTAAAATACAAATTAAGAACCAAATTAAACTACACCCCAAACTTGGGACTCAAAAGGGTTTTTTTCATATAATCCATGAATTGTTTGGACTCTCTTACGTGCATATCAATTATTTTAAGGAAAAAACTCACATGGTCCTATAACATTTGAATGTAAAAAACTCTAAGAAAATTAATTTATATGTGTGACTTGAACTCATAACTTTCTAACTCCCAAAATCCTTTAACCTTTTTTTTAAGTACAATTTGGGGAAAGGTAGACCACAAACCCTAGGTATCATTGCTTGCAAATAAATGAAAGCTAAATATCAATTTTCGAGATCGAACTTGTAACTACGGTGTTGAACGAATTTACCACCAACAGTGAAACAAAGACCCCTTCAACTAAATCAATAATTAACTTAAAGTTAAATTGTTATCATTATTTTATTCATGAATGTCTTAACAATGGAATGAATGTATCTCTTTTAATCAATCCATATTTGAGCATATTTTTATTGAAGTATTTTTTTTTTTTGGCAATGGGATGATATTTTGAATTCAGGAAAAATACATACTTAACAGGTTTTAGGTATAGTTTATATCTACTTTTCCCTGAATCTATACTTAAATAAGTTTTTTTTCCTTGTTTTTCATTTATTTTTTATTTAAATTCAACAATTACAAAATTAGAGATTGGATAAAGGCAAAAAGGTCGCCCAAAACACAGCCTAGAAAGTTTAGCAAAAGCAATAACATATGTTTCAAAATCCAAACTCACTTTGCTGAACTTAAGTAAGAAAAAAAAATAGACTAAATTATAATTTTTAGGAACCCTAATAAAATCCAACATAAACAATAGACTTTAGTACCAATATACAAATTACAAGCAAGCCCTTATAAGCAATGCAATCCAGTTATTATGGAAGGTGAAAAGCAGACAATGATCAAGATTTCAGTGTAATATTTAATAGGTAAAGGCTTTCCATTTGACAAAAGAGATAGAAGAAAACTCAAGCAATTATAAAAGGTTGAAGACAAAAGCAGACATTATTGAGGGAAAAAACTCAGGGCCACACAAGGGCTAAAGTACAACAAGAAATGTATTTGATACATCATATAAATTCAAAATCTAATGTAACAACTGGACCATCATGAACTCCTGTTATTCTCAAGCCACCCGAGACGAATTCGATGGACGAGCGAGAGAAATGCAAGAAACTTTTGCTCCTAATTACTCAACAAAGTTGATTGAACCCCAAAAGAAAATATACAACTCAAAAGAAATGATTAGCTATGTCTTTTGCGACGAAAACGTAAAACTTAGAACAAAATCTTTTTGATAAAAAAAAACTTAATGGAAAATGAATCCCGCGACTCGATCACGCAAATAAATTCTCACATGCCTGGATCTCAGCGCTTTGAGTTGACAGAATTCCTTGTCCGGAAGGGCTAGAGTTGAGGCTGCTCATAGCACCACCAAAAATGGCCTTCTGAAAATAGTCATCTTCGAGCTTCTTGAGGATCTCCTTCACGACTGTGAAATCCACACCACCGATCAGTATCAACTTCCCAAGGATCTCACCGAAATTGTTTGGCGCTTTTGGTAGATCAATGGCGATATCATCCATCATCGACCCGTATAGAAGGCACCCGGTACCTAAATCCCTCAATGTTAAGACATTCTTGTGAAGGAGGTGCTCCAGAAGCTTAACAACTGGGTCCACACATGGTGGAATCTTTTCAAGTGCTATGGCAAGAGATTCTTTAACAACCTCAGGGTGATAAGCTGGGGATTTCAGCTCCTCTACACACTGTAGAGCTTCGTCGAGAATCCGTACACTGAAGTATTCCTCGAGCAGCGAAACAGTTTTCTTGTGAAGATCAGCTGAATTGGATACTACAGCAGGAGCTGTTGGCTTCTGAGGAGAGGGTATGGCAGAGGCAACCGGAGCAACCGGTCTAGGGTTGTGAGAGACAGGCTGCGTTCGGGCAGGAGAGGCAGCACTACCCTGTAGCAAGGCACTTGTTTTCCCAGTTATTACACCACCACTTCCCTGAGGTAGATATTTTGAACTAATGGAAGGTGTTTTGCCGATTAATGTTGTACGTGCAGAAGCCTGGCCTCCGCTTTCGCCCCTTGGCATTGATCGAGATCTAGGAACCTCCCAGTTGTCCGAATCAAGTCCAGGCATACCAGGCATTTTCCTGGTTCCAGGAGGCATTCCAGGCATCATACCCCCAAAGCCAGGTCGAGCAACAGGCCCTCCAAGGGCCTCGGTGTTACGGCCATTTCTCATCATGGCCATTGAACCTGGACGAAGCCCAAGATTCTTCTCGGCCTCTGAATGAATTTCAGTGATGGTTTTTGCTTTCACCTGTGCCCCAAAAACAAGCCATCAGATTTGCAGATATGATTCATGACAAAAAAAAACTAAACTGGACAAAAAAAAAATCAAGAGAAGCCCCAGAAAAGTAAAATAGTAAACGAAATCAAGAAACAGAAGACAGCTGCTTTATCGCCATAACACAACAGCCACTCAACAATTTTATTGCTTCCTACACAAGATCTCCAATAATAAATACAATAGAATATTTCATTAGTAAAAACTATATGAAACAAGGAAAGAGGAGCAAACAGAAAAAGTAAGTGTCAGCAACTAGGTCCGCAGGCCTTGATTTGGTTATTGGTTTTTTTAAAATGAAGCCTATAATTACAACTAGTATTACATATGGATTTTCTTGTTTTGTCTTCTACTTAGTGTTTTCGAAAACCAAGTCATGTCTTGGAAACTAAAAAATATATAGTTTTAAGAAACATCTTTTTACCCAGAAATACACTAAACTTGTTTTTGTTTTTGAAATTTTCAGAGACCTAAGGTAGAGAAATTGGGGGGGAAATGCTTGATTTTCAAAATACCAAAACTAAATAGCTATCAAACATGCCTAAATTATTACCCAGAAATGCTATAAATAATATTACATCATGCCCTACGAGAAAAAGTACAGAAAAAATCTAAGGGGGCCATATAAAAGAACTCAAACAAGGAAATTGTAAGACGATAACCATGAACTAATAACAAAAAATTCACCTCTTCACGTCTAGGAACCCATTTATTAGCCCGTAAATCAAGAACATCACGGACCATAAATCTTAACCTAGGTGCTAGTTGGGTGTTTGCAGTGAGCTCCTTCATCCGGATGAAGTATCCATCATTGACCTGCCGAGATTTTTTGTTCTCATCCAGCTGCTTACCAATTGTGTTAAAGAACTGACAAATAGCCTCAACATTCTCCTCAGCAGGGCATGCTTGAACATCCGACCCCAAAAGCTCCTGAGTTTATTAAAAAAAAAAAACATATTAACAACACATGCCATTCAGAACAAAGAATATAAAACAAATAATGTGAATGGATAGGTACTGATATTTACCAGAACAATATGGTGAACAATCCTTTCAGTCACCATCTTTTGTTTAAGAAGCTCACCTATCAGGCGAATGTTTCCTAGAGTTCGAAGCTTAACCATTTTTTCTTTATCTCTTCTTTCCATTTCATGCTCGGGATTAGTTAACCGCCCAATTTCTGCCCTTAAGTGCTCAGCACCTTCAAATGCCTCTTGGCAAATATTTAAGAGAACTCGTTTAAAAGTGATATCTTTCTCTCCAGGGACTTCAGATGGAAATGGCGGAAGCTTCTCATTAAGGTCAGAGCACAAAAGTGCATACATAGGGCAAAATGTGGGCTCAAACACGGCCTTCTCAAATATAAGTGATATAACATCCTACAATTCAGAATTTCAAGCATGTTAGTTCATTATTTAACGAAAGGTCTCAAAGTACAGAAATAAACAACTAGATGTGATGATAATAGGAACCTTCAAAATATCAGCGGATACAATCCCAGAGTCAATCAGTTGACCCTTGAGCAAGTCAAACTTTTCTGGAGTCAATTTATTAAGTATTCTGCAAAAAAAGGAAAAGGAAATACCATCTTTATTTCCAATATTCTGCGACGTGTTGTGAGATTGTAAATTTGGGGAATAATAGTTACCCTTTAACCGTCTTCATAACACGTTCCTTTTCTGAGATATTACCTCTTCTAACTGACCAAGGAACTTCAGCCTTGATGAGGGCAGCAGATGCAACACCGACCTGTTTGCACAAAAAAATTAAGAACAATACAAAACGTACATGAATGAAACTGATAGAGGACCTTTTAATAACCCTTCACATGTAATATTAAAATAGAGATAAATCATAACAACAATGAGTATATTAAATATATATAGTAACAAAATTAAAATTTCTCCTACTTCTGAAATGAAAACAAAAAAGTGCATTCATAAGAATTGAATGAGACAACCTCGGATAGATTAATTAAACTGAAGAGAAATCATTACCCCTTGGTTACCAGAAACTTGGGTCCTATTATTTGAGTCAGATTGTCCTAATAAATTCTTATCCTCCCAAGATCCTTCTTCTGCAGAGGCAGGTATTTGTCCAGATCGACCACGCCAATCCCGATTGTCAGGCTCAAAGTGACGTCCTTGAGATTGTGATTGCTGCTGAAGAAAAAAGGAGCACATGAGTGACAAGGTTATAAGAGTGTCCGTGTGGGAATGTGGATATCTAAAGTAGAATGAAACTGAATGATTCAGGATGATTATGATTTCAGCACAGAAACTTCTTGTTCTGAGTCATAAACTGATCCATACCAATAGAACAGAAAGAAAACTTCCTTTCAGTTAAAAAATGGGTGTCATGAATTACAAAAATATTAAACATACAATGGTTTCAGCACGAGCCCATGTTTGATCCTCCCCAACAATCTCAGTTTCGACTTCTATTTTGACCTTCAAGATATTCTCGGGGATTGTTTTAACCTGAGAAGAAATACATGTTAATTGACAATCTATACATGCAATCAATCCATATGATGATAATAGTGACCCCAGCAAGCAATGTCATTGTTTGAACTAAATATGACATAAAAAAGGCTATCTCAACCCAAAAAAGACATCAGCCAACAAACTAAATGAGGTTTCGGGACAGATAAATGTACAAGTACCTCTCTAAGCTGCATAAGCTGGTCTCGAGTGTACTTGACTCGCTCATGGCCTTCAAACCGTAGATCTCCAGTCTAAAACAATATTACAGCATGTCAGCATATAATCATTAGACAAGAGATATAATCCCACAAACTAAAAATTGCAACAATTTATTTAGGAAAAAAATTTCTTTGAACTATAGCACAAAATGGACTACAAGACATTTCTAAGGGAAGATAGAGAATTTCACATGCCAGACTTGTATGTATTTATAATCACAAGTGCCTACAACTTATGCACCTTTCAACTAATCTGAACAACAGCCTATTTGATTACCAAGCCAACCCAACGTGGTTCCTATATCAAGATTCGGAATATAATTTTTACTTCTTTTCAGATTTTCAATGTGAGATGACACAATGCTAGTGAAATAAACATCTATTTTTAAAAATTATTCAGAGAGTCAATTATTCCATGCATTTTAACAAATACAGATAACAATACACACACCATTATACTCTATAGAGACTAAAAATTGGGCTGCTGATCTACTTGATTAACATAAGAAACTTTTCGTGATTGAAATCAATGCTCCATATCAAATTATATGGTTACATTTACCAATTATATTTCTTTTTAATTCCATATGTAATGTAGGTTCTTCATGGGCATTGTTAACTCAAGCTATGCCCACCTAAAATCCTACATAGTATTCTGTGTCCATATTTACATCAGGCACACGTACTTGAGTGCCCTGACAAGAATTAGGACAAGGACAATATCACTTTATAGAAAGAAAAAAAAAAATCATGATTAACATAAATTATAGAAGTTTTTTTTTACTTAATGCACTCCAGGTCTATACAAACAAATTCACACATCCAAATCGATTAGAAGTTTTTTTTTTAATTCGATTCCATATGTAATGTAGGTTCTTTATGGGCATTGTTAACTCAAGCTATACCCACCTAAAATCCTACACAATATTCTATGTCCATATTAACATTAGGCACACGTACTTGAATGCCCTGACAAGAATTAGGACAAACAATATCATTTAAAAGAAAAAACAACAAATAAATCAGGATTAACATGAATTATAGAATCTATAATACGTCGTCACCTAAAATCGTTAACACGTAGATTTAATACACGCTCCAAGCAGGATGAATTAAAAAAAAAAAAAAAAACTTTATTAGACTCCAGATCTATAGAAACAAATCCGCATCCATACGAATAAGAAAACGCAAATAGAAAACAAAACCCATCCATAGGGAGGAGCACACATCGCGAAAATCATACACCTAAGGCGGCTATTTGCATAAGAAAGAGATGTGAAATTGGACCTTGAGGATGGAGGCAAGGGCGGCATGAGAACGAAGCGAGGAGGAATCAGCGGAGGAGGAATCGAAGCGAGGAGCAGCAAATCTGGCACCGCGAAAGCCACCGCCGCCGCCGGGTCTCAAACTTATCGCCGCCTGATCTGTTTGCATAACTTCGGCGGTGCAATTGGTTGTTGAAGAATCGAAGATGGGGGATTTGGGATTAGGGATTTGGGTTTGAACAGATAGAGACAGAGTTTGGGGATTCTATCTCTACCTGCGTCGTCTCTGTTCGCAGCTGCAGAGAGAAGAATGGGTACTGAGGAGAAACGCGACCTCCAAAGAAACCCTTATTGCCGTTATTCTCTTTTCTAATTAATCTATTTCCTTTTATTATCTTCTTTTTTTATTTTAGATTAAAATATTATTATTTTTATATTCTCGGTTAGCTTATGCATCCTTGTCATCGCTTCCATCCCTAAAATTGATATTTGTAAAAAATTTCCTTCAATTCATACTAAAAACAAAAGCTTATACACTACCTACAAAAAAAACAAAATTAAGTTAAAGTATCATTTGAGTTTTCAACTTTGAGTTTTGTTCTATTTTAACATTCAAAAAGTGAATTTAAATTTTTAAATTTTAAGATTTATCTTATCCGTACAAAATTATAATTATTTTAAGGATTTAGGGTTTTTTTTTTTCTTTTTAATGGCCACAATAGAATACTCAAAGTTTATGAACTAAACTTCTATTTTTGAAAGTTTTATGGACTAAAATAAAATATATCTCAAAGTTCGAGGACTATAACTATATTTTCAAAATTGTATTTTACTCAATTTATTATATCGATAAAATTTTAAGGAAAAAACTCAACTCTATTGCTATATATATATTCATGGTTGTCATTCAAACGTTACTTCTTTCGTCAATTATAATAGTATTTTATCTTTAAATTCCATTCTAATTAAGAAGTAAAGATTTTAATTTAAAACCTCTAACTAAGCTGAGCTCTAGTTGGCAAATGGTATTTCGTCCTTTTTTTTCTTCTTTTTTTTGAAAATAAATGATATCTTTTTTGTTAAGTACAAATTGGGGGACGTGATTACAAATACCAACTATTCCAGGATTTGACCATTTATGTGAAAATAAATGGTATTTAGTGAAAATAAATGGTATTTAGTTCTTAATTTATTAATCATTCGCATGTTTTTTAAATCAAAATTAAATGCCGATTAAGGATTCCCGTCTCTTTCATTGTTGTTCTGAGGAAGCGGATTCTAAATTCAATTAAATACTTGCAAAATCAAATACTGTATTGAACCTATAACGCATTATATGGGCCGGGTCAAATCGATTTATTCTAGCCCAATAAATTTTCTTAAATGGGCCTAGATAAATTTTTGTGGGCTCAATTTCACTAGCCCCTGTGTATTGTGTTCGGGACCCATTTGTTTTAGTCTTCTTTCTCAATTATTATTGGGAAATCATACTAAATGTCTAAATAATAAAAATTAATTAGGTAAAGGTCTATTTTATCATTTACTTTAACTAAATGTCTAATTCTATTTTGGGAGGAGAGAGAGGTCAAATTTGTGCCAATTATACCCCACTCAAATCTTCATTTTTAGTTTAATAATTTCAATTAAAAAGTCTCACTCCATCATTTAAGGGATACATCCTGAATTTAGGAAGGGAAAATACTTTCAATTGACTAACCAATATCTCATTTTTAGTTTTGTTTCATAAAAAAATATGGGATTTTAAAAATAAAAACAACATGCAAACAAAATAAAAGAACAGGAACACAAAGAAGTCAATTTGGGAATTATTTTTTGTGAAGATAACTTCATATGCAAACAAGCGTTGCTTTTCAGGCAGAACAAGGGCGGTCAACGGAGCAGCCATAACATTCACATAATAAGCAAGCACATCGGACATGGATTTCACATCTATTTGTCGTTGCTTTTAATAGGGTTTGGAGCAAGACGAACGTGTAATCGAATTATGTCCGTATGTATTGAAGTTGTTCACGAATCTATGCTATCTCAACTAATAGCATATGTTTTGGCAGTAATCAAGCTTGATGAAATGTCGAAGATTTATAGTTTATCTCTTTACGAGACAACATTGAAATAAGTGTACAATAGACTAATAATGGGTTTGGCAATAGGCTACACCTGGACTGGCGTTACGTACTCACTGTCGCTACGTACTAATATGGACATTGCAATCGGGAGACCAGTCACGATGGACGTAGGCCTCATGCTACCAACCAATAATGACTTGAATGAAGCATTATGTAAGTTAGCATTATAATGGCAGGATACACAACAATATAATTTTATTGCATTCATTATAATGGCGAGTACTCAACGGTACCTAATAGTGGCAATCATCATGCATGGTAAGTGATGGCAAGTACTCAACAGTACCTAATAGTGCAAGCATCATGTAGGGTAAGTGTTCAAATGTGTGTACTAGCTCATTATTTCAATATTTTCTATTGTACTCATACACCAACAAAACTCAAATAACATATTAAAACTTTCAAAAGACGGTGAAGTATGAACATATATTGTTTCATCTACAACTTTTTTTTTTTTTTTTTTTATTGATTTACATTCAAATTTTTACTCAATGTTAGATTTTTTATTTCTTAAAAAATATTATTTCAAAATAATATTGCATTTGAACAAAAAATTAAATTCTAGATTTACTTTGTTAAACGATTTTAATTTTAAATGGTAAAAAAAATTTAAAGTTTGTTAGATAAGTTGTAATACTATTTTTATGCATTTTAACTAGTTAATGTGAATAAAGGTAAGGTTACAAAAATCTATTTTATATAATTTAATATTTTTAATTCAAAATTAGAAAGTAGACATAAATTTAAAGTTCAATAAAAAGTAATACTCCTTAAATTAGTTTATAGACATTTCGCTACTTTTCTCATATTATTAGGAAAATTGTACTCTCAAAATAATTACCATAAATTTTAAAAGTTATTAATATATTTTAATATTTTATTATAAATAATTATTAGTATAATAATAAATATTATTAATATAATATTATAAAAATATACCTGACAATACTTATTAACACCAAAAGTATAATTGCTAATTTTTTATAAAAGTTACTACATTTATAATTATTTTTTAAATTTGAATAATCTTGTTTTTTAGTACATATTGGGGGAAGAAGAATACATATCAATTTTCGGGATCGAACCTGTTAAACTGATTTACAACCAAATAATGAAACAATCCAGTTGGTAAATTTGAATAATCTTGCAAGTGTTTTACTATTTTATTTTATTATTACTCTTCTTATTTTAGTACATATTGGAGAAGGGGGGAAAATACCGATTATCGGATCGAACATGTAACGTTGGTGATGAACTGATTTACAACCAAAGTTAAACTATTGCACCACAGATTCATTTAATATTTTTTTTAAGCGTTTCTTACTATTACATTTTTTTTTTTAAGTAGTGGATGATGGATGTCATGACTTTTTGTTTCATAAATATACATTAATGTTATTGAATTAATGCTCTTGTTGTCTCCTTGAAATTGGTTCAAATATCATTTTGGTATATTTATTTTGAATTTTATTATATTTTAAATAATTCTTTTATTATCGAAGAATGAGAGTTTAGTCAACTTCCCTTTTAAAACAAGTTTTGATACCTTTGGTTCCCTACATTTTAGAAATATATATATTTTTTTATTTTTGAGAAAATTTTAGAAATATATTTACATGATATCATTTTTTGTATTTATTATTATTATTAAATTACTTTCTATCAAAATTAAATCCAACATATTATTGTATCCAAATTAAAATGTATGAATTAAACTAAATATTTAAAATTATAACTAATAAAACAAAAATATTT
>JBBMEF010000023.1:966622-986539 GCA_037832685.1 Sicyos baderoa
ACAAACTTTAATCCTAAAAAAAAGTAGACAAATTATCAATTAGTTCTCTAAATGTAGACATTCCCCAAGTTTTCCCATTAAATTATGGTCATTTTGACCTTTTAAATATATTTTAGTCCAACTGATTTTAGAAGTTTTTTTAAAAAAATGATTCTCAGTAAAAAAAAATATCGTTATTTTATATGTCATAAAACACCTCGACTAATATTCATATGTCGTTGGATCTTTAGATGTCAAAGAAACATGCATTAAATTAAATTTTATTTAAGTGGTTATCATAAATCAAACTTATGGCCTCTCACTTTTTCAAGACTTTCTTAAACATTAAACCACTCCAAATTAATTATATATATAAAAAAATTATCAATATAAATTTGGGGAATTTGCATGTATATTATAATAAACAAAAAAATTGAATAAATAGCAATTTTTTAAAAATATTTACAAATATAGCAAAATCAGATTTATAGACTTCATTAATAGTGTCTGATTTGTAATATTTTTAAAAAGTTGCTATAATTCTAATGTAGAGTAGGAAATTTGCTAAGTACAAATTCCCTATAAATTTTCTATACAACCAAATAATACATCAAATTAGATTATAAACAATGGCAGGATGATTGTGAGATTCAAGTAAATGATAAATTCTAAATTATTAGAAACCAATTGAAGTTATATCCAAATAAAACCAAATTCTTGCTTTTGTAGGGAAAAATGTCAAAATATCCAAAATGGACGCACTATTTTTATGGACGATCGCTATAAAGCAATAATTAATGGTTAAAGGTGTAAAAGGAAGATAAGTGGTCTAAAATTGACCAATTCAACCAAATATCTTTGAATAATCCTCAATTGATTAGTGGTCAAAGAATTTTTGAAAATTTAAAGATTAAAGATTACAGTCACCACTCATGAGTTAATTTCCACATACTTTCTTGATAATTAAATGATGTAGAATTATGTCCCCTAAAAATAATTAAAGTGGATGAAAAGGAGTATAAACACTCACTAATATAAATAATAATAATAAATAAATAAACTTTGAGAGAATGCACACTCATCCAAAAAGCCAAAAAAAAATGCATTACCAAATCAGTGGGCTGATAGCTGAACTAAATTGACTCAACTTTTGCAACAAAACAAAACCATGTAGATGCCTAATGTTTTCTTACATGTAGGGTAATTAAAGATTTAAAGATATCTTAGAAAGGTATAACAAAAGGATAAATATATTTAAGGGGAAATTATATTTTTGGTCCCCTACTTTTTGGGTAGAATTTTACTTTGGTTCCTATATTTCAAAATTCAACACTTTTATCTTTGATATTTCAATAATTCTCAATTTTAGTTTTTGAGATAACGAAACTATTAGTCAGTTAATGGAATGTTGACAGAATGATGACTAAGTTAATTTTAAAATATAATAAATTTATGATGTGTAATTATGGTGTTTAATGATTTTTTTAAAATACAATAATTAAAAAAAATGAAAAGACAATTACATCCATTTAATTATATTTTTATATTACCTATAATTTTTAGATAAAATAAAAATACAATAAACTTTTTTTTTAAAAATGATAATTTTTTATCTTCTAAAAATTAAATTAAAAATAAATATAACATTTATTTTCTATGGCATTTATTTTTCTCCTCTATTCAATAATATTTATTTTTATATTTATTACTTTTCTCTCCGATAAAAACATGAATCGTATATTTATTATTTAGAATATAAGAAAAACATATTTATTTAATTTAAATATATAATTAAAATGGAAGTATTGTGTTTTTGAGTTATTTTTGTAATTATTATTAAAAAAAACAAAAAAAAAAAGCCATGTAAACATTTTTATTACATTTTTTTTTACAATATATTTTTTTATCTAAAAATATAATTGTTGTAGGTAATATAAAAATATAATTAAAATAGAGATAATGTGTTTTTTAATTTTATTTATAATTATTGTATTTTTTAAAAAAAAATTATTTAAACACCATAATTAAACATCATTAATTTATTAAATTTTAAAATTAATTTAATCATCCTCCTAATCAATATTCCGTTATCTCAAGGACTAAAATTAAGAATTATTGAAATGTCAACGGTAAAAGTATTGGATTTTAAAATATAGGGACCAAAGTGAAACTCTATCCAAAAGATAGGGATCAAAAAAGAAGTTTTCCTTATATTTAAACATAGTTCAACCGGTTAGAATAAATATATTTGAACATAGTTCAATTATAACAAAAATCAAATCTTCATTTTATTCTTGAATTTAAAAACAACCAACAAAATAAAGAGTAAATTATAATTTTTTAATACCAAATTAAAATCCAACACATCATAGAGACTAAATGAGACTCCCAACACAAACAAAACAATCACACATCTAGAATGATTACACTTTTATTTTTTAGAATACAACAATTGGAATATAGGAGATTCGAACTCATGACCTCTTAGTCACTAGGTGTACACTAATACAGGTGGCTGAGTAGTACTCATGTTGGCTGATTACACTTTTATATAATAGACATGCCTTTTGAATTTTGACTAAACACACTTAAAGATGCAATTGCAAAACTAATAATAAGTAAGACTCTCAAATTATCTTCATATCACTTGATAAGAAAGCTCAAGGCAGAGAGAAAAAGTAGAGAAGAAGGATGAAATTGTGCAGTCACACTCATTGAATAAAGGAGGCACAACAGACAATAAATAGAGCAACCACCATAAGGAACCCTAGTACAGACAAGGATCAAGGAATAAACATCAAATAATAAAGATAAGCATGCCTAAGCAGATAATTAAGCATTTACTTTAACATCACTCCTCTAGAAATTACATTATTTCTCTAGAAACAACAAAGTAGTGAAGGAAATAAAATCTTGGTTGTCATCATGTAATGGAAGGTGAAAAACAGACAAATGATGAAGCTTGCATTGTAAGATCCAATAGGCAAAGGCTTTGCATTTGACAGAAAATGAAAAAGAAGTTTCAATCAGAGATGATGAAATATCAAGCAAAGAAAAATGAGTGGAAGAAAAAAGCAGACATTATTGAGAAAAACTCAGGGGCCACATAAGGGCTATAAAGTACAACAAGCAATGTATTTGATACATCATGTTAATTCAAAATCTAATGTAACTGGTCCATCATGAATTCCTGTTGTTCTCAAGCAACCCCGAGATGACTTCGAATGGGCGAGCGGGAGAAATGCAAGAAACTTTAGCTCCTAATTTACTCAACAAAGTTGATAGAACCTAAAGAAGAAATATACAACTCAATATAAATTATCAGTTATTTGTCTTTCATGACGAGGACGTAAACTTGGAACGATATCTTTTTCTTTTTCTTCTTTTTTTTTTTTATCAAAAACGCAATGGGAGTCAAATCCCATATGATTTAATTCACGCAAGTAAATTCTCACATGCCTGGATTTCAACACTTTGAGTCTCGAGAATTTTCTCTCCAGAAGGGCAAGAGTTGAGGCTCGTCTTAGCACCACCAAAAATGGCCTTCTGGAAAAAGTCATCTTCGAGCTTCTGAAGGATCTCTTTCACAACTGCGAAATCCAGACCACCGATCAATATTAACTTACCGAGGATCTCACCGAAATTGTTTGGCGCTTTTGGTAGATCGATGCCGATATCATCCATCATTGACCCGTATAGAAGGCATCCGGTACCTATATCCTTTGCAGTGAAGACATTTTTCTTAAGCAGGTGCTCAAGAAGCTTAACAACTGGGTCTACACATGGTGGAATCTTTTCAAGTGCTAAGGCAAGAGATTCTTTGACAATCTCAGGGTGATAAGCTGAGGATTTCAGCTCCTCTACACACTGAAGAGCTTCATCGAGAATCCGAACACTGAAGTATTCCTCAAGCAGCGAAACAGTTTTCTTGTGAAGATCAGCAGAATTCGATACGACAGCGGGTGTTGTTGGCTTCTGAGAGGATACAGCCGATGCAATGGGAGCAACCGGTTTAGGATTGCGAACGACAGGCTGCGTTCCAGGCATGGAACTTGATCGGGCAGGAGATGCAGCACTGCCCTGTAGCAAGGCACTTGTTTTCCCAGTTATTACACCACCACTTCCCTGAGGTAGATATCTTGAATTAACAGAAGGCGTTTTGCCGGTTAATGGTGTTTGGACACGCGCTGACCCTCTGTTTTCGCCCCTTGGCATTGATCGGGATCTAGGAACCTCCCAATCGTCTGAATCGAGTCCAGGCATTTTTCTGGTCCCAGGAGGCATTCCAGGCATCATACCCCCGAAGCCAGGTCGAGCAACAGGAAAACCACCAACTGCCTCGGCATTATGGCCATTTCTCATCATTGCCATTGAACCCGGACGAAGCCCTAGATTCTTCTCAGCCTCTGAATGAATTTCAGTGATGGTTTTTGCTTTCACCTGAGCCCAAAAACAAGCCATCAGATTTGCATATTCATAGGCATGATAAAAATTAAGTTAGAAAAATAAAACTTGAGAAGACCCAGAAAGAGCAACATAGCAGACTCAATTATCAACTAAATAAAGAAATGGATTATAATAACCAATAGGTCAACTAAGAACCTATCATTCCAACTATAATGACTCTATAGTCTTGTTATAATAACTTATGTTTTATAGTTATAGTCGTTATAATAACTCATGCCATGATAAAATCCTTTGTTATATTAGCATGCACCCCAAACACAAGTTAACTCCTCTAAATAACTTGAACCCTAAATGAAAATTTTTATAACCTCTTCAATAATAATAACACCTCAATTATAATAACACATCGTTTATAATAACTCAAACGCACCTTGCAGGTGATTTTGGAACCCCAAAAAACATTATTTTTTTTGTTACACAAATTATTACCTAGAAATGTAGCCACCAATATTATCATTTCATGCATAAAAAAATAAGGAACAGCAGAAAGTCATAACAAAAGTGGACCATACAAAGTAACTCAGAACAAATAAATTGTAAGACAATAATTATTAACCAATAAAAAAAAATCACCTCTTCACGCCTAGGAACCCATTTATTGGCCCGTAAATCAAGAACATCACGAACCATAAATCTCAACCTAGGTGCTAGTTGAGTGTTTGCAGTGAGCTCCTTCAACTGGCTGAAATATACTTCATTTACCCGCCGAGATTTTTGGCTCTCATCCAGCTGCTTACCGATCGTGTTAAAAAACTGACAAATAGCCTCAACATTCTCCTCAGCCGGGCAGCTTGCTTTAACATCAGAGCCCAACAACTCCTAAATTTTATTAAAAAAAGAAATTAACAACACAGAATATTCAAAATAAAGAACATTAAGAAAATGTAAGTGGATGGCTAATGATAATTACCAGAACAATATGGTGAATAATCTTTTCAGGCACCATCTTCTGTTTAAGAAGCTCACCTATCAAGCGAATGTTTCCTAGAGTTCGAAGCTTAACCATTCTTTCTTTATCTCTTCTTTCCATTTCCTGCTCGGGATTAGTCATCCGCCCGATTTCTGCCCTCGTGTGCTCAGCACCTTCAAATGCCTCTTGGCAAATATTTAAGAGAACTCGTTTAAAAGTGATATCTTTCTCTCCAGGCACATCAGATGGAAATGGAGGAAGTTTCTCATTAAGGTCAGAGCACAACAGTGCATACATAGGGCAAAATGTGGGCTCAAACACGGCCTTCTCAAATATAAGTGATATAACATCCTATATTTCATAACTTCAATCAAGTTAGTCCATTATCAAACGAACGAAGTGTCTCAAAGCACAGAAATAAACACAATAGATGCAATAGTAGTAACCTTCAAAATGTCGGCGGATACAATTCCAGAGTCAATCAGTTGACCCTTGAGTACGTCAAACTTTTCTGGAGTCAATTTATTAAGTATACTGCAAAATAGAAAAAGGAAATACTAACTTTATTTCCAATGTTCCATGACATGCTGTAAAATAGTAATCTGAGGAATAATAGTTACCCTTTTACTGTCTTCAAAACACGTTCCTTGTCTGAGATATTACCTCTTCTAACTGACCAAGGAACTTCAGCCTTGATGAGGGCAGCTGCAGTACTGACCTGTTTGCACAGAAAAAGTAAGAACAATGCCAGAATCAGCAGAAGAAAGGGGCTCATTTAAAAACTGATGTTAAATGTAAGGCTTGCGTATATCCGGGATATACGTGGAGGACCCTACGATAACCCATAATAATTACAATTATGAGTAAACCTAGTGATAAAATTGATATTTCTCCTACTTCTGAAATTAAAATAAAAAATTGAATTCATGAGAACTGATCTGAATGATGTAACTGGACAGATTAATTAACTGATGAGAAATTATTACCCCTTGGTTACCAGAAACTTGGGTCCTATTGTTTGAGTCATGCAACCTTGACTCAGATTGTCCGGATAAATCCTTATCCTCACGAATAGCCTCCCAAGATCCATCCTCTCCAGATCGACCACGCCAATCTCGATTCTCTGGCTCAAAATAACGGCTTTGAGATTGTGATTGCTGCTGAAGAAAATAGGAACACATGAGTAATTAAAGTTCAACAAAGTAGTAAGTGTGTGTGTGGGCATGTGAGTACACTAAGTAGGATCAGAATGTACAGGAATGATCCAGAGATGATTATGATTTCAGAATAGGAACTTCACGTTCTGAGCCATGAACTGATACATGCCAATGGCACAGAAAAGGAAAACTTTCTAAATTCCAAAATGAATGTTATGAATTACAAAAATATAAAACATACAATGCTTTCAGCACGAGCCCATGTTTGATCCTCCCCAGAAATCTCGGTCTCGACTTCTATTTTGACCTTTAAGATATCCTCTGGGACTGTTGTGACCTGAGAAGAAAAATAAGTAAATAGGCATGCATGTAATCAATGCATATGATGATAATTATGACCCCAGCAATATCACTGTTAAAACTAAATATGACATAAAAAAAATACATTCTTCTCTCCACCCACAAAAAGCACTAGCCAATCAAACTAAATGGGGGTTCAGAACAGATAAATGAACAAGTACCTCTCTAAGCTGCAGAAGCTGGTCTCGGGTGTACTGGATTCGTTCGCGGCCTTCAAATCGTAGATCTCCAGTCTAAAAAAGGTTTGAAGCATATAATGGTTAGATGATATATAATCACACATCATAAAAGTTATAAAGACCTAGAACAGAAAACAGAGTAAAAGACATTTCTAAAGGAAGATAGAGAGTTTATCGTGCCAGATCAACCCAAGGTGATTCATATGTCTAAAAGACATTTAGGGTAAGATAACAAGTGCATACAACTGATGAAAAACAGAGCGACTAATATACATACATTTGGCCATGAACCATAAAAACTCATAAAATGGTTGTCATTGTGTTTTGACTGCATAACCATGACCTCAAAGGCATTTAGATATATAACTCGCCTCTTTGATTACAGAGCCAACCCAAGATGATTCCTGTGTCTAGATTTAGAAAATATTTTTTACTCTTTTACAAAATGATTTTAAAAAAAGAGATGGTGTGGTGCTCTAATCAAACATCATTTTTACTCATAAATCATTCAGTCTATTATTCTAATCATTTCGGCAATTACAGATGACAATATACACACAATTACTCTCCATATAAACTAAGAAGATGGGCTTCTGGGCTACTTGATCAACATAAGAAACTTTTCCTGATTAAAATCAATGCCCCATATCCAATTATCCCGTTGCATTTCCCAATATCAAGAAGTTATGTAGTTCATGTAATGTAATGTAGGTTCTTTATGGGCATCCTTAGCTCAAGTGATGCCCACTTAAAGTCTTACATAATATTCTATGTCCATATTTACATCAGGTACACGTATTTAAGTGTCCTGACAAGAATTAGGACAATATAACTTAATAGAATCACAATCAAAGAATCACAATGAACATGATTCCATTATCAATTAAAACCGTTTACATTGAAAATAAAAAAACAACGTCGGCCAATATCCAAGACGAACCAAACATTCATCAAATGTAAGAACACCACGTTGATTCAATTGAAATTCCAAGCAGGATAATTGAAAAAGGAAACACCCACCGTGAGATGAGAACAACAATAAAACAAAAAACAATAACACTTTGATGCATTCTATCTCTAAAAACAAATCCACACATCCATATCGATAAACAAAGAACACAAATACAGCACGAAAACCTCAAAAATAGATGATGCAGTGCCAGTTAAACGTCAATTTATTTTACTCATAAATTATTCAGTCTATTATTCTAAAAAGTTGGGCTTCTGATCTACTTGATCAACATATGAAACTTTTCCTGATTTAAATCAATGCCCCATAGCCAATCATCCCATTGCATTTACCAATATTAAGAAGTTTTGTAATTCTATATGTAATGTAGGTTCTTTATGGGCATGGTTAACTTAAGCTATGCCCACCTAAATCCTGCATAATATTCTATGTCCATATTTACGTCAGGTACACGTACTTGAGTGCCCTGATAAGAATCAGGACAATATAATTTAATAGAAGATACCAAAGAAATCACGACGAGCATGAGTTCTGGAAGCGATAATCTGATATAAACTAAAAACTGTTAACATTGAAAATACAAAACCACGTCTACCAACAACCAAGGCCAACCCAACATTCATCGAATTAAGCAATACCATGTTTATTCAATTGACACTCGAAGCAGGATAATTGAAAACAAGCAACGTGAACAACAGGAAGGAAAAACCCCACAGTGAAAACAACATCAAAATAGGTGAGAGATGACACTTTGATACATTTCAGATCTATAAAAACAAATCCACTACAAAATCCCCTGAGAGAGATGATGCAGTGCTGATTAAACATCAATTTACTTTACTCGTAAATTATTCAGCCTATTATCCTAAGCATTTCTACAAATACAGATGACAATCTATACAAGCATACAAACACACAATTACACTCCATAGATAGAAACCAAAAAATTGGGCTTTTAATCTACTTCATCAACATACGAAACTTTCTTTTAATCCGTGAGTGTCTGTGTCAACTTATGAGCACCTCAACTATTCTCATGGAATATACCGTCAAACTCTACAACATTTTGATGTCAAAGAAACTGGTAGGAAAACAATTCTTAGGTGGGCGTAAGCTGGCCCAAACCCTTTCCTCATTGAAATCAATGCCCCATATCGAATAATCCCATTGCATTAACCAATATCCAGAAGTTTTGTAATCCATATGTAATGTAATGTAGTTCTTTATGGGCATCGTTAACTCAAGCTATGCCCACCTAAAATCCTACATAATATTTTATGTCCATATTTACATCAGGTACACGTACTAGAGTGCCCTAATAAGAATCAGGACAATATTTTAACATGAGTTCTATGAGCTAAAATCCATTATCAACTAAAACCCGTTAACTTCAATATACTAAGGGTGTGTTTGGGGGCACCAATTTGATTATTATAACAGGGGTTATGATAAACGGTGTTTGAGGGGCTAGTTAAATGTTTAGATAAATGGGCATGCATATTTAGATAAACGGGCACACAAGTTTAGGTAATCACCGACTATAATAAACGGTGGGGCAAACATGGGTTAGGTTATTATAACCAACCCGGCCGTCTATCATAACCAAATTGGTGCCCCAAACACACGCTAAACGAAATCAACCAATACCCAAGGCCAACATCAAATGTAACAACCTTACGTTGATTCATTTAACACTCACTCCAAGCGGGATAGTCGGAGAAAAAGATAAAACTTCGACATATACCAGATCTACAAAAACAAATCCACCACGAAAGCCCAAAAAAACATCATACGCACAAACACGCATTGCGGAAACCAAATCCCTGACGCTAATTGTAGAATAAACAGAAACGAAATCGGACCTTGAGGATTGACGCAGCGCCGCCATGGGGACGAAGCGAGGAGGAATCGGCGGAGGATAAATCGAAGCGAGGAGTAGCAAATCTGCTGCCACGAAAGCCGCCGCCGCCGCCTGGTCTCAAACTTATCGCCGGTTGATCTGCTTGCATAACTCGACCGATTGAATTGTGAGAAAGAGAAATGGAGAGAACCGATGAAGGCGGAGAGAACAGATAGAGACAGAGTGGGAATCTATCTCTACCTGCGTCGTTTCTCTGAATCTCTTCGCCGCAGCTGCAAAGAGAAAATAGGAGGCGAGGGAGGAGGAGAAGAAACCCTTATTTCTTCCCGTTATTCCCTTTTTCTAATATAAATCTTTCTTTCTTTTTTTTGACAGCAATATAAACCTATTATCTATTCTATACTCTCATTAAACAAATCAATTTCTATCTAGGTTAAAAATATTTACTATTCTATTTCAACTTCTTACTATTTTGTTTTATATCCAATAATTGTCGGGCTAGCTCTCGCCCATCTCAACATTAATTTTGGTTATATGTTATGAGATTGAATTCATCATATTGTGCACTTTAAAGTCCTCTTTAACTAATTGAGTCACTTTATTTATAAGTATATGATTTACCGTCATTTTTACTAAGAATAATAAGTTTCATATATATATATTATTGTTGTATTTTCATTTTATTCTTCATTTAAATTGATCGGTGGCGCGGTTGGTTATCTTGTTTGATATTAATTCATTTTAATTCTACGAGTTCGAGTCCAAAAGTCGATATTTGACTCTCATATTATTTAAGAGCAGTGTTTGGCTTCCTTCACCCAGTTAATACTAAAAAAAAAACTTTGTAATTTTCTATAGTTCACTAAAGTTATTTAAGTTCAATATTTTTTCTTGAAGTTGTAGGTTCGAATCACTCATCCACTTGTTGTAATCTCAAAAATAAAATTAAAAAATAATGGGATTTTTGTAGGAATAGACTAAATTGATAAATTATTTACAACACTAGACAAATTTGAAAAAAATTAGCAGTCATAGTCAAATATACGGTATAAAGTAATACTTTTTATACCGAACAATTAATACATAATACAGTATGATGAGTATTATTTATATGGTATATTTGACTATGAATGCTAAATATTTTCAATTTGCCTAGATCTGTAATTATTTTGTAAAATTAGAATATTCAGTACAATTTCTCAAAAATAATTGGGGAAGGAGATTTAAACACATCAAGTCAATTAGTTATAAGCACATTAGTCTATAGTTCTTGTTGACAATTCTACTTTTAATAAAGCTTAAAATTGTTTTTTATGAGTGGTATAGTTAGTCGAAAACTTAGTTTCGAGGGTCTTGAGGTCTCAGGTTCTATATCTATTTGTAAGATTGATTTGTAGACACTCTAAGTTCCTTAGTTATAAGGAATGGTGCATTGAAGACTTGAGTTTTGAATGTATGTTTTCATCAATATCTTAGGTTTGAGACTGACATTAATTTGTCAATTTCTCCGTTTCCAAACAAAAAAGTTAATTGGTTTAAAAAAAAAACTTAAAATTCAATTTTATGATAAAAGTTTGAAGTTTGTCTAAGTGCACCTCAATTGAATAAGTATGACTAAGAAATTATTAGAATTACATTTTTAGTCCAAATTTTTTATTTGATTCTTTTGTTTCAAAATCAAATATTTTTAACCATAATATTGAGCATCTCCTTTTCAAGTTTTTTATGACTCAACAACGAATATACGGTTCAAGACCATATTTGATATCAATAGTTGACGTTATAACGAGTCCATGCATATCAAACAAGAATCATGAGCAACACGAGGAGCCACGACCCACAAAGTGCAGAATGACGGTTCATATAATGGACGTTGTTTAATTATATTAAACCATCAATCAACCCAAAAGCTTAAGCTGACGGGTTTAAGTAAATTTAATTATATCAAATAACAGCATGCATCACGAAAGATTGTTGTATGCGAAATAGAATAGCAAAATCATGACCAGTTCCATTCAAATCAAGTTAAAATGAAAAATGAGAGCACGGCAACGTTACCCAAAAAGACGAATGAAGTCGAAAGATACGCAACATTAGAAACCAAAATGCAACAATGGCCTAATGATTGAATCAATTCTTGGAACATATGAAATTAACTAAAAAGATAAAGATGGGAATGTGGGAGATAGCTCAAGGAAACAAGTTAGAGATGATAGAGAGACTCGTTGAAACTACGGTTCGAAACAACGACTTTCGGGGAGGCAGAGCCAAATGGTGTAATAGAAGGATAAAGACAAGGAAGAATGAGTCCCACCTGTGACAAACTTAACATGTTCATTCTTCAAAACTCTCTGTAATATCCGTGACTGTCCGGGCCAGCTTGCGTGCTGTAGAACATTTGGATGTCGAAGGAAATTGTGGCATTCAACTCTTTCCACTTTTACCTTTTCAATGCATATTTCTCAAGTTGCTGACAACTCAGTAAAATAACACTCCTCCTCTACTCCAATATTTTCCTTTCAAAATGCTACTTCGTTTTCCTCAAGAATGTGTTACAAAATCTTTATGAATGATGAAACAAGGTATGCAATGATCATGGAATCTTATATTATATTCTTAGCAGTGTACAAAAAAACGAGTAACATGGACTACCCAACCTAAACTGTTAGGATTGAGAGATAATTTTCTTTAGGTTGGAATGGATCAAAGAAAATGTATGTATAACAGGTTCAATTGGTTCTTGGGTTGGTAAATTTTTTGTTAGATTTAATTCAACCCAACTCAATCCGAACTAAATATTATATATGTGTATAAGATTAATTAACAATATAAATTCTTAGCATGTACTAACCAGATAGAAAATCTGAGTTTTCTGTCATTTTTTATTTTCAGAAAGATATCCAAAAACTTGTTGCTGCCTGAAATGGAATTTTGCCCTTGTCTATGTCTGCAGCTTAGAGGCCTGGATTAAGGATCTCACGTTTCGAATGTGTGGCTTAATAGTCAGTTCAATCTATGATGACGCTGCTTAGAAATTAATTTTACAATAGTTTCCTTGATATTTTAAATGTTGCTAGGTCAGACTGTAAGTTCGTAAAAATAGTTGTGCTGACATGTAAGTAGACACGAACTCTCATGTACATAATAAGAAATATTGAAAATGTGTCCTATTATTTTTAAAATATATGAGTTATTTTACTTATTTGTCAAATTGTTTTGAGATGGAAGTTCATACTATCTATTATGATATTAAAGTTATTAAACTCAAACATATATTTGGTTCAATAACAAGAAATTAAAATTGATTTGGAAACTTGGCCCAACATACCTTTGGAAGTCCATCTCACAAAACTGATGTATGTTGTGTTACAAAGTGTTGGAGACTCAGACTTAGATGCACACTCTTGGTTGGTCTTTTGCCTGACCTTACAATATTTGGATGCCAAAAAAATTCGTAGGTATTAATTTTAAATTAATTCCTAAGTAGGTGGTCATCATGGGATTTGAACTCATCATCTTATGCACTTTAAGACCCTCTATAACCAATTGGGCTACCCTATGATGGTTCCATGACATTTGTTTGTATAAGCTTTTTGGTGGAAATTATTGTTTTTTTATTCAACACTATTTGGAAATATTCCATGATAAATTTAATCATGTTTTAAATGGGTCATTGGCGCATCATTTTATTGTTTGGTTGTAAACCAGTTCAACATCAGCATCACATGCTCAATTCTAAGAATTGGTATTTATCCTCCTCCCCAAATATGTACTAAAAAAATTATATAAGTTGTGGTTTTGGTAGAAATCATTAAAGGCTTGAAACAAGTGCATCTTCTCATATCGAAATGAAAAGATAGTTTAATTAAATACGTTATTTTTATAGTTATAGATTATTTTGTTGATTGATATAATTAAATTTACTTCAACCCATCAACGATTTTACTTTGAAAAATGAAAAGATATGCCAACTTTTATAAGATAGGTTAATTATTTCACTAATTGCTCATCGATTTTAAAACATAATTCATATGTAATATGATATTGGAGTATATTAAACTTAAACAAGTATCCACTACAACAAAAATGAAATTGAGATTCGATTTAAAATGAGTAAATCGAAAGAAACGTTATCTTGAAGAACATGTTGAGAATCTTCCATTAAAAAAAATGAGGAGACCTTACCACTTTATAATAAATAAATAATAAAAAAAAAAATCTCTCACTAACCATCAATTTTGAGATAAAACCTCATCTAATATTATAACATGGTTATACACTATCTCTCTTTTTAACAATAACATTTTTTTACTTCGAAGAAACTTTATGTAACTATGAATGGAACTTTTTATACCCTCTCATGTATCAATCATACTTTTTTGTACCTATAATTGAACAAGTTTTTCTAATTTTTTCTAATCTGTTTTTAATTCGCTTGGATCATCATAAAGAGAATTTTGTTCATTGATCCAAGCGAAGTTCTAATAATGAACCAAAAGAACATTAAATAGAATCTTGAACTGTGCAGAAACTAGAACTTCTCTTGATGAGCATGGCCTTCAAACTTATTACAGTTTTCAAGTGATTAACTTTTGAATTCAACCTTAGGCTTTCTTATTAAAAAAAAAAAAAGAAACTAAAAAGCCTTGTCTGGCTAATCAATCCTTTAACCAACCACATTTGCACCTGTTCACACATGAACATTTTGTAGGCATCTTCATCTTCATCTTCGTAGATACCGCATATCGACACCTTTATCGATACCATGCCATCCTGTTGTTTGAGCCTTAGCAACCTGCTTAGGTTCACATTTTTTCGATTCATTTCTCTCGTAAAATGCTTTAGAATTTAGAGGCACAACAGCAGAAACCTACAGTGTTACAATTTCTTTGAACAGAATGGCGTTGATCTCGATTAAAGTGATTCTGTGAAGTACTGAACGTCCGATATCTCGTGATGCATAATCTGGGGACCTTCGATGGATCCGGATATCAACAGCAACCAGCAATCTGTTGGTATGCATCATTGAGCGGGGAAATAGAAAGGCAGGTCAAATCCTCATTTGATTTGTAGCTGGCTGTTTTCTGTAGATAAAACATCATGTAACACTGAGAATTTCTCACCATTTCTTCATCGACTTCCGTAATCCAGGCATCGTCACATTTATACCATCGATTCCTCAAACGCAAGTACGTCACGTAATGGCCAGACTCGAGCGTCCCGGAATGAGAAACCACAGCGAAAATCTCGAACCTCGATGAAGTATCTAATTCATCCCCCTCAGAAGCAAAAATCCTATTCCCATACCTGTTTCTGATAATAGACGACGACAGGTACGGGATCATGTCCAGGGAAAAAGGAAACTGCAAATACCTATCGATTTTTCTCGACGTTCGCCTGACAAACGAGTGCTCAAATCGTTTGATATGCAAACACAAAACTGATGGCAGCCTTCTAATAGACATTTGTTTCACTGAATTTCTCATTTCTTGACAATTTTGGCAGAAAAGTTTCTGGTCCGATCCCAACTTTTCGGGTCTTGTGAACAGATCCAAACAACCCGATAACGTAGATTTACTGCTGAAGTCCGCTGGCTTCGTCAACTTGCCAGCGATATTTCTAGAAGAGAAATCCTGGATGTCCAAGTCAAGTGAAATATCCACACATGGATCATAAGTTGTTGAAGTAAACCCACAGGTCATACAGGTGACATCTGATCTCAACTGTCCAGAGAAGGCCTTGTGAGCAATGCATTTGCAGTCTCCATTAGCTGATAAAAAAAGAAGAAAAAAACATTAGCTTCCTTGGGAGCAATACAAAATCATACAAAAATCCCACCACATTTCTTTTTTATGATATCCGTGTGTGTCTGAGTCAACCTATGCATGCCTCAATATTTCTTATGGGACAAACTGACCCTACAACATTTGGTTGTCAAGGAAACTTATAGAAAATTAATTAATTCATAGGTAGATAGACAACGTATATTGACTAAGTCAAGCCAACTTTTTTGTCCTTCAATTATTCTTCTAGGGTAACCATCTAACCCTACAAAATTTGGCTACCAAGATGCCTCGTAAGATATTAATCAAGCTTACACAAATCCAACAATATCTTCACATTCTGCTTAACACTTTTTTTAAAAAAAATTGGGAAATCGGAGCTTCGCTTCACTATATTTGGGGGCACCCGTGCCCGTCCCAAGACCCAGGAGACAATAAGAGATTTTTCAATTAAGCTTCTCCTGTGGGGCTCGAACCTAAGACCTCCAAAAAAATGCCTTAAAAGTCCCAAGCCTCAACCAATGAAGGCTGCCCCTTGGGAACTGTTCTAACGCCATTTAAACTCATATAAGTCGTTATCTCAAAAAGTAAACACATTTCACAGTGAAGTGTGCTTGCATTTCTAATCTGTTACAACACATTTCACAGTGAAGTGTGCTTGCATTTCTAATCTGTTACAACACATTTTTACCTCGAGTTCAGCTCAACTCCGTTCCCGGTGAACAATGATTGATTGCTTCGATTCATAACAATTAAGTAACAAGATCAACTTATAATGGTGCTGGAATAATTATAAAACACATGACATTACTTATTTCAAATGCACGAATGTGTTCTTCACAGAGAATCTAACTACCCAAAACTTTATAGCATACACAATACACAGAAACAGCCAAATTAGATGTCACAGTGAGTCATGAGATAAGGCTCCAACAAAGGAAAAGAGAAAGAAGTGGCCTCCTTGAACACTAAACAGGGAAACGATAAAAAGGAAAGTAACATATCACCTTGATCTTGGCTTCTAGATTTCCATTCTTGCTCGTGGATTCGGTCTAAAACCGAGATAAAGAACTCGTGGGCATCTTGCTGCTCATAACATGCTAAATTTGCAGAGTGCTGCCACCAACTTAGAAATGAAACAAGATTTGAAAAGTTAAAAAGAATACCCAAATGGTCTAATTGATCTGATTTGAAAGTAGATAAATCACTCCAAAGAATAACAGAAGTTAATAAGATAAACAACACATTTTTTCATCATCGGTTAATCTCTGGAAGAACTATCATTCTTAAGCAAACTAAACCCAAGAGTTCAACCTCGGGTATGTTTGCATTATTTAACCTCATATGGAGTTGTAGATTCAAACCTCTAACATCTTGATTAATAATGTATATCTTAACTAGTTAAACTATACTCATGTTGGCGTACATATATAAACTCTTATGATTGACAAAGGATCCAATAAAAAACTCTCGAGTAACGATGAGGCATTGCAAAAGTTCAATGTATAATCTCCTACTTCATCACATGATTTTAGCAGTAAACTTAAAAGTTTTAAGTTAAAGAATTGCCATTTATAGTATAAATTCATAATTCAAAACCATCTACTATTTTTTCAAATACAGACAATGAATGACCATGACAGACCAAGAGACACAGATCAGTAAACTCTTTAAGAGCTTTTCAAACTCTAAAAAACCAAGAACCCAAATGTTGCAAGATTAGGGGCTGTTTGTTTGGCATATTTAGCTAGGATTTAGTTTTAGGATTTATTAACACCTCCTTGAAAATCTACATCCAAAAGAGTTTTACTAACTCCTCATTTTAACTTTTAAAAATAACTCTCATTTCTAATCATTCATTTAAAACTACTCAATCATTTATAACCACTCATTTTTAATCATTCATTTCAAATCAATCAAAATAACTCATTTTTAACCCTCATTTTTAATCATTTCTTTTTTAAGTACTAAAAATAACTACTCTATTTAAAACTAGATCCAAACAAGATTTTAACTCTAACTCCTCTATACAAAAACTACATCCAAACAAAAGATTTTGACTCTAACTCCTCTACACAAAAACTACATCTAAACGAGTTTTTGGCTACAACTTTCAATTTTTAACTACTCAACATAACTCCTCAACATAACTCCTAAAACTAAATCCTACCTAAATATGTCAAACAAACAACCCCTTAGGTAGCAAGTCGAGGTGCGTGGAAGCTAGCCCAGACACCGATATCAAAATAAAAAACAAACCCAACAAAGAAAATCAAGACATTGGGACAAATCATACAATGGCAGACCTGTAAAGAAATCGAGCCGGACTATAAGGCGAATGATCACCAGAAAACACAGCAGAGAAAATAGAATCAATATCACAACACAAACAAAGCTGCCCAATGGTTCTTTTACTGCAACTTTCACGCTTGTGCTGATCATTCAAAAAGTAATGGCTCAAAGGAGGAGTGTGAAGCAACACTTGAAGAACAGAGTTCATAAAACAAGTATTCCCCAAATTATTCAATCCCCTCAATCCCAAAGGATGACAAGATTTCAGCCTCTGATCTTTAACCGAAACCAACGGTTTCAATTCCTTCAAATCCAACAAATCCAACGATCCCAATCTCCTTCTCTTGCTCGATCTCTCCCCAATACTACCCGACTTCTCGGGTCCGGCCGCCGCGATGTGCTTCGACATCACCGCGCGATCGAAATCGGGGTCGTAAACCTGATCGGAACAAGCATAACAATAAAGCTCAGCTCTCTCAACATCAACGGCCAAGTCATGGCCATTTTGAGATTGGGTATGAATAGTGGTATGATCTGAGCAAGAGATTGAAGCACAAATCAAACATATGTAAAGATTTCCTTGAAACCCATCACAAGAACAGCATCTGGGTATCTTCGAATCGGGGTTTCGAATACTGATTCTGCCATTAGGGGTAGTTTTGAGGTGATTTTGAATGGATTTATAGCCGTTTAAGCCATATCTGAGCTTGTAATCAGCGAGATGATTGCACGGTGTTGGGTTAGAATAAGATGGGATCCTTTGGGACATAATCAAAAAAGAGATGCACAGAACCACAGATTTTTTTTTTTTTTTTTGGTTAGAAAAAATCAAATGGGGATGATTTATATTTGTGACAGATGAAATAAACAGTAGAATCAATCAATAAGTAATAGTAAAAAAAAAAACAAAAAGTGAGAAAGTAAGAAGAAACTTAGGATTTGGAATTGGGTTGATGAATCTCCCACGTTATATGAAAATGGTTTGGGAAAAACAGAGGTTAAGGAAATGGAACGACTTGGTGGAGAAGAAAGGCGGTGCTTTTTGACTGCTACAAACTCATGCTACCATTTCCATCATTTCCCTTTGAGGCCCATCAAATAATGTGGACAAGCCCTAGTTTTTTTTTTTTTTTTTTTTTTTTTTTTTTTTAAGATTATAATAATCGAGGAGGGAAGATTCGAACGGATTAATGGCTCTCAGGGGTCAAATTTTCAAACTTATTACAAAATAAGGTCGACGACCCTTTTTTTTGTCGCGTCTTTCTGAAAGAAGCGACCAATGGTCAAGCGGTATCTTTCAAAAAACTGTAACGGAAAGTTGGATAATTTTCAAATCCATTATATATTTTTTTTCAAAAAATTTGTATTTATAATATTTACATAATTTTAAAAGATTTCTATTTAATTGACGGGCACCTTTTCTTTCAAATATACTGCCATTTATGGCCGGCGCCTACACTTTCACAAAATAAATGAATAAATAAATTATTTTCGTAGATGTAACTATATCTTTTTAACCTTCTAAAAAAAAGACTATATTTTTTACCGGCGATTAAGTTTTGAACTGATATCCATAAAAAAAAAAAGTTTTGAGTTGAGGAGATGAACAAGTTAAAATTTTCTTATAATTTTAAATGCATCATAACTCTCAACTTCTTTTGGTATCTCAACAATCTAATTTTCATATTTAACTCTCGATTCTTTTCTCTTTTTTCAAAAAATTATAGTGAATAACCATTTGTTTGTTTTTTTTTTGTTTGAAAAAAATGTAATATTTTAATAAATAGCATAAACTCAATACTAATTCATTCTTAACTAGAAATGTTAGTGGTAGTATTCACACGAGATTTCCGAAGAAATGTAGTTTCGTGGAGTTGAACTCGTATTTGAGATGAATTTGTGCGAAAGTGGTTCGATCTCTAAGCTTGATCCTCTGATTCGTTCTCTCTGAATATTTGT
>JBBMEF010000023.1:986639-1026814 GCA_037832685.1 Sicyos baderoa
AATACAATAACACCAAATTTATAATGTACCTTTGAACCTTTACTTTGAGGTAATCAGTATAATTAAAATTTTGTGATGCCCGAAATCTCATATATCCGACATTCTTAGATGTTTTGCAGTAATACTTGTACAAGTATTTAACAAAATTTATTTATTTTATAAGTTTTGTTCATGGAAATGTCTTAAATGCTCTCATAACTTAATTTACACATTAATTTATGTAATAAAAAATATATAACGTATTATTTTTATTAATTTAAATATTATATTTTAAAATAAATTTACCTAACAAAAACCAAAATTTATTTATTAGTTGAACAAGTACAAATTTGCTAAATATAGAAAGTGAATATAATTATATTTGAAACATATAACAAAAATTAACCCACTCTAATTTTTTTGTTGAAAAAAATCCAAATATTATTCAATTTAATGCATATTATTTTAAAATAAAATGTAAAATATAAATATAACTAGTTATGTATACTTAATTGTTAATGTATAATAATTATTATATACTTAAAAAATAATATATTATTATTTGTTAAGGTACAAACTACACACAAACTATAGAGAACATTGATAACAATTAAAAAAAAAAACCAAGAGGGCAAAAAAAACATCATTTACGAATACCCTCTACGTTGTTTAATGAGCATCCTAGGATGTCAGATATTTCAGGATGCCTAGAGGTAATCTATATATCCATCTCGAACCTTGAATTACCATCTTCACAAATATCGAGAAGAGATTACAAATACCAACTCTGCCGAGGTTCGAACCCGTGTCGTTGGTGTTGAATTTGTTTACAACCAAACAATGAAATCATTACGCCACTGACCATTTTTGTTCATCTTTTTCTTTTAAACATTAGAAACAAATTTACATTTGACATTTGAAAAAAATTAATTACATTTCGACTTATTACACTAACCATTATTGTACTAATATTCAATTATATCTTCTTTAAACTAATCATTATTGAATCAAATTAATGAGAAAGTTATCCAAATACTAGTAAGATGTTGATTTAATGGTAATATAATTTGAGAAATTAGGCAAACTCCATTTTAATAACAAAATAAAATAAAATTAGATAGATAATAAGACGTGTAATGTAAGCACATCCACATTAAAATCCTCCCCTTATTGAAAAAAATGTGATATACAATTACACACAATTTCTTCTTCACCAAAAAATCCTAATCCAGAGCTTCCATGTCTTTCTCTGCAACTTTCTCGGCTCCCTTCAATGTCTGTTCTCAAACCAGATCCAGTTCATGGCCTTCCATGGCGGCGGCTACCTTGATTCCTTCCCTCAAAACCTCCATCGCCGCTTCCAAATCCGCTTTTCTGCGCCAAGATTTGCCTCTCCAGTCGTCGATTTCTCGCGGTGCTCTCTCCAAAGCTCGATTTTCTGGTGTCTCTGCCCGGGCGGCTACGGAGAAGAGTATTCATGATTTCACTGTTAAGGTGCCTTTTCTGTTTACTGGTGATTCTTTGGTATTGTTCATCTGGATTGGTGGATCGTGGTTTACATCCTGTTTGTTTCTTTGTTTGACTGTGTATATTTTAGAATTGTTGTGGATGTTGTTTGAAGAGGTACAATTTTATGTGGTGATTTGATATTCATGTAAGCAAGAGAGTTGATGCTGAATTGTAGCTCATTTGGAAACTTGCAAGTATTTTCTGTACCATTTAATCTCATGTCAAGAGGATAAAGAACATTTGTTGTGTGGAATATCCATGTACTGTGCACATATGATATAAAAAATTTAACCATCACCAGATAAATTGAGATTAGGATAGTATAAGGAAACTAAATTTGGGGCTATCGTATAGTTATTAATTTTCTATGGGTTTTCTTGGCAACGAAATATTTTGAATTATAGGAATGCTGTTTCAAATATAAAATTTCAGATTGGATTTCTTTAGGTTGATCGCGACATGTAAGGATTGTTTTTCTTTTCTTTTTTCTAAGAAACCTTTCATTGATTCATGAAAATTACAATACAGAGATATATATCATGGAGATCAAATAATGGATCTCCAATGGTTAAGTAGACAATCAGAGCTATAATAATGAAAAAGACGGTTTAGTTTACACTGAGATATAACATGAAGTGTAGTGGTGTCCAAAAATCAGCTATATAGAGACGATTTGTCTTGGACTATCCTCTTGTTTCTCTCCACCCATAACAGCCAACAAAATGCTGTAATGAAACGTTCCCAAATGATCTTCTCTTCGTTGTGTAAGGATTGTTTTTTGGTGCAGGATATTGATGGCAAAGATGTTTCTCTGAACAAGTTCAAAGGGAAGGTTCTCCTGATAGTAAATGTTGCTTCTAGATGGTATATGTGAATTGCTAACTTTGATTAGGCTAGGCGCGTAGCTTTAAATTATGCAATTGAGTTTCCTGAAAATTTTATTATGAATTTGTATGTTGATAATATAATTGAAGATTTCTATTGCTGATGACAGTGGGTTGACGACTGCAAATTACTCAGAGCTCTCTCACTTGTATGAGAAGTATAAGGCTCAAGGTACAAAAATGTCGTAGAAAGGATTATTTTATTTATTGTCACCCAAAATAACAGCTGCCAAATAATTTGTTCCATTTATTTTAAATATTTGTGAATGTCTGGTCCGAGTTAGCTTACATGCATTTCGGCTATTCTCACAAGATGAGACAATCGTCTGACCATACTTCATTTGGTTGTCAAAGAAACACGTAGAGAATTAATTGTAGGTGGTTTTGAACTCACCTCTTAATCTAAGACTCTCTTGACCAATAGGCAAATCATAATTTGTTTTGACTTATCTAATATGTGTTTTTTTTTTCCATCCCCAAAGGACAGCCTTGTTAGTTGAGGTTTGTGGCCTCCAAGGTATGCTCCCTTAGAAATCTCAAGTTCGAGACCCACAAGTTGAGCTTAATTGTTAAATCTCTTGTTGTCTTTCGGATCCAAGGCAGCCCCTAAATATAGAGGAGTGAAGCTCTGATTTTCGGTCATGAAAAAAAAGTATTATTTTCCCATCAATGACCACGAGACAGTTTTTTTTCTTATGAGATGGTTATTGCAATCGAGGACAGGATTGCTTCTCCTAATGTTGGGTTTATATGCCTGAATAAGTTGTTACTTGTTACACTATTCTACCTCGACACTAAACCATTTTGAGTTCATTTCTATTTAGGCATTTCTTAAATGAAAAATGACATCAACCCTGCTATGCTGGACATATCCCCAGCGAATGTACGAACCTTTCTTGTAGTTGTTACCACATGTATTATTCTAAGAACTTGCAAAAAACACATAGAAATAGCATCCATGTAGGTTACATAGTTTGGAGCTCAATGTCCAATGATGCGTGTATCTCATTAGATATACAGTTTCACTTGTTGACTGTTGACATCTGGTTCAGAGAACTGCATATTATCTGTACAGTTTTGTTTATATATAATATTTGTGAGTGTTTGGGTTAGCTTTCGCACACCTCGACTTATCTCACAGGATAACCACTTGACTCTACAATCCGATGAAAAGCAATTTTTAGGATGATGGTTATCATAAATTGAACTCATTCACTCTTAGTTTGTCATTTTGAGTACTAGACCATTCTATGTTGGTTATATTTCAGAAACAAATATCAGGTTCAGCCAAGTAAATGGAGAATCGTGTTTGCTTCAGTAAAGAATTGACGATATCGTTTTTTATATCTGAAATGTACTCACCATCACAATCTTATGTACTACGTGTGTTTGTTTGGAGGGCAGGATTGGAAATTTTGGCTTTTCCTTGCAACCAATTTGGGGGCCAAGAACCAGGGTCCAACCCAGAAATCAAGCAGTTTGCCTGCTCAAGGTTCAAAGCAGAGTTCCCAATTTTTGACAAGGTAACCATCTGTGAACATTATCATGGAATGCTCTTTAATGTGAACTTGGCAAAATAGTAATAGAAATTGCTGCACAACAGGTTGATGTTAATGGTCCAAGTACTGCCCCAGTATATCAGTTTCTCAAATCAAGTGCTGGAGGGTTTTTAGGCGATCTTATCAAGTGGAACTTCGAGAAATTTTTGGTCGACAAAAATGGTAAAGTTGTCGAGAGATACCCGCCCACAACATCGCCTTTTCAAATTGAGGTATGCCTAGTTTTTCTTCATTTTAGGTGGACAATTCAGTATTTTATGTATCATCTAAGTTTTGCAAGCTTAGGATGTTTTAGCTATTAAATTGTGTTTTTAATCACTCCAATTTATTTGTTCAATGGTCATTCTCTAGTCACTTATAACTCATAAAATATCAGTGCAAATAGAATACCACCCTCATATTTTGATTTCATATTGGTACTTTGATATGTGTGAATGTTTAGGCCTAGTTTGCATGCGATGTTCCCCTCACTCTAAGCCGAGTACCTGGCTTAAAAGAGATGTAACACTATAAGCATAAAACATAGGAGAGAGCTTGCACCGAGATACAACAGAGGAAACAATATTATCAATAATTCTTACACCAAAATATGTTTGAAAAACTTGGTGAATAATGAAAGAATGTATGTTATGATCGATCATGATACTGTCATACTCTTTGGTAGATAGTTTTCGTGTTATTGGGAAATTTTGCAGATGGGTTAACCTGAAAAGTTAACTGTGTTTATTTTTATTTTTTGTAAATCGTGTGTAACACTTTCATTTTATCAATAAAAATAAAAAAGCTCTTTTTTGCTTTTCTGATTACGTTTTGTGTTTCAGAAAGATATCCAAAAACTTGTTGCGGCCTAAGATGTAGAGCTGATGAAGAAGTTTGCAGCAGTTAAATCATCAGATCGAAGAAAATAAATGTACATATTTTTACTGTGTTAGGGTTCATCCTATTGTCTCAGTTCTGTGTGTGAGTGAAACTTGTATTTACTTCATACCTTTTTCTTTTCCTTTATTTTAAAGAAAGTTGCACGAATTATTAAAGTGATATATTTTGAGAATTACACGCTTTGCAGCATTGTTCTGTTTATGATATAAAGGCCAAATGGAGCAAAGATTCAGAGACACTCGACATTATATATGATCCATAACCAAATGGTTATGGGTTTGAATCATATATCATATACGACTCAATAATCAAGTGGTTATGGATTTGAATTCCGTTCAATTAAAAAAAGAATAATTTTGAAATAGTTAAATTCCAAATCATTTTGAAGTGTGAAATCATATATTTTGAAGTTATTTTTATAAACAAGTTAATCATTTTAAAATTACTTTCAAATATGTTTCCAAAGAGTTGTGAATTGAGGTTGCACACCCTCAAATGAAAGGCTTAGGAGATTTATTTTTTAATATCAGTGAATACATTCACAATCATCTTACATAAATCTTAAATTTTTTAATGAGATTATGTCTTTAGACAATAACCTGATTAGATTTGTCTGTCAAAAGAATTTTGTAGATAATTTATTCGCATAAAGCTATTATACTATTACAACTGTCAGTCAATAGAGAATTTATTTGTATAAAGCTACTCTAGGATTAACTGACCTAAATCTTCAAATTTGACCAAGTTTTTTTTAAAAATAACTTGTTACAATCTTTGCTAAAAAGATATATACCTGATTAGATTTCTCTCTCTCTCTCTCTTTTTAAAAAATTATTATTTTTCTCATTCTACCATTTCTCTTTTTTATGTTTTGAGTTTTCCATTAACGACTTCTTCCCATCCACCCACGCCCCCGCCAACCTTGGAGCTTTAACTAGAGCGTGGGGGACGAGAGGCCGTGAGGTAAGGGAGGCAACAAAAGTAACACATAAAATTTCAAACATGTTTGTTTATAGCAAAGATTAGAGAAAGAAAAAGAACATAGTTCAAATGATATTTTGTTAGAAGTAAAAACAAAGAGAAGAATTTGGCATCATTACCATGATGTCATTTATGTGATACTTTTGATGTCATACACCTTATCTCTCTTTTTCTACTTTATATTTATTATAAAAAAAAATCAAAAGAAAAAAGGTGGACTCTAAATGAGTGATATCATGGTGGATGTGCTACTTGGGGTGCACCTAAATTCTCTTAAAAAGAGAAGAATTTGGGTGCACTCCGGATAGCAACCATACCATGATATCACTTATGTGGTACCTTTGATGTCACAAATTAGAAAAAGTTAATTTAAAGGATCCAAAACAAAGTTAACAAGCTATGATTTAAATGCAGTTTCTAAGTGCTTCAAAAAATATATATATACAATTTCCAAGTGTCTCGTACGTTTCTTTGGTTGTCAGCAAACTCTCGACTGCGAACCTCCAAGTTCGAATTCACTTTACTAATTTATCTTAAGCACAAGCAAATCCAACAAACTTGTACATTAACTACGGGATATATCGTCTGACCTTACAATATTTGGATGTCAAAAAAATTCGTAAGAAATTAATTCTCAAGTAAATGATTATCATGAATTGAACTCATTATCTTAACCACTTCAAGACCCTCTTTAACCATAAGGTCATTCCATGATGATTTTAAAACTAATATCTCGTTTAACAAAGAAAAATAATATATTTAAAAATAAATAAACAAATAACAAAGAAAAATAATATATATAGCACAAAACTAAAAAGTGCTAGAGATGAGCCAATCGATATTATATATAGTTCGGTTGACAAAATAAGCAGCGTTCCAAAATAAGCATCGTTCTAGTAACGTTTAAATTTTCTACTTCCAATTATTGTTAAAAGTAAGAAAAAAAAAATTGGTGGTTCTATTCTATTCTCCTCCTTGAACTAAAACCTGTTCAATTAGATAAATTCCAATTACCAACTTAAAAGTCGATAATTCAGTTCTCCTGAAAAAGAAAAAGAAAAAAAAAAGAAAATGTTGGAGTTGGGTTGATTTTTTTTTTCTCCCATTTTTATACTCCATGTATAAAGTTAACTTATAACCACATGTTTATCAATCTGTCAAGGAGAGATGGATAAATTAAATTCAGAACAAAATATGTGAAACTAAAATCAATGTTCTTAAACTTACCTGTTATTGCTCCTATTGCGAACGAAGCTTTCTTAATAACCACTTCTTTCGGAGGGGTGCATCCAGAGCCAAAAATGTTTTTGCCTTTCTTTCATCTTCTAAAAGGTCACAAGCATCCAACATAAGTTCATCATCGATGTCCGGTATAGCCTGGAGCGCATCGATGGCACCTTCGACTGCTTTGAAGTTATGGTGCTCCTTCATGCTCACCAATCGAGTGACGACACCCGCCATCTTGGAGAGAGCTTTCTGCACGCCGTTCTTGGATCTATGCACTTTCTTGGTGAGCCCTGTATCCAGTGACATCATCTCTCCAGGACGCTTTCTTGGTTGAGAAAGTTGAATATCTGTTGGTGTTAGTAGTAAATGTTCATTTCCCTCCATCTTTATTTCGACATTGACATCATCGGTTTCGTCTGTACACTGATCATTGACTCCTCGACTCACTACGTTTCCAAAAATCTTGCACAAATCAGTATAGTAGCCCAGGAATTTGCCTTTATACAAGAGGGCATCAGGGTGCTCCTGCAAAATGTTGTTCATTAGATCATGTCTTATTTACAGGCAACAAGGTTGAACTTTTTCCTCCAAAACCTATATACATCTATCCAATACAACACATCTCCACATCTACATGAAGATTGGGGTCGAGTTACTTTTATTTTATTTATTTATTTATATATTGCAAGTGTCCAAGTAAGCTTACGGGCACCTCAACTATTTTCTCAGAACATACCGTATGACCTTACAACATTTGAATGTCAAGGAAATTCATAGAAAATTAACTTTTAGTTAGGTAGCCACCATAAATTAAACTCATCACCTCTTAAGTTTTCAAGACCGGCTATTGACCACTAGGCCCTTCCATAATGGTTAGGGTTGAGTTACACTAAATGAAGATTGCTTTTGACTACACAATAAATGGCTAAGGCCTAAGGGGATATTTTGGACAGTTCTTTAGGATAATTTCTTATTCTCTTCATGGGGAATTGGAAAGGAACACACCCATACTTCGAATGTTCCACGACAAATCCACTAGAGATCATCCTCCATTGTTGCTGTAATCTTATTGCCAAGAATTGGTTTCCTCTAAGTCTCATTATCTTTCTATATTTATAATCATAACTGTAAGTGTCGGGGCCAGCTTCCGCACCTTGACTATTCTCACGAGACAAATTGTCTGACCCTACGGCTACAACATTTAATCATCAAGGAAACTCGTAGAGAATTAATTTATAGGTAGGCAACCATCATAGATTGAACTCATAACCTCCTAAATACCCAAGACCTTCTTTGTCTACTAGACCAACTCATGATAGTTTCCTCCACAGTCTCGTTGTCATCCGCTGATTTTTCACACCATTGGACTCCACATTTGAAAATGATTGATTTTCTAAGCTATTTTAGATTTTTACAAATAATTTAGCTTGATTTTAACAATCTTTTGTTGTCTTTCTTAGCTTTCATAGTCTTTTGATTTGTTTTTTTTGTTGTAATACTTTCATTTATCAATAAAATGGTTTTGCTTCCTAAAAAAAGAAACTATAATTTGCAGATCTATGAGAACAAGTTCAGGGAATTGCTGTGAAAGTGTAACGAAAATATCTTCTGTATAGAAATATTGGAAAGTGAAGTCACCTTTCCATAAGCTTCCCAGATATCATCCTCAGCAGTAATCAATTGTTGAGATTCATCCCACATGAACCCACTGTGATTAAGAAGATTGTAGATATCATTGTATTGCTTCATCCACCCGAAATAACGATCTTCTAGAGCGTATCTGTCACATTGAAGTTTGAACCTCTCATTGAATGAAATAATCATGCGAGTCCATGCTTGCTCATTAAATGCTCGCCCAAAGGTATTTCCTTCTTGTATTTGCTCGAGCATAAGATCAATTAAGGAGCGATCCATCTGTGGTGTCCAATTAATCACGGGAAAAAGTCCAACAAGGATTTCGTCATTTTTCCTTTCATCTACACAAAATACAAAAACATAAAGCACTAAAAAGTAACATATTTCTGAGTCTCCAAGGAACATAACTCACAATTAAGATTATATCAGTAAATTATGCATACCAGTCATCAGAACAGGTACATCATTACTTGGATCGGCTTCTTGGGCCAAACGGCTATACCTTCTGTCAGAACATTCTTCACCAAATATAATACATAACTTGAGATAGCTTGGTACAGTTTTAACTCGATATGATCGAGCATCAGGGTGTTCCTGTACATTTAATACACAAGCACAGAGGGGAAAGGCTGAACAAAAATAATAAAAACACCTCAAAACTATTAAGTGAGAACAGTGAAAACCTTGGTATAAGCATCCCAAATATGGTCATCAGCAGTAACAATTTCACGATTTTCATCCCATGAAAATCCTTTCAGTTCAAGAAGACTTTTTATTTCATTATGCAATCGTCTCAAATGTTTGTATCGGTTTTTCAGCACATCCTTGTCATGGTGAGCTCTGAATTGGGCATTGAAAGCAGTAACCATGTTAGCCCAAGCAGGACTTACAAATATCTGACCTATTTTATTGCCCCTATGCACCTGCTCAAGTAATAAGTCTATGAAATAACGATCCATCGGGGGCGTCCAATATGTTCTTGTACGATCAATGGAAGATGGCGTTGTATTCTCATTTGATTCTCCTGTAGGTGCATAATACTTTGCTTATGTCTATAATGTGAATGGATGCAAATATTTAATTTACATGCATTGTTTTAACTACTTACAAAAAAGAAGAGGAAAAAAAAACAAAACTTCAGTACCGATCATCAAGAATTCCAAACTAAAATGTTCATTTACCTAGTTCAATGAATAAGGCAAAAAGATAAATGACTCCTTTTCAGTTGTATATGGTCTAGTTTGCAAAGTGCGAGTGACATTGGTTAGGTTAATTTTCCATAAGTATTCTCCATCGCAAGGTTTTAATTGGTTCTCAAAAGCTTTGTAAAGATAACAAGTTGTTTATAAAGAAATTGTGACTCACCTTTTACCTCTGATATGTCTGGAAGGTTTTTATCTGGATGCAAATGACTCTGATTTTCACTATCATTTACATTCCCATATATGAGAGCCAAGTCATAGTAGTTTGGCAAGGCTTTCATTCTATAACCTCGTGCAAATGGGTGTTTCTGCATTCAATAAAGCACATCAAAATACTAAAAGAAAAATAAATAAGCATGAATTTTTTTTATAACTTCTAACGTTATTTAACAACTAGTGAAGAGTACCTTGACATAAGCATCCCAAATATCATCATCAGCAACAACCATTTGTTGGGATTCATCCCAACAAAATCCCTTTTGTTGAAGCAGATTCATAATATCATTGTAGTATTTCCATAATTTCTTAAACCGATGTCTTAACGCCCTTTTACCATGTTGAGGACCAAATTTATCATTAAACATTGCAAATATATTAGTCCATGCTTGCTTATTAAATGTATTAGACGTAGTCTTATTGCCTCTTCCTACTTGATCTAGCATAAGCTCAATGAAATACTGGTCCATTTCTGGCGTCCAATCTGTCTTCTGACGGTCAGGAGGTGCAGGGCAAGAAATGCCATGACCTGAAAATTGAAGGCAAGTCCCAAATTATTTAATATTTGACGCATGCTATGCATTTAACAAGGATTAAGACACAAATCCATAACAGAACATTTTTACCTGTAGTTACAGCTTGGACTTCATCTTCAAGGTCTATATCATGACTTGATCGACTGTATCTTCCATCAGCATTAGTATATCCATATATCAGGCATAGATCACTAAAATTCAGCACTGCTTTAGTTTTATAGGATCGTGCATCTGGATGGGCCTGCCAATTACGCCGTCATTTAAAATCACAGGAAGTCACTATCACACTTACAGATTGATTCTTCATAAATAAAACATTTTACCTTGATGTAAATGTCCCAAACATAGTCATCAGCAATTACCATTTGTCGACTTTCATCCCAGGAAAAACCACTATGACCTAATAGATTCTTTACATCATTGAATTGCTTCCACAAATTTGTATAACGACTCTTCAAAACATCTTTATCATACTGAGATCCAAATTTTGTATTGAACATCATAAGCATGTCCGTCCATGCCTGCTTGTTGAAAGTGTGCCCACTCCTGTTTCCTCTGTTAAGCTGCTCCAGCATGAGATCAATAAAGTAACGTTCCATTACTGGTGTCCAATATGTTCTGGAGCGTTCATGGCTTGGAGTAGTTTGGCTACCCATTCCTTCTTCTAGAAATCGATAACAGTCTTAGATTACTCATCCAATAAAGTGCAAAAGAAAAACTCATAAAACATGATTTATAATTTTATACAAGGTGCCTAGTGGTTCACGTTCACTCCATAATGGCCACCTACCTGACAATTAATTCATACGAGTTTTCTTTACATTCAAATGTTGTAAGATCAGACGGTATATCCCGTGAGAATAGTTGAGATGTGCACAAGCTGGCACAGAGACTCGCAAATATTTAAAAAATATTATACAAGGTGCAAGCTAGATTCTTTAAGTGGCCTTCGTAAAGACGTTTACCTAGGAGATTAAATGGAACTCTAAATGCTCAACTTCAAAAAAAAAAAAAAAAAAAAAAAAGAGACTGAAGCTTCAAATGAATAACTTCACTTCTAAGCTGTAACTAACTATGCTCAAGAGTGAGGACATGAGAGTAGTAAACTGTAAATCATTCAAAATACAAAAAGATCATTGAATCCTTGGTAACTCTAAACACGAATCCGACGGCATCTCTTCGGAGATTTATAACGACTCACACAAAACTAAAAGCAAATTGATCGTGCAATTGATACTACTTACATATGCAATGAACTGCTGCCAAAGCAGTCCCGATTAGATAAAAAAAAACGCAGTTCACCAAACAAAACGAGGCAAAAGAGGATCACAAAGTAAGCAAATGCATTGAGAGTCTAAGAATGTATACGCCAAAAATCAAGAACAGGTTAAATCAAAAGTAAAAACAATGTACTCATCGCCACAAGGAGCATGCAACCCTAACTGCTCAAAATCTGTTCAAAATCCTTCAGAATTTCAAGCACATTCCAAAAATCGAAAACGAGCTAAAAACATGATAGAAAAACAAGTCCTCTCATCCGATCATGAGCAAATTCAACTCGTAGATTACTACAACAAACAGTTCCGAAAGTTCCGATCATATTCAACACAATGCCGAAACGTTAAACACTAAAAGCTTACCGTCGAAGAACGGCATTGCCCGGCGGCGAAGAGAAAAAACGGAAGAAGAGATTTGAATGGAGAGGTTTAGAGGAGGAGTGAAATGGTGAGTTTGGTTTTACCTGTTTGTTAAAGCTGTGCTGAGGAATGGGAGGGAATTGCAAGGAGTTTTGTTTGGCGCCCTTCAAAATCTGTTAGTCGGAAGAGTTAACCCTAATCCAGGATAAGGGGCAAAAAACCCCCGAGCTGTTTGGTCACGGAGCCAGCTTGCGCCTATTGCCATACAACCCTCTTTATATTCCTATGCTAATTAGTAATTAGGGCTTCAAATTATATGGGCCAGGCCCATTCCCACCACTCTCAAGTCTCATGTCACGCCTTCACAAAGTTTTGTGGATTTGGGTGTGTTTGGAGCAAAGAAAATGGTAATGATTCAGGAAGAATGAGGAGGAGAACAGAAAGGAAAATGATTATTTGTGTTTGGGTGAAGGTAATGATTATAAAGATAATGATTATTTGTTTTTGAGATAAATGTAATGATTAGGAAAAATAAAATAAAATAATGAATATGATAAAGAGTGAAAAATAGTGATGTATGAAAAATTATTGGAAAGAAATAAAAAATAGTTAGGAGGAGAATGAAAAAAGTGATATCTGACAAATGTGATTATGGGGGAGTCATCTTCATTCCCGTTTTCTCCCTTATTCTTGGTGGCCCAAATACGAGAAATCATCTTCATTTTCATTTTTACCCCTATTCTTGGTGGCACAAGTTACAAATACTCTAATTTAGAAGAAAATAACGAAATATATAAAATAATTATAAATACGGTTGCTATAAAAAAATTGACAAATATAGTTATTTATATTAATAAATATTGTTACACACTTTTTATATTGTATTAATGACTATTTTTTATATTGTATTAATGACTAATGAGTATCTACAATACAATATCAAATTAATGGTTATAAATACAAATACTCTAGAATTTTGCTACATTATTGAGTTCATTTATATAAATTCCTTAATTTATAAATACACATTAATACCAATATAACAAGAAAATATTGGTAATCATCCATAGTTAATAAACATTTCGCTTAATCATGCTTACTACTATTTCTGAGAGATATATGTTAGTTATCGAGATAAATCATATAGAATATATCATGTTAGTTGAGCACCAGTTGACAATAAAAAACATTTAAATATGTTGAACCATATTCCATGTAAATCATTTTGTTTCTGAGCATACTACAGAGCAAAGCATAAGCAATGAGATGGTTTTGCCCGTCAGTCGCATTCTACTTGCAGAAACTACTTTCATCCGAACACTCGAGTAACATAGAAAATAATAGCCCTGGCTTCAGCACATCTACAACATTGTTCTTGATCAAGCATAATCCATGCAGGCGTAACACAAAGAGCTACGTGCACAGCACGAGCAATCCCCTCGTGATGGTTTCAGTCGTTAGCGAGTGTGCATCTTAACGAAGAGGAAAGCCACCACCGGAAAATTCGACCTCCTGAAGGAAAACCATGAATCTTTAGCAATGGTGCAGGGATTTGAAGAGCAAATATCATAGGGATAAAGTTCCAAGGTGCTGGTACTGATCGAAACTCGTGTTATCTTTTGAGTCCATAGTTCTACGAGTGAGTGAAGTATTTCCGTACAATTGGGAAAATATCTTCCAATGCATGTTAAAATGTAAGCTGTTTTTTTGTATATAGAAAACTTAACAATGGTCCTATTGAAACTGTAACAAAAAGCTATGCCACTGAGAGATCAAATAATGAGAATAGCTAAAAAAAAGAGGAATGCGACGAATCATTCATAGCATAGAGCGTGTGTGGTTGAAAATCATATTGTTTCGTTCATTCTACCATTTCCAAAAAACACATAGATAATAGCCTTATCTCATTTGAATGGATGACCACAGAGCATATATATTTCATTATATTCTTTCGATATCCGTGAGTGTTCGAGGCCACTTATGCGCACCTCAACTATTCTCACGGAACATACTGCTAACTCTACACCATTTGGATGTCGAAAAAATTCGTAGGAACCCACTTTCTAAGTAGGTAGCCGCTATGATTGTCAGATCTTTGAGCAACAAGAAAACAAGTTCCATATATCATTTCTGAAATCCGTGAGAAGTTCAGCTGATACGCATAACAGCATAAGCACAGCACGTGCTCGGGTCTGTAAATTATATTAGGATAGGAGTACAATTCTGACCTGAGCAGGAGGCAGAGATGAAACCCAATCTGATACATGTGTTGGCAGAAGCCCCAAAGTGTTGAGCTGCAAAAGCCACATTTGAAACGTAGGAAAATCAAGCAGTGATCAAATAAAACTAACGAGATGCTAAGAACTTGTTGAGGGTTAAGAGCTTAGAAAAAATAATAATTAGAAAACTCACCTTCCAAACACCTAATGCTAATCCTCCGAGGTTAAGGGCAATAAACACTAATTTAGGTCCAAGAAGATCAACTTTACTGTCCTTGTAAGGCTCAAAAACTGCAGGGAGGGAAAAAGAAATTATCAATATGACAATACCAGCAGATAGCAATATGATAGATCTACAAGAATCAAATCAATAACGTCCCCAAATGATTTTGCTTTTCCAGATATATTTCAAAAATTTCTGTCTTATATAGCGTACAAATATATCAATCAGAATTGGTTGTCTGCCAGAAAAGAGAACTATTTTTTTTGAAACAAGGGTAACCACGCCCATCTCTAGGCTAGACAACGGAGACATCGAAGAAGTAATGACCCAAGTCTTCAACCATTGTGCCACCCCTTGGGGACAGAAAGGGAGTTATTAAAAGAACGGTACCTATTTTCCTCCAATAATGAACTTAATTTCCTCTTGGGTAAAAACTAAGCTTTTTATTGAGAAAAATAAAAGAAAAACAAGGGCATACTTGAACACAAGCCCAACAAAATGGGAGTCCTAGAACTAGCTATAGAGACATACTCTAGTCCAACAAAATAAAAAAATATATATCATAATGACGAAAAGGGTTAATGACCGAAACCACAAAGATGCATTCAACCTCATCACTTCCCAAACCCAATAAGAAAATTCATTAGAACAAAAAAGAATGAAAGTATTTTATATTTATTAAAAAAAGGGAGAGAGAAAAGGGCCCAAATCAAGGAGCCAACAACAAACAAAAGAAGAAATATGATCATGCTCCTAACATGCCTTTGTATATTTTCAAATACATTAATAAAAAGAAGCTTCATTGAAGATATCTCAATCTTTAACCTTCCACAGTTTAGAAAAAAACGATAAAGATGATACAAAGCGGGGAGAAAACTGAGTTCTTCAGAAAGGACTTTACAAGCCTGCTTAATGTAAGTAAATCAGAAAAGAACCAAATGAGCGCAGTATGTACTTTAGGTAAAATGTGCTTATAGAGAGAACAATAAAGACAACAGCATGCTAACTTAACAAACAAAAGCGCAACAGTTGGCAAAGAGTGAATAGTAATCCTACCCTTTCCGACGCCTTGCAGGGCGCTTATGGGTTGCCAAAGAGCTGAAAATGTAATACCAATGCTAAATAAATGAACAGTGCTTCCAGCCATCCACATCATGAAGCCCATCATGAACAAATTCTTCAAAGGCGCCTGCGCCACTTCCCATGCTTTCTGCTCATATATTGTAAGGTCAGATTACTGCATTTAACTAAAAAAAAAAAATCTTTTGAATAGTGAAAAACCAGCATGAGCACAAAGACATAGGTTTAGACAGCATGGAACAAAGATTCAAAACCAGAATCCTTATTAATAAATAAATGCTTAAAACTAAAGTTCACTGCACAGTATCATATAACACCCATTCACAACATGGATAAAGAACCCTTAACAAGAAGAGGAAAAAACAATTCTGATTGATATCTTTTTTGTGCTATAATTTTCCTGGGGTTGGATTGATTTTCGGGTTAATTCTTGGGTTGGTCAATTTTTGGTTTGTTCAACCCAACCCTATCCGAACTAAAAATTATATTATATATGTGTGTAAGATTAACTAATAAGATAAGTTAGGTGAGAGCCAACAAGAGAATCAACAGGAGCCAATCCCTTTACGAATTGACCATTCTTTGGTTGAACAGAGGCCTGTTTATTATTTGTCGGAGGCCACGGTCAAAGCTTGGAACCGGAATTTAGAAGCTGATATCCCGGCTGAAACTGCTGCTCTGATCCCATATTTTTTTCCTTGGCTTGAAAAGAATAAGCTTTATATTGCTACCATGCCGTCAACCAAGGGACAGAGCACAACGCAGAAAAAACAGAGGAGTTGGAAGCGTGAGTTAGATGGCCTTAAATCTTCCATAAATTATGAGTGCAATTCTGTGCATAAACAGAATAGTGGGTCAACTAGTTGCTCATGAAGATTTTATCTTGGAATGTTAGAGGGTTGACACATTGGAAGAAAAGAGCTTTGATCAAAGATTTCATGAAGCAGCATGATAGAATCTCAATTTATCTATTAGTAAATCATCACGATCATACACGATAAACCAAGTGATTCGAGGTACTTGGACCCTCCCTAGAATCTTGAGATCTCTCAAGCCCTAATTCTCATACAATTCAAAGATCCTTGCTCACTAAGCCACTCTCCCTATTTATAACCATCATATGTAACTAACTCTCTACTAATTGCATAAAGGCCCTTATACTATTCCTTAATATTCTTAAGGCCCAAACCTATCACAGCATAATCCAGCTATTTTGATCATTCAAGAAACTAAGAGGCCTTCGATTGATAGAAATTTCATAAAATCCATCTGGAGCTCCAGAGGTTTAGCTTGGAGTTCTTTAGACGCCATTGGTTCCTCGGGAGGTATCTTGATGGTTTGGAATGAATCCATTCTTAAAAATGCCCAAATCATCAAAGGTAAATACACAGTCTCTGTTAAATTTGTTTTATCTGATATGTTTGAGATGTGGATTTCAGGGGTTTATGGACCCAATGATTATAGAGAGAGGGAGTTGCTTTGGAAGGAATTGGATGAATTAAACTCAGGGGATTTTAATACACCCGATGGACATGGGAGAAATCAACCGATGGGGCACCTACCAAAGGAATGAAGAAATTTAACTTGTTTATTAGCAAATCTGGCCTGACTGACATCTCCTTGTCTAATGGCAAGTATACATGGACGAATGGTCGTGAATCCCCCACTATGACCCTCATTGACAAATTCTTAATTAAGGGAGGCATTGAATCCAAGTATGAATCTGTATCTTCTAGAAGACTGAAACGAATTACTTCGGATCATTATCTCATTTGCTTGAATTTGGGAAGAGAACGATGGGGCCAGCCCCTTTTCGGTTTATGAACTCTTGGCCGGATCATCATTCTTTTAGGCCTCTATTAGAAAAGTGGTGGACAGAAAATTCTCTTCTTGGATGGTCGGGTCATGGTTTTATTATGAAACTAAAGTCTCTCAAACAAACTATCAAGTTATGGAACCAAGAGACTTATGGACATCACAAAGCTAGATGTTTTATTCTTAAAGAAGAGATTGCCTCTATCGATGCTAAGGAGGAATTGGGTGATCTGTTAGAAGATGACTTAAGTTTGAGAACTAAAGCAAAGGCTGAACTCCTTGAGATTGTGGCTAAAGAAGAAGCGTTATGGATTCAAAGAAGCAAAGCTCATTGGCTGGCGTTAGGTGATGAAAACAACTCTTTTTTTCATAGATGTATTGTTGCAAATAGGCGGAAAAACACTATTATTGAGTTATTATATGCGAATGGGGATAGTATTGTGAAAGACAGTGACATTGAAATGGAATTTGTTTCTTTTTACAAGAACTTATACTCTAAAAAACAGAATAGAGCATCTTTCCCCCAAATCAATGATTGGAGTCCTATTTTCATTTGTCAAAGTAAAGCTCTTGAAATTCCTTTCTTCGAGGCTGAGGTGCTGCGCGCCGTTAATGATTTGGGTTGTAATAAGACTTCTGGACCTGATGGATACACGACTGAATTTTTAAAAAAATCGTGGAACATGCTTAAGAAAGACATTCTGAGAGTGTTCGATGATTTTTTCAAAAATGGTATCATCAATGCAAGTCTGAATGAGACTTATATTTGTCTTATCCCTAAAAAAAAAAACCCATCATCTGTCTCTGATTATAGACCGATTAGTTTGACTACCTGCCTCTACAAAGTGATTGCCAGAGTTTTATCTGAACGACTAAAGATGGTGCTGCCAGACACCATTACCAAATATCAATCGGCTTTTGTTGCGAATAGACAGATTTTGGATGCTAATCTTATTGCGAATGAGCTCATTGAAGAATGGGAGAGGAAAAAGAATTCAAGGATTGTTTTGAAGCTTGATATTGAAAAGGCTTTTGACATGGTTGATTGGGATTTTCTGGATGATATTTTGGAAGCAAAAGGCTTTGGAACTGTTTGGCGTAAGTGGATTAGAGGATGTATTTCTACCACAAATTTTTCCATTATCATAAATGGTAAGCCTCGGGGAAAACTCTATGCAACTAGAGGTCTTAGACAGGGGGATCCTCTTTCACCCTTCCTTTTCATCCTTGTGATGAATTGTTTGAGCAGCCAACTGAGCATTGCTGAGAATGACGGTTTGATTGAAGGTTTCAGTTTCAATAATGGGAATAAGCGGGAATCTATTACTCATCTTCAATTTGCAGATGATACGATCCTTTTTTCTTCCTTGAAGAAGGATTCCCTTAATAACCTGGTTCAGGTGGTCAAATCTTTTGAACAAGCATCCAGTCTCAATATAAATTGTCAAAAGACATCCCTGCTTGTTGTGGGTATTGATAAATTTGAGGCTGTTCTATTGGCTAGTCATCATAGCTTCAGGGTTCAAGATTGCCATCTTCCTATCTTGGCCTCCCTCTGAAAGGCAATCCGAGAAACATTAGTTTCTGGACCCCGGTTATTGAAAAAGTGGAGAATAGACTTCTATCTTGGAACTCTTCTCATATCTCTAAAGGGGGTCGCCTCACTTTGCTCAATGCATCTTTGGCTAATATCCCTGTGTACTACTTATCATTATAACTTGCCCCGAAAAAGGTTATGAGGCCATTGAGAAGATGATGAGAAACTTCTTATGGAGAGGAAAGGGGGGGTCTAAATTGAATCACTTGCTAAGATGGGAGAAGGTTACCACTCCTCTCGAAAATGGCGGCTTGGCTTTGGTGGATATTCATCAGAAAAATATTTCATTATTGGCAAAATGGCATTGGAGATTTTATGATGAAAAGGATGCTCTATGGAGATCTTGTATGGAGGTGAAATATGGGAATGGTATTGAGGGGCTTAAATCGGGAATCAAAAGTATTCGCTCAACAAAAGGGCCTTGGAGAGACATTGATAAGTGGAAGCACTTGATCTACTCTAACATCACTGTGAAGATTGGAAATGGCAACTGAACCAGTTTTTGGAACGATAGATGGCATGGTAGCAATGAGCTTAAAAGTTTGTATCCCTTGTTGTACAATTTATCCACGAGAAAAGATGCTTGTGTGGCTGATTTCCAAAGCTTGGATAATGGGGTTGGAATATCAATCTCAGAAGAAGCATCAAAGAGGAGAAGATTATTGAATGGGCTTCTCTATCAAATGTTCTTGACAATACTCTTTTATCGGATAGGGAGGATTCATGGGGATGGAATCTTGAAGCTAGTCAAATTTTCACATCAAAGTCTGTATTAGCTAGTCTTGTTTCTGATGGCTACGCTTATAAGAAAGATTTTTATGCTTGCTTATGGAAGGGACCTCAGCCTAAAAAAGTCAAAATTTTCTCTTGGGAACTTAGCCATGGCATCCTTAACACCAATGACAAGCTTCGAAAAAGAGCTCCGGGTATGGTCCTATCGCCTCAATGTTGTGTTATGTGTATGAACGATCTTGAAAGTCAATACCACCTTTTTTGCTCTTGCCTTGTGGCCAAGGAAATTTGGAATCAACTCCTTCAAAGCTTTGGATGGAATCTGATGATGCCTGGTAATATCAAGGATGTGATCCTTTATTCTTACATCGGCCATCCTTTTATTGATGAAAAGAACTTTTTCTGGTTGCTTTTTGGTGGTCTTAATGGAAAGCTAGAAATGCTAGAATTTTTGCTGAGGAAATCAAGGATAGAAGACAGTTTTTTGAATCCATAACGGTTCTTGCTATCACATGGACTCACAATGTGCATCCTTTTAAGGATTATAGCCTCAATACTCTTTTGTTTCATTGAAAAAGTTTTTTGTAAATATTTTCCGACAACATTGTAACTATTTTGTAACTTTGCATTCATCAATGAAAGTTTTCGTTTCCTATCAAAAAAAAAAAAAAAAAAGTTAGGTGAGAGCCATTTTGGATTCAAGTTTAATATCATGCAATTTTTCTGGATAATTTCTGCGCTTCCAAAACTTGCTAATCCCGTCTAAGAACTACAACCCAGTGAGATGCGTGACAGATTAAGCAGGAACAATCACAAAACAACGACCGAATAGAAAATAAGAAGAAAAAAGAACCCTAATCGATCAAAATAATAGAGTTGGGATGAACACCTGAGCCTTCCAATTGGATTCGGCGTCCTTCTTCTGGCGGCTGAGAGCGGAATCGTCCTGATCTTGAGAAGCGCGAGTGAAGCCAGGAGGATCGGGAATGTCGCGAGCCGAATTCGATGATGAATTGTCGGTGAAATCCACGGCCCATCGCCGGCCGTCCACCATCAAACCTTTGCCCTTCTCCATTTACAGTGCTGTGTTTTTTTTTCCTTTCTGATTTCTCGATGGTGGAGTCGAAGTTGAGTGTTTAAGATTCAGATCCTTTAGCAGCTCATAACATTTGAAAATAAATAAATAAATAAATAAATAAATAAATAAATAAATAAATAAATAAAAATAAAATAAAATCAACGACCAAAGTGACCTAAAATACGATCATTATTATTGTTAATATGAGATATGTAATATGAGATATGTAATATGAGATTTAACCATATTTGGAGGAAACAAGTTCAAATTTGTATTACTAGATTATAAAGATTATAAATATAAATGAATATTTATAATGTAGTATTAAAATGTATTAATGACGGTAGATGCAACTATTTTAAAATTTATTTGGTGAAAGCCCACTAAAATTGAATCTCATATCAACTAAAGAAAATGAGAATTATCGAATAATTCCAGTGATGTAATTGATTTCAACTCCACAAGTCACGAGTTTGAGCTAAAAAATAGTATTTAACTCTTATATTAGTTAAGAAAAATACTGTGCGTACGATTTGTTGGTTTTCTACTACCAATTTATACTTTAAAAAAAATGGGAATTGAAACTCCTAACCACATCCAACATTGTCATTTAACACATTCAAATTCAACTATGCATTTTGTGTATGGTTTATCTAACTTTCTTCTTGTTAAATTATAAAAACAATGGGTTTTTTCATTTTTTTTAATATTTTTTTTTATAACTTAAAGTTTAAACATCTCAGCCAAACCAACAAAGTAGAATATGGTAACAAATTTTTTAACTTATCATATATGAAAGCTGCAGAAAATGCAATGCTATTTTCATTTTTTATTTTTTGTGAACGACCGAGCTACTTTATGAGCCCTCGACTATTTTCACGATAGAAACCGCTTGACCTACCACATTTGAAATGTGTATGGTAGAAGAGGATGCAAAAGATGATCATTTAATAATTACAAATTTGCAGTTAAAAAAGTGGTTGTGTTAAAACACATTTCATTTTTCAAAGTAACCTTCTAGCAATTTTCATCTCCCTGTGCACCAAATCTATGTACACCTCCTTTACTTCAATGTAGCTAGTTGCACTAGTTGGAGATTTTGTCTGAAAAATTCACTATGAAAAATCCAGCAAATACCTGAATGGAAAAAAAAGAAAAGAAAATTAGAGCTAAGAACTTTCATCCATGTTCTATAACATTCATGTTTTGCCAAAGGAGTAGTACTCCAGTGATATGCTGATTTTTTTTTTTTTTTTTTTTAGATTACAACAATTGGGGGTGGGGGACTCAAACCCAAGACCTTTTAATCATATACATTGATGCCGTTGAACTACTGCTCTTTTTAGCCAATGATATGTTACTGATCACATATTAATCGGTTGGTTATGGACCGAATTCGAAATGTTGTTGAATTAACACATGTTTTTTGGTTTTCTGTTCATTGTTTTAAATTTTTTAGAAAAAGAAAATGTTTCTAGCGTCGCAAAGTGAGTATAATTCGAAATTTAAGGCCCCGTTTGATAACCATTTAGTTTCTTGTTTTTGGTTTTTTAAATTTAAGTCTATTCTCTCTCAAATTTCCTACAATGTGCTTCATCCTTCCTACCATTTATCCATCTTTCTTTAAGAAAATAGGAGAATACTAACCAACTTTTAAAAACAAAAACAAACTTTGGAAAGCTATTTTTTTTTGTTTTTAAAAGTTGGTTGGTCTTCCCCTACTTTCTTAAGGAAAGATGTATACATGGTAGAAAGGATGGAACAAATTGTAGGAAATTTGAGAGAAAATAGGCTTAAATTTGAAAAACCAAAAACAAGAAACCAAATGGTTATTAAACGTGGCCTAAATATTTGTCGTTTCTTTTCTTCCTAAACATAACTGCAAGCATTATTTGTTAGATTTTTAAGAACTAAATAACTCAAGGAGCAATAACTCAACGTCAACAATGTATATCTATGAACCAAAAAGTCATAAGTTTGCACCCCACTTAGTTGTTGAACAAAAAAAACTAAATGAGACCATAAATTACATATCTCTCCTGTCTCTGTATTCGAGTGCTCAAATTGAAATGAGATACCCTACTTCTTAAAATTTAGATGAGGTGCCATGATCTATCAATCAATTAGATAATTTTGTTAACATAGTTTCAGAAAAAATTATATGGTTACTCTCCAGACTCTTAATGGTAATAAGATAGACTAAAAATAAACCTTGCAAAAGGAAATTTACAGACTAAGTATTCATCAGACTCAAAGTTTAATCAAGTCGACGAGTGTTTACCTGAGCGCAGCCGAGGATGTAGAGGGCGGAGTAGTGACGACCATGCAAAACCACATCAGCCAGCATAGCAAGGGGAATTGTCAATGACATGCCTAAGGTAGCAACTAATGGAGAAGTCCAAATCACAGAGAGTGCCCTGCAAGTATAAAACAATTTATCCATGAATTTAATCCAACACAATCACATTGCTGTAATAAGTTGTCAAAAATGGAATTACTAAAAATAAAATTGTCATCTAACAGCCTATACTTAGTATTCTCCACATACCAAAAGTAATCCGACAGAACACTCCCAACGAAGCCATTTAGAAGCACGATTTCGGTGACGGATTTTGAGGGAGGGAACTTAAGAGGAGGTTCAATGCCCAAAGCAGTAAGAGGCCACACTGCAGAGTGACTTTAATAGTAAGAACAATTCAATTTAAGGTAGCAAAAACACTGCCATTGCTAATTTAAGATAATTTTGGAGGCCACACTGCCATCCCTAATGCTGTCATTTAGATGACAGTTTAAAGAGAAGCCACAATGTAATCAAAATGATCGCGAGTCAAAAGACCAAATTGCCTTAAAAAACTCTAGTGTTATTAAGACGGCAATCAACAATCGAGACGAAGATAAAGAAAACGTAAAGAGAAGAAAAAAACAAACACACAAAATTTTACATGGTTCACTACTGTTGTGTTAGCAAGTCCACGGGTAGGGAGGGAGAACAATTGTATTGAGAGAGGCGAAAAAATAGAGATTACAGAATTACAGAATGAATGTCATAATCGGTTCGAGTTTATATATGCACTATCATTAAACCCTAAACACATGCGGAATTGACAATAGAATGCGGAATGCACTCACACAACAAAATGCATAATGCCCCCCGCTCGCTGACCGGGCAGCGAGACTCCCCGGCTAACTAATCGCAGGCCATTAAGTCGTTCAAGACATATTGCAACATCTAGTATATAAGGTAATTTCTAAATTTTCACAGTTGTTTCTTATCTTTGTTATGAAAAATCTTAGGCAAGATGTGAAAACTAAAAAATAAAAATAAATAAATAAATTGTGATAAAACAAATCTAATTTTAAAAAAAGAAAAAGAAAAAAAGAAATTGTTATTAAACATGGTCTTATTTTTCCAACTATTGTCAGATAGCCCTGCTCCACTTACCAAGCCACCAAAGACTCAATATGGTAAAGAGACCAACATATCCAAAGAACTTCTGTACATCAATCTTGTCTCCTTCTGATCCAGCTGATTTCTTGAGCAGCACTATACAAATCACACAATTTATTGATAAACATGAAGTAAAACATTTGATCAACAAAACAGTTGCTAGTTAGAATGTCATACCAGTAAACAATCCATAGATTGCTGCAGAAAGAAGACCAAAAATGTCCCCAGCCGTGGTTCGCCCTCGAGACCTTACCAATAAAGGAAAAAAAGACAGTGAGTTACAACCATGATGTCCAATTGGTTAAGAGAAATAAAGGTAGACTTTGCCACCTCCAACTGATCATCTGAAAACAATGAAAAATGTAAAATACTCGAGCTTAAGCTTACTTTCTGAAGTGATATTTTTATTGCCTAGTCTTTTTTAGTGTATCCACTTATCTATTAAATAAAATAAAAGGATCAAAACATGCAACATCAGAAAATAGTAACTTCTTACAAACATTATTAATGAAAATCTTTCATCAAACTGGTGTTGGAGCGCGAAGTCTACTCCTGTGTGGATGTGTGTGTGTATGACTCAAAAATGTCGAGCGCTTGACCCAAACGAAAGTGATATGTGATTCATCTTAAATATGAAATAAAGATCATTTATACTGTAATAATCAATAGCAAACATACTCAGAGATGACTATCAACTCATTAGTTGCCCAAGTTTTTCCTAAGGTTGTCATGACAACCCCAGCCATACTAATGAAAACAGCTACCACCTTGGAAATGGTTATGGATTCTTGTCCGACAAGAGCGCCAAACAGAAGAGCAAACAGGCCTGATGTGGAATTTAAGATCGTTGCAGTTGCAACGCTTGTATTTTCCAGTGCCAAGTTCGAGAAGTACTGCAAAAATGTCGAACAGACTTATCAAAATGACATTGCAGCTAAATAAGATCCTAAAATCTTCAATCAATGATAAGAAATGAACATTTGGCTAAAAATATTTGTTCTAGATTCAAAGCACCATCAACAACAGCTAAAAAAACATGTTGTAGACAATGTCTTACAACAAAATATGCAAAGTCAACAAACTAAAACAGGCTAAAACGCCTCCAAGGGGCAGCCCAACGGTTGAGGCTCAGGACTTCAAGACATGCTTTCTTGAGAGATTCCTGGTTCGAGACCGCTGGAAAGCGCTTAAACTAGAATAGCCTTCGAAGTATCCCGGTGCCACAGCCTAGGGACGGGCCAGTGGTGCCCCGGTTATAGGGGAGCAAAGCTCCGATTTCTTGGTTTTCAAAAAAAAAAAAAAAAAGAAACAGGCTAAAAACTTTATGTACCTCAGTAGAGAACCATAAGGGGGCAAGGTAAAGGCTGCATTTAACAATTTCCCATGTACCAACTATATGATATGATTCAAAATTATGAACCAAAGGCTGACCCTCTTCCCTTTCACTCAAATCTTTATCACTAATCAGGCAGCTTCCCATGCCTTCATTCAAATTGTAATGCATTTCATTAAATCTCAAAGGAACACCAAGCCCAATTGAAGAGCTCAAAACAGAGCTATCTGGATTTAATAACCTGCAAACAAAATCCTTGATAACTGCCACTGGTAAATACACCACCATGAGAGACACTCCTAAGTAAGAGAGTGCAAAAGGGTGTTTAAATTCAGTGAAGATCCTCTGCATAAAATAAGTATTGGGTAAGTTGTAGTTTTTCCTGATACCATATTAAGCAAAAGATTGGGAGAAAGAGTAATTTTTATCATCTATAATACGCACATTAACATAACTAAGGCTCCGTTTGATAACCATTTAGTTTTTTGTTTTTGGTTTTTGAAATTTAAGCCTACAACAACTATCTTACCCTATCTTTTTTCTTACTTGGATATCTAAATCTTACCTATATTTTTAGAAACCAAACAAAAATTTAGAAACAAAAAAAAGTAGCTTCCAAAATCTTTTTTTTTTTTTTGAAAGTTGGTTAGTATTCATATACTTTCTTAAGAAAATATGGATACATTGTAGGAAAGGAAGGGTGGAACACATTGTAGGAAATTTGAGTAAAAAATGCTTAAATTTAAAAAAACTAAATGGTTATCAAACGGGGCCTAATAACCCGTTCATATAACATAGCTAACTAATCATCAACTAATTACAATAACTACTGTGCATAAAGTAGTTTAACATGGTATCAGAGTAATTCAAACCTCTATAATTGATACTAGAAGTTCCAAGTCAGTGAACCAAATTAATACCAAAGCCATAAGTAACAAGTAAATAGAAAGGTTAAGAATATCGGTAAAATATTTAAATCCACCATAGCTATCAACTTAAGCTTGCAAGTTTAGTCATATAGAAATTTAACATGGCATAAAAGAGCAGCTTCATTTAGTGATATAGAAATTTAACATGACATAAGAGCAATTTGAACATGTTCACATGTGGCATGTTAAGTTCATTAGTAATTTAATATAGTAATCCAAACCTGTTTCATTGATATTAATAGTTCACGTGTGACTTCGTGAATCAAATTACGATTACAATTACGATTCCCGTCCGCATGTAATGAAAATCGCTAAAAAAAAGTTCAAAAATGAGCATACACAATCTAAGAAACTAAAGTTTCTAATATCTAACATAGATTAAAATGAGTATCTTATTGAGATTGAGTAAACTTAAAACATTCTTCAATCATGGTGAACCCCTTTTCTTTTCTCAGTTTCATTTCAGTTCAGAAATTAATCTTTCCCAAGTTTAAACCATGCCATTTCAACCCAAAGACCACAAAAAGTGTTGTGGTTCAGAAAAGAAACAAGTAAAAAAAAACACAAACAAATAACAAAAGTACAATCTTCATTTCTAATGTAGGTAGAAAAAGAATCCATGTCTTCATGTCTTCCCTCCCTCTGTAAGCTCTAATCCCACTGTTGCATATGAAAATGTTACACACAGCAACCCCTTCGGGCAAGCCGAAGCCTTGCCCCGGCTCGCAGGCCACCCGAACACACTAAAAGATTCCATATCCATCCTCTCGAACTCCAATTTGGATTCAGCTACCTTGACTTCCACCATTAACAGGTTGGAAGTGATCTCCAAAAGTATATTCGTGATTCAACAGGACAAAATAAATCTTTGTTTTTTTAAAAAAATTATTTTTAATGTATTTTGGGTCATATGTGTTATATTAGAATTTGATGAGTATGTTATATAAATTCTCTTAGAACCCTAGTCCCATTTGACCTATTTATTATTTTTTTTTTTTATATCTCTGACTATCTTTCGGGCACCTTGACTAATGTCACTCACGGTATATACTGTCTGACCCTATAACATTTGGATACCAAAAAAATCCATAAAAAATTAATTCCTAGGTAGATGGCCATTATGGATTGAACTCATCACCTTAGCATCCCAATGCCCTTTTTAACTAATTGAGTCAGTCTATGATGGTGGTTCGTATTCTAATTATCTTTTTAATGAAAGAATTTATCTCTTCTACTCGTGAACCTAGCAAACACAATATTTATGAATTAGTTCTGCCAAGTGTTTTTCTTTATTTTATTGGTTGTTGTCCTCCTCCTCCTTATCCATAAGGATATAAGAGCCAACAAAAAAAAGAATCAATTTCCTACGATTTCCTTGACATCTAAATGTTGTAGGATTAGGCGGTATGTCCCGTGACATTAGTCGAGGTGCGCCAAAGCTAGGCCGGATAGTGACGGATATAAAAGCCAACAAAAAGAAGAATCAAATAAACACACATTGCACACACTGTTCTGTGTATGCATGTTAAACAGAATTCAAAATTCAAGGTAATCTTAAACCCAATAACCAAAACAAATCAAAATCACCGATCTCCGATCTCCATTTTGTTTCCCCCAAAATCAGAGATTAATAACAGAAGACGAACCTGAGTGATCTCCGCGGAAGTAACCGATATAAAAACCGCCGTACAAATCAATCCCAAACCAGCCTCGTATCTCCACCCCATTTCCCGACCGGCGATAAAATGCCACTCAAATTCCGACCGGAAACCTCAATTGAGAAACCTCATCGACGGAGCAACAACAAATAATTGGACCGACAGAGGCATTGTTGACTCGTCATTTTGTGAGTGTTCACTGGTTTTGTGACAGAGCGTTTGCGATCGTTCGACAAATATGGTATGCGTGTGCGCGCCCAATAATAAACAGAAATACCTATCAAGATAATAAAGTTTATCTAACTATTCAATATATATATTCCTTTACGGGTGAACATGGGTTGGGTTGAGGTGATTTTCAACTCAATCTAAAAATTCGGGTTGGCCAATTCTCCAATCCAACACAATTAAAAACACAATCCAATCCAACCAAACCCTTTATTTTCGGGTTGAGTTTGGTTGGGTTATCGGGTTTATAATTTGCAACTAAGTTAAAATTTAAAAAGCTCACCATGATAAGCAATGTATTCAGTAACAATTTCTAACGCCTCTTTTTCGATTCTTAGAAATTTAGGACTAATATTAATATAAGCATACTCTTATTACTCATACAAAATTCAAGTTTACCTAACTTCAAAACCTTATCAATAGATTTAAAAAATATTAAAAAATAAAAGTCTAACAATAATAATTATGTTATGGGTAAAAATATATATTTTTTAAAACTAAATATGAAATTCGGGTTGGTCGGGTTGGGTTGATTTAGGTCAACCCTTGACCCAACCCAACCCATGAAAATTTCATGATTTTCAACCCAATCCAACCCATTTATGTATTCAACCCAACCCAACCCGACAATTTGAATTGGGTTGGTTCGGGTTTCTCGGGTTGTCGAGTTAGTGTGCACCCCTATATTCCTTTAAAGAATTTGTACTCTATAGCAAATTTCCTACTCCACATTAAAATTATAACAACATTTTAAAAATATTATAAATATAACAACTTTTTTTTAGATGCTATTGATAGACTCTATCAGACACTATTGATGGAGTGTATCAGACATTATTGACGGAGTCTATCAGACACACTGGTCTATCAGACACTATTAATGGAGTCTATAAATCTGATTTTGCTATATTTACAAATATTTTCATTATTTTGCTATTTATATAATTTTTTTGTCTTATTGTAATATACATGCAAATTCCCCTCCCTTTAATCCATAGTGTGCTATGATAACCAGTATGTTGAAAATAATATTAAGTGTCTGGTAATTCATGTATTTGCTAATTAAAAAAAATGAAATTATAGTGGATAGTCATTTTTTTTAAATAATTATAAATCAACTCATATTTTGAATTATTTATAAATTAATTTTTTATTTTAAATGTAAGTAATAATATTTTTGTGTTCAAAAAAAAAAAATAATAATATTTTTCAATAATACCTATTAAGTCTTTAGTTAAATATCTGACGTTTTTTTTTTAACCGTGTTTGTCATTCGGTTGGGTATCACCTCTAGTATGTCACCTGGTTCATTTTTTTTTATGATTTTTGTTTTCAAAATCTTACTTCTTTAGTTTTTGAAGTTTGTTTTTATTATTTTTTGAAGCAATTTATTTAAAATATGTATTTTTCTTATCATTTAATTACGCTTGATTAATTCTTTCAAACGTAAAGCTTATTTTGTTATTTTTTTTTTTAACCTGTTTGTCATTGAGCTGCTATAGTAGCCAACTAAATGTGAATAAGCTCAAGAAGCATAACATGTTCGAACCTCACTTTCTTAAAAATGTATATGGTATGAGTTAAGTTGAATTAGAGGTATTAAATACAATAAAAATTGAGCCAAACCGAAGTCTACCTCCAAAAATTACAACTTAAAAAGAATGAGCGCAAATAGTAGAGATGTCCATTTTTTTCGTGGGGCCGAGGCCGCACGAGGGACTCTCCAAATAGAGCTGTGAATCTCCATTTAGGCATTTCGTTTAAGCGGTGAATGAGAGAGTGAGCGGGGATGAAAAATTCCTCGCAACATAAATGGGAAAGGAGAATGTATTCCTCTTCCTCGTTTACATTTTATTTTTATTTTTAAAATAATTTTTTCCCTCATTTTATTAATTTAATCTTTAGTTTGTTTGTTTGTAGAAATATTTGTATAAATGTATATTTTTTTACAATAATTTATTTAATTGAAATTAATGTATATTTTCCCTAAAAAAATTAACTATCGAAAATATTAATACAAATATTTAATATTTAATATTAGAAAAAAATAAAATTAAAATAAAACGGTAAATTTTCCGAAGAACTCGATCCTTGTCAACTCCCCACGAAAAGAATGGTATATTTTGTGAGGACAAAAAATGATTTTGGTGGCAGGGATGTGGGCAATAAGACTTTCCCTAGTCGGCCCCATAGACATCTCTAGCAAAAAAGGCCAAGAACATTTGAAGAAAACCCGACCATAGCCCCTTTAATTTTTTTTTTTTTTTTTTTTGGTGTATTTTCTATATGAAAGTGGTCTCTGCTCATAATTTTACATGATTTATATCAGACCCTCAATATTGGGAAAATTAAAAATTTGGGCCATATTTTGAAACTTAGTTTCAAAAAGGGTCCAAAATAAAGTTATTTAGCAAGATAGGTCGTTGCGTCTTTCAGAATGACACAACAAGGAAAAAAAATGTGGGTTGCGTCTTTGGGAAATACGCAACCCGTGGTCAAAATGGTCAAAGTGTGTGTACGACACAGTCCAACACGTGGCGCTAATGGACAGTTTGGTTGAGTTTTCCAAATTCTCAAATCTATTATATATTTTTTTTAATTTGATTAGCCAACATAATGTTAACAAACTTTAATATCTTAAATTCTTAAATTTAGGTTTCAGTTACTTTTTTAAAATATATTTTTTTTAATTCATAATATTTGGATATTTTAATTCTTATTATACAAATTCTATTTTTTTAACATAATTATATTTCTTTTTAACTTGTATAGATTAAAAACTAAATTTTATAAATTTTGTTAAATTGTATATCATTTATATCTAATGTTAGATTTATATTATTAAATCTCATTTTTAAGTTATTATTTTAAAATATCATATATATTAGAGAGTTTAAGATTTTAACTCATTTTCAAAAAATTAATATTTAAGATTAATAATTTAAAAAATATTTTATTATAAATATAATATATTTTATTTTAATTTTCTTTAATTTTTTTTAAAAATATTTTATTTAAGGTTATTTATAAAATGTATATCTAATCATACAAATCTTTTAAAATTATGTAAATATTAAAAATATAATTTTTTTGAAAAAAATATATATAATGAATTTGAGAATTTGGAGTGATAAAGGTTTGTTAAGATTATGTTGGCTAATTATGTACAAACTTTTTTTATTAGGATTCAATTTTTTTTATTTTTTTTTAGGTCGCGTCTTTGAAAAGACGCCACCCAACTTTATACATTTGACGGCCACGTGGACCCCAAGTCTAATTTGTCCCCCAAAATTTATATTTTGTTATTTTTTTAGTTTAAATTATATTTTTAGTCTTTAAATTTGAAATCTAATTTCTATTTATTTCATATATTTCAAAATTGAAAATGGTTACCTCTAATATTCCGTTTGATAACCATTTCGTTTTTTATTTTTTGTTTCTAATTTTTTATTTTTGGTTTTTTGTTTTGAAAAATAAAAACAGTATATGTTTGATAACTCATTTCAGTTTTCTGTTTTTAAAACTAAAAACCAAAAAACATGTTTGATAACTGTTTTTTGTTTTCAAATTTCACATTTCACTTGGCTTTTTTTAGTTTTTTACTATTTATTCTTGATTTTTTGATATTTTTTTAAAAACAAAAACAAAACCTTGTTTTTAAAAGCTACTTTTTTTAGTTTTTATAATTCTTTTAATATTTTAAAAATGTTTTTAGAATTTTAAAAATAAAATCTAAAATTGGTTATCAAACGAATCTGTTTTTAAAAAATTAAAAACAAAAACAGAAAACCAAAAATGAAATAGTTATCAAACGGAGTCTTAGTAATATTTGTCAATTTTTTAGTCAATTTTTATTATACATGAAAAATTCTCTAAAATTTATGGTCATCTTCTCAATTTTGTATATATGACTTGATTTCTCAAAATAATCAGAAGTTGACCTTGTGAACTAAGTTTTAAAGATCCGCACCTACTAACACCCGAGGAACTAACCCAAAAACCATCATCAATCCCGGCTCATAATGACGATTGGTGGAGTCATCTATCTTAACCTCAATCCAACTCGAAAAAACACAAGGATAAAAAATTTAAAATCCAACCTAACTCAACCCATCTACCCCTTTTGGGCAAATAATAGTAGCTAGCCATATCACGAGAAACCACCCAGCCACCGCTGTTTTAACAAAGAGCCCAAACCCACTTTTGTCCAAAAGCAGGAGCCAACAGCCAACAACAAAAAAGTAATATTAAACATGAGAGCTCCATTAATGCACAAATAAAGAGCATAAATAGAATAGAATTGTTGTGGGTTGTAAATTTGAAAGCAATTGAACATGGCGATATTGAAGAGATTTGAGCCATTGGGTTTGGCTATTTTGGTTTCTTTGTGTCTTTGGAGTAGTAGTGCTATGGCCGCTTGTTCGGTACAGCGCGGCGGCGGCGGTGGCGGTGATGGAGTCACTGGCTTTTTCATTTTTGGTGATTCATTGGTTGATAATGGCAACAATAATAGGCTGCTTTCTCTAGCCAGAGCTAATTATAGGCCTTATGGACTTGACTTTCCTCTTGGAACGACTGGTCGCTTTACTAATGGTCGAACCTTTGTTGATGTTTTAGGTAAATGTAGTACTTATTAATCCTATGTTCAATATTATTTATATATTGAATTTTAATTTGGTGTTTTATATATGTTTTCGTTAATATATGCAGGTCAACTACTTGGGTTTAGGACATTCATTCCTCCCTACAGTAGAACTCGAGGACGAGCCCTACTACGAGGAGTGAATTATGCATCCGGTGCGTCCGGAATTCGGGATGAGACCGGAAACAATTTGGTAAGTTGTTGAAGATTTCATACATTGAAAAAGTAAAGAGACACGTTAGTAGACATGTACAAACAGTCTGGATTACCCAAACCCAAATCATAAAGAATGGGTTAGGTCGATTCTTGAGTTGGCTAATATTTTATCCATTCAATTTAAATTAACTCGAACTCAAAATAATAATTATATGAACATTAGTATAATTAATGAACAAAAATAAGTTTTTAGCAAGTCTAGTACTATATCATAGATTATTTATCTCTGTTACTTTTGTTTAAAAAAAATAAATAAATTATGAGTTGTACTCAATCCAATCTGATAATATATGAGTTGGATAAAGTTGCTCTAATATATAAGATTGAACATAATTTGGATTGATCTAGAAACTCTCTCTTAAACCAACTTAACTTCTCCCTTAACATTTAATAAGATAGATGAGTAATTATTAATTAATTTTGAAATAGAACGATTAATAATATTATATATTATAATGAATTGAAAGGGTGGTCATCTATCTATGAACAACCAAGTGGAGAACTTTGGAAGAACAGTGGAAGAAATGGGGAGATTTTTCAGAGACAGTGAGGGACTGAGCTGCCACCTCAGCAAAAGCATAATCTTCTCAGGAATGGGAAGCAATGACTATCTGAACAACTACTTCATGACTGATTTTTACAACACCAAATCCCAATACACTCCCCAAGCTTATGCTTCTGCTCTTCTTCAAGACTGCTCTGCCCAGTTGAAAGGGGGTTTTTTTTTTTTTTTTTTTTTTTTTTTTTTTTTTTTTTTTTAAGAAATGAAATATTGATGGGTATATATATATATATATATTATATCATGCTCCTTCAAGATGACGTTTCTTTGGTTTTGTCCATTTGCAATTTGGATTCAAATTTTTTTGAGTAATATATATTTGAATCTTCATGGGTTCTCATACATTAAAAATATGAAGAGTGACTTCACAATTTCATAAGAATCACGTGCTACTCTGTTTTTCGTTATTAATTGGTTTTAAGATGGAACTCTAACTCATGTTTATTTAATAATGGTATTGAGAGCCCTAGAATATGTATTCGGTTTACAAATTAGAATTGGAATCTGATTTTAAAATGATAAATTCAAAGAAACGTCATCATGAAAGAGCATAATATTAAAAATCTAAACATTGAAAATATATCAAGACACCTCACAAATGTTGATAAAATATATGAAATCCAAAATGATTCAGTCTAAAAAATATCAAGATTCGATCCAAGACGGTTGAACCCCTTCATCCCCATTTGTTTTTTTTTACACAACTTTCTAGCAATGGCTTTGTTTGATTTGGAATGTTAAAAGAGAAGTTGCACTTTTGTTGTAGAAACTATACCAATACGGAGCTCGAAAAGTGGTTGTAACCGGGGTAGGACAAATCGGTTGCATTCCTTACGAACTCGCTAGATATCAAGGCAACAATAGTCGTTGCAACGAAGAGATCAACAACGCCATCATTCTTTTCAACTCCGGTCTCCGCAAACTCGTCGATCGTTTCAACAACGATCCTACTCTTTCCGGTGCGAAGTTCGTGTTCCTCGATGCCTACCAAAGCAACATCGACTTGATTGGCAATGCCTCCTCTTATGGTAATAAATTAAATGATCTAAGAATCCCATTTGAAATACAAACTTATTAATATAATTTGAAAGTAAAGTTAACTATATTTGACATAATATATATTATATAGGGTTCAAAGTTGTAGACAAGGGATGTTGTGGAGTGGGGAGAAATAATGGGCAAATAACATGTTTGCCCCTACAACAAGCATGTGAAGATCGACGAGGCTACTTGTTTTGGGATGCATTTCATCCCACTGAGGATGCAAATATAGTGCTGGCTAAGATGGCTTTCGACTCCCCTTCAACAACCTATGCATATCCCATCAACATTCAACAATTAGCAATGCTGTAAACGAGAATTCGAACTCGTAATCTTTTTATCGATTATACATCATATCATTGGAACTGTCGTATAATTATTTGTTGTTGGTTTGTAATATGTCAATGATCTCTTGTTTCTGTGTCTTGTCTTCCTTGTGTTACCCATGAATGGGGTCCTTTCTATTTGGAAGTGTAATAAAGATTGAATCTTTTGTAAGTTAACATGATCTTTTTATTTCGTGAGTGATAAAAGTTGGAAGAAGAATATTTTAATTATAATATGTATAGATAAAGGTTTGTAATAGTAGGCAATGTAATGAGGTATTTACCTCATGTGTTGGATTAATTTTTATAACTAGGGACGTGAAAAAAACTAATTAAGTCTTAGGGACACAACAAACATCTATATATTTCTATATTGACATGATATTACCGAATTTGAATATATAAGACCCCGTTTGATAAACTTTCATATATTACATAATAATTACATGATATTTCTATAAAAAAAACAAAAAAAACAAAAACAAAAGGAACACACTAAAAAAAAGACCACATATACATGTGCATTTGAAAGAGAAAAAAAAGAAGAAGTTGATATGCATCAACACACAAAATTTAAACCTCTAATATATTTTGTTCTCCATCTTCCACACATTAAGAAGCTCAAATCTCTCAAGCTTAGGGTTGTTTAGGGTTCAAGAGTGGCAAGTTGTTGTATGTTGAAAGGATAAGCAACAGAAAAGTCACCATTGAAAGCCCTTCTTGCCATAATAACGTTGACTTTTTCAGTAGGGTGAAATGCATCCCAAAAAACATATTGGTCTCTATTCAAACATGGCATTTGAAATGGAAGACATGTTATTTGTCCCCTGTTCCTTCCAATCCCGCAACACCCTCGATCTGTCACTGTCAATCCTACGTTTGTAAATTAAAGTCAAACAAATCAACACCCAAATTAGTATCCCATTGTTTTTGCTCATTATAACCTCAAATGATATCATTCACTAGTACCATAAAGTCTAGGGTTTGCAAGGATATCCGCGTTCATGCGAGCAATATCGATGTAAGTGAATCTCGAACCGGGAAGATTCGTGTTGAGGTTGTTGATCATCGCTCTAACGTTTGCGTTGAAATCTCGGACAAGCTGGTGCACTTCTTCTGAGCATCTTCCGTCGGGGCTTCGAGCTAGTACGTTGGGAATGCAACCCATTGTTCCGATCCCCGGGATGATGAACTTTCGAGCGCCGAGGTTGTAAAGCCTCTGCAATGCACACACATGAAGGTACCACGTTAGTAAAGAAGTAAAGAGAGGTAGATTTGAAGTTCTAATCTTTTTATTGAGTGTATATGTTTTAAGACTTCAAAAAGTATCTTTCTAATTCTTAGGATAAATAAGTTTTTCGTTTGTAATATTTGAGATTTTTTTTCAATTTAGTCTTTATTATTTAATTTTTTTCGAATTAGTTACTTTTTTTTTTAATAGATTTTCGAATTAGTTACTTATATTTAAGGTTTCTCTATAATTATTATGAATAATCGATTAACAAAGTAATTTCCGTGATTCATTAAGATCAAGCATGTTTTTTTTTTTTTTTTTTTTTTTGAGAAGAGATCAAACATGCTAATTATGATTACAGATAAAAGAAGAAGAAAAAATATTTAATAAATAAGAATACAATTGTTCACTGAAACAAAACTAAGATTAAGAGAGTTTTATAAATTTCTTCAAAAAAGAAGAAGAGAGTTTTATAAATATATTCTTATAAAACTATTTATAAAACTCTAATACATTCATAAAAGTCAATTACTTAATTAATTACATAATTTAAGAAAACTCTCGTTGATTTAGCACCAAGATCCTAAACTAAAGTTGTAATTGTATAAATTGGGGGAGAAGATTACAAATACTGACTCTTCCAGGTTCGAATTTGTGATATTGATGTTCAACTGATTTACAACCAAACAATAAAATCACTATGTCACTCACCCTTTCGATCGCAACATGGCATTTCAACATATATTTTTTTATTCTAAAAAATATATTTTATATTTTTAGTTTGATAAATCATAAAATTAAGACTATAGTTTTAAAAAATAAAAATATAGAAAAAAAAATGAGAATAACGAAATCATGGGTGTTGAAATTTATAATTGAACTAATATTTTTTTAGCAATCTTAATTGATGATATATTTTAAAAAAAAGAATAAAAAAAATAGTGAGGATCTTACACTCAGCTGTTGAGTGTACTGTTGGGTCAAGAGATCGGCGAACTGGCGGCTATTGTACTGGCTTCTTGTTGGAAAATTAGGCATTAAATAGTTATTAAGGTAGTCATTACTGCCCATTCCGACGAAGAATATGCACCGAGCCACCACCGGCGCCACCGTGGCGCCGCCCAGGTTTCCGGTCACCTGGTCCAGCGTGTTCTCGAAGTTCTTTATCTGCTCATTAAACGGTATGCGGCCGATCTACCAACAAAAAGAGGGCAGTAAAAATAAAATGTTACCGCGCAGTTAAAAGTTAAGAAAATGAAATTGTGAGGGTGAAATGAGAGCAATTTGGGTGCACCCCGGGTAGCACCCCACCGTGATATCTTTCCGTTAGAGTCACACATCTTCTTTTTTCTTTTAATTTTCTTTTTAATAATAAATATAAAGTAAAAAAAGAGAAATAAGATGTGTGGCACCAAATGTGCCACATGGGTGGTATCACGGTGGAGGTGCTACCCGGGATGCACTCAAATTGCTCTCGGATGAAATTTACAAAGTTTCTTCCGGTGATATCGAGGATTCCAGAAGCTGCGGACGCGTAATTTAGTCCACGTAGTGCCCCCCTCATTGGATATGTATTTGGAGGAATTAATGGAAGCCCTAGCAACTCAGCTGCATACACACATTATTTAATTATTTCACACAATTAATAACCCACACATATATCTTTAATATCATTTTTTCTTCAAAAAACTTGCACCAATTTTTTTTTTATTTATAGTATATATATGGAGAGGAGTTGGACAAATATGAATTTTTAGGATAGAGCATGCGAGTCTAGTGTTGAACTAGTTTACAACTTAACAATGAAATCTGACTTATTTCATAGCTATTCTTACATTATGATAATCTAATTTTGTTGGAATGTAATCGATAAATTAAAAAATTTAAGAGAGTAAATTAAAAAATTTAAGAAAGTAATCATTATAAACATCACAGTTTAAAAATGGTCGCATTCAATTTTCTCTTTTTCTTAGCAATTAAACTAAGTTTTGAATCACTAGATTTGTTACACTCTTATATGCGATTAAGAGACATAAACATACAAATAGGAATTAAAATGAGGGGTGGTTTAATAGTTTTATTGATGGGTGGAAATTAGATCAATCCCATGATTACGAATTTATCTAAAAAAAATTATGATTACAAGTTTGATCTTTAGAATTGGTATTTAATTTTCCGACAATTTTGATAATACTTCATAAATTACAATTTATGATGTGACACTACGGTGAACTTTTTTGTTTTGCTGAGTTAATGGTTAAAGTAGCTAATTAAATAATAAAAATTAAATATTTATAACATTTTATTAACTTATAAGAACTTTAACGTAACATATATTGATATATAGTGATATATTGATATATATAGTGATATATTGTCTAATATATATATATATATATATATATATATATATATATATATAGTGATATATATCATTAAACCTTAATGTGATGAGTTTTATTTTTAGTTTTACTCAAAAAGTTTCAGAAGATAAATGTCCCCTCTTTTAAATCACGATTTTTCCTTATTTAACGCATAAGAAACTTTACCTTATTTGCATCTTCATAAAAAAAAAAAAAAAAAAATAAAGAATAATCAAATGAGTCGACACAATAATTTCATTATTTGGTTGTAAATTCAATATTAGTGTTACAAGTGTTGAGAATAAAAAATAAAAATAAATAAAGAATAATCAAATGAGTCGACACAGTGATTTCATTATTTGATTGTAAATTCAATATTAGTGTTAAAAGTGTTGAGAATTGATATTTGTCCCTCCCCGATATGTACTAAAAAAAAATATGTAATATTAAAATGAAAAGTATGCTTATGTATATGTATACATACCAATTTCATCAACAATAGTGTAGCCATTGGAGAAACGACCAGTAGGGCCACCAGCAAAATCAATCCCATAAGGAAAATAGTTAGCTCTTGCAAACGTCGGAAGATTATTATTATTCCCATTATCAATAAGAGAGTCGCCAAATATAAACATCGCCGGCACCATCGCCGCCCTCCTTTGCCCGCCGTCACCGCCACCTCCGCCGTACGTGGTATCATTCTGGCCGGAAGCTGCCGTCCCAAACCCAATTACCAAAATAGCCAACAACAACATTGATGATGATAACCTCAGCTCAGCCATATTGGGAAATTAACTTTATATGTAAAAAAGGTAAAATGATTGGAATTTATAGGATGAACAAAGCGGTGGGCTTCAGAAAAGGGTAATAAATGAATTCTCATATCTGTTTTTTTTTTTGGCCTTTGCATGGAATTGTAATTAATTTGAGTTCATCTTTTTGTTGGTCAACTTGGCTACCTTATTTATAGGCATGTGTAATTGTGTGACACTTGAAATATAATGGTTGCATTAAAGTGAACCACGACTATAATTTGAACTGAATTATCAACCAACAATAAAATTATAGTTAGATATGATTTTTTAAATATAAATTGAATGAAGAAATTAAAAAATCTTAGGAATAACATAGAGGAATTTGCATGTATATTACAATAAGATAAAAAAATTGAGTAAATAGCAACTTTTTGAAAATATTTGCAAATCTA
>JBBMEF010000023.1:1034592-1046430 GCA_037832685.1 Sicyos baderoa
AGAGACTAAGTGAGTTGGGCGTTAGTTGCAGTTGTAGGATTATCTTTTGCGAAAACTTCTTGCGAACTTCTATTGTTATTTACTTACTTGCAAAACCAACAACTAAAACCACTCTTCAAATCATTTACCCGATAACAAATTGACAACTTGTTATCACAAACCTCACAATTCATTAACTTATAAATAAATGAACTAAGACATAATTCCCTGTGGAGATGACTTTTACTTACTATTAAAACTTGCTGCAATCGATAAGGTATACTTACCTTTGCAATTCGATGTAATCCATTTCATATTATTCGCAGTTTGCGAACCACACTTACCGCGAACAGACTCACACGCGGCCTGACATATCCTACATAGTCAACCATCTCAGTCAGTTTCTCAAGTGCCCCCACTGATCTTCACTGGCAGGTTGTTAAACGTGTGCTCCGTTATTTGTCTGGTACTAAACACTTGGGTCTTCACCTACAACCGACAGATGCCTGGACGATCTCTGCTTACTCTGATGCTGACTGGGGTGCCAACCTTGATGATCATCGCTCGATGGCTGCTTATTGTGTATTCTTTGGCAATAGTCTCGTATCTTGGTATTCGAAGAAACAGACTGTCATTGCGCGCTCTAGTACTGAATCTAAATATCGGGCTCTTGCTCACGCGGCTGCAGAGGTCATTTGGCTCCGTCAATTGCTCTCTAAACTAGGAATTGTTCTTTTTGCGAAACCTGTTCTTTGGTGTGATAACATTAGTGTCGGTTCCGTGGCTGCTAATCCTGTCTTCCATGCTTGTACCAAGCACATAGAGATTGAAGTTCATTTTGTCCCTGATTATGTCCTTCGTGATCAGCTGGAGGTGCGGTATATTCCCTCTGTTGATCAGCCTGCCGACTGTCTCACAAAGTCACTATCTCACTCTCAGTTTGCATTTCTGCGGTCCAAACTCAGTGTTGTTGATCTACCCTCTCGTTTGCGGGGGGATGTAAAGATATAGATTTGATTTAATTATTTGTATTTATTAATGATGTAAATTGGTTATTATATTTAGGTTGAGATCTTCCTACCAGAACCTTCTAGGAAGATCTAGGGTTAAGTCTACTATATTATTTAATTCCAGGTTGATCCCTCACACTCCCTATATAAAGGGAGTTACTCTGTACAAATTAAATCATTGAGTTAATACGATAAATCTCTCTTTTTTCAATTCTCTCTTTACGTTATCTCTCATCACCTCTTAATTTTTCAAGACTCTCTTAACTACTAGGCCACTTCACGATGATTCAAAATGACCATTTCACGGTGTTAATCTTTCTAATAGCTAATATATATACATATATATAAATCCTTGTATTATTTTGGTTCTAAATGCTCCAATTGTACCCTCACATTACTTACATTGGGGACAGATGATAAATGGAAAATACACAAAGAAGAGGCATACGCTGAATACATACCTTTAAATGTTAATAATTAATGGTGGATAAAGGTAAGCAAAAAAAGATTTAAGCGTACAAGGTGATATCAAATCTAAAAGCTTCAATCCTTTGCATAGTAACGCAATTGAGGCTTAGGGCCAAGGAATAATCGATATGTTAAACAAGTACTAACAACAAAATACAAACCAAAAGACATTAGCAATGCATACCTGTTTTTTTTTTTTTTTTTTGAAATCCGTGACTGTCTAGACCAACTTTAGCGCACCTCGACTAATGTCACGGGACATACCGCTTGATCCTACAACATTTGGATGCCAAGGAAACCCGTAGGAAATTAATTCCTAGGTAGGTGGTCATCATGGATTGAACCCATCACCTTATGCACCCCAAGACCCTCTTTGACCAATTGAGCCACTCCATGATGGTTAGCAATGCATACCTGTTTGAATTGTGCAAATGCAGGATCATTGGCATCACTGACAAAGGGTTTGCCCATGGATGCTTGCATTTTTTGCAGCATGTTTTTGTTCCTAACCAGAACCGTCCGAGCCTTATCAATTACATCCTGCATTTAAACAAAACATAATCGTCGCATAAATTAGCAATCGGTATGGTATGGAGATCACTCAATCTTAGTTTCAAAACAAGAATAAATATTGTACATTTCTGAGTCGTTCATCATATTATCAATGTCTTTTTCACTCCTTGTCCAATAAAACAACAAAAGAGGTATCAACTATCAAGACATTTATAAAGTTCAAGTGTATACAAACCTACCTTTAAGAGAGGTTTATAATGATTCTATCAACTTGATATCAACTATCAAGACATTTATAAAGTTCAAAAGTTCCAAAAAGGAGATACAAAATAATTACAAAAAACCAATGAGACTGGTGAAGAAAGACATTTCATTACATGTAATCCAAGTAAAATGGAGTTGCAGACCTGATTCTTGAAAAAAAAGACTTAAAAGTAAATATAAAGCACGAATCCAAGCAGTTTAAATGCGCGTGTTTCCTCTAGAATATCTGGAGAAAGTAAAAGCAGAAAAATACCTGCTTGGCCATCAAAACTTCACGACACTCCTCTTTCAAGGTTGACATATCATCCCGTATCTTCTTTATCCTAGAAACTAACTTCATTGGATTTGCCTGCAAACAATTAACAATCTCTTGAATGAAAAACACCAGTTGAGCAACACCGGTTCGTATTCATTTTTCTCCAAAAAGAATGTGGAAGAAAAATTGAGATCGAATTCTAGATTATTCTGTAATTAACTTTGTATTGAACTGACGTATACTTCGTACCACGAGATAAAGTTCAGTCTCGTTCTCATTACATGTTCTAACACGATTTAGTCTCAATCGTCAAACAAATATTTATGATCTCTTTCTGTCAACATAGTTACATATATTATTGATAAAAACGTGGCAATTTTTAATCAGATGTTTTTATCACAAAAAAAGAAATGCTTGCTAAAATAATAATCTCGATGATCGAAATTTCCAAAAACTTCAACCAGAAATGTATGCGTTCCATTATCAGAACAACAATATTTCTACAGAAAATGAACGTTTTAAAATTAAACAAACTTGGGCGAATTGTTGTTTAGTACTGTGAATTGTAACGCCCGCCACATCTGAATATGAGAGGGCTTAATAGATATGATTTGCACTACCTATACCAACAAGGTGCACCTTCCTTTTGGTGGCTCAATCTAAAGAACTTCACAGTTAAGCGTGCTTAGCTTGGAGTAGTCTTAGGTTGGGTGACCTCCTAGGAAATCCCTAGGATGCATGCGAGTGAGAATAAAGCATGCTAAAATGACCCGTGTTGGTTTGTAGGGACAACCTTCATTCTTAAGTAGCAATGAAGGCTAGGGGCTAACGTGGTCAGGTCGCAGGGGAATGTCGGTGCCCATCGAGGCCGCCCATAGGGGCAAAAACCGAATTCCATATCATGGGCCTGGGCGTTACAGTGCAATACTGACATTCAAGAGAGAAGGAAACAATTCAACATTAAGCTGAAGAGCTAGGCTTCCTCCTAAAATCAAATAGAGCCTCGATTCAAAAAATAATGAGTTAGGTCCGATTCCCTGTTCTTATGCTGCAGAATGAAATCATACTATTGTGATACTACTGTGAAATGTTAATAGCCAGAAGATAATGAAATAAGTCTACATTAAGCTCAAGATCTTGAATGTTTTCAAACCAAATAATGCATCCACTGAGAAAAAGAAGGAAAAATAAAAAACTATGTTGCTCTACCTATGAAATAAGTGAGGATTGATTTACTTGCTCCTACACCGTAGAATTGAATAATTATACATTAAGCTCATGATCTTGTATTAGTTACAGTGAAAGAAATAATTAAATTCAGCTCCAGATTTCGAACTTCATCCTCAAACCAAATAGTGCCTAGATTGAGATAAAAGAAAGAGATACAGAGAAATTTGATGCTCTTACGCTGTACATGATATAATTCTACACTAAGCTCAAAGATCTGACACTAGAACTCTGAGATCCAAACAGGAAAGAGAGATTTAAACAATTCTACATTCATTTCAAGCCCTAGAACTTCATCCTGAAACCAATTAGTGCATATAAACGAGAAGAAGAAGAAGATGGTATTGTTCTTACGCTATCGGGATAGATTTGGTGAAACTCCTTCTCGAGCCTGTGCTGAACCAAGGAGAGATCATGATTCGCCTTCGTGAACAAGTTCGTCAATCCGTCGGCGGCTTGATGATGCTGATGAAGATGATGATCGGTCCCCATTCTCTCTGCTAGGGTTTTCGCGCTCTCTCGATTTTTGAAGTTTCTTCCGCGCCAACGGATTCTGTATTTGCCTTCTTTCAAATTGAAACAGAACGTGAGGTGTGATGGCGATGGATGCATTTACTTTTATACCCTTTTGGCCGGAGCGCACCATTTTTTAAATTAATATCAAATATTTTATCGAGGAGAGTTGATTATCTTGTATAATCTTAAAATCTATTTCAACTTTATATTCACGAGTTTGAACCCAAAAGTCGGTATTTGATTCTAAATGTTTTTGAGAAATAATCTTTTAAACTAAAATCAAATAAATGAGAGTGTGAGTATAGTTCAATAAATATATATCCTAAAGAAATCATGGATTTGAATACCAGTTTCAATTATGGTAACTCAAATAAATAAATAACTTTCGTTGCAAAATTGTTTTGCAAAAATGATTGAAATAAAAATCCAAGTAATGTAATTGGGATAATAAAATAGGACCGCATAGTGTAGTGAATTAGCGCGTTTGACTTCGAATAAAAAGGTCGTGGTTTCTACTCCCACGGTGGTCGCCAATTACTTTTATTAAACTACAAAAATAAACATTAAAATATGTCAATATTTGACTCATTGGTAATTGTGAACAATGTAAAGAGGAAAAACTCATTACTATAATCAAAAGTGCATATATTCAGTCACTCTATTATTTGGAAATCTAAAAACATACATTCACAAAGTATTTGATCTCCCTATTCACTGTAGTACTAGTTTGAAAATTTACAACCTTCTGTGAGTTCTTATAAAATTAGTTGTATTTAAAGCCACAATAGCTGAGCATGCATATGCTCCACCATAGCACAAAGCTGCTGACAAGAGAATGAGAACCTTCCATTGTCTTCCAGTCACCAAAATTGCCAATGCAACCAATGTGATGGCAATAGCAGAAAGAGCCTTGTTCCAAGTTTGAAAAGATTTTATGACATTACTACAACTTCTGCAATGAATGATATGTCGAAAGTACCGATTTGACAAGTTCGGAGCATGCATCGTCCCGATTCCTCCCTTAGCTGGAGGAGACGCCGAGGCTCCAGCAACGAATCCTGCCGGGGCATGTTCGACAACGGCAGGCAGTTTAGGCAACGAAATTGTACTGTGTCCAAAGTAATAAGGCATCCCGTGCCCGACCTTGTCCATCCAGCGTCGGTACTCAAGAACCCAAGTGTCGGAAGATCGTAAGTTGAGGTAGAGTTCCTTGGTGGGCACTTTTTCCCTCAATAGAACCTCATTTTGGGATGAAAGAAATCCCATATCTTGCTCAAAAACCTTGCAGGCATTTTGGTGCATAAACCATGAAGGCAGCAATTTTACTAGAAGGGAAGATCTTGTGCTGCCAAATCTCACTATAAGCATGGATTTTCCCTGACCTGTAGGCCTACAGAGAAAAAGTCCAGAAAAGTAATCCATCCCACCTTTTTCCTTGGGAATTTCCCTGTTATTCTGAAGGACACAAGGTGCTTCAAATCTTACAAAGTTTGGCAATGGTTTGTCAGTAGCACGGCCCCATCGACCAGCAAAACCACGATTCGTACGCTCGGTTACCTCGAATCCTAATGGCTGAGCATCTTCCCGTTTGGCAGTGAAATCTGTTCTGTCGTGAGAGATAGGTATGTGTGCAGGATCCATAAGGTTCTCAAGGAGAATGGAGTGATCATAGGGAAGCTCATGAACAGTTGAAATGTCTCGGAACCCAGGCCGATCGAAATTCTCGAACCATGGTATCTTCTTTAGGGTTGGTGGCTTTTCCAAAGATATCCACACCCATACAACTCCCTGTGAGTCCCTCACTTCGTATGTTCTAAGACATGCCGATCTAGGGATCTTGGCATCTAATGGAAGCTGTAAACAAGAATACTCAGTAAAATTCAAGATCAGCTTAAGGAAATCCATCTAAGGCCCGTGTGATAACTATTTGATTTCTTGTTTTTTGTTTTTGAAATTTAAGCCTATTCTTACTCAATATTCCACATTTCCTACAATATATCCCATCTTTCCTTAAAAAAGTATGTAAATACTAACCAACTTTCATAAATAAAAACACGCTTTTGTAAGCTACTTTTTTTTGTTTCCAAATTTTATTTTGGTTTCTACAAATATAGGTAAGATATAGATATCCAAGTAAGAAAAACATATGGTAGTTTTTGTAGGTTTAAATTTCAAAAACAAAAAACAAAAAACCAAATGGTTATCAATCTGAGTGCTGTGTTTAAAATTTTGCTTTTGATTAGAAGTATCAAAATGAGTTTAAAAATTCTAAAGAGAGTGGAAATAGGAATGCTATTTTGTCATGACCAAAACCATTTTCCACCAAAATCATCAAGATCGAAGTGAGTTATAAATGATTTTTACTTTTCCAAAACTACTTGCAAGTGTTTTAACTATAGGAAAAGTTAAAACGCTTTTAAAGAGTGTAGAATCAAATACCAAGTAATTGGTATGCTAAAATCAATTATTCGAAAACCACATCTAAAACGATACTTGTTAGAAAATACTTCTTTTTTAATTCAACAATATTTTGGGTAGAGAATTCAAATTCGTAACCTTTGAAGTATTGCTCAAGATCCTCACCTTGTCCCACATTGGAAAGATGAGGAGTTCTCACATAGGGCTGCTCTTCTCATCACCAAATGGTTTTGAGATGGAACCCTTAATAGTTATTGAGTCATATTAGTAAGAAAGTACACAGTTAGTCCACGAGAAAAGGTTTTAAATGACTTCTGAAGAAAGTAATACTTATAAGTTTATTCCCTATAATATACTTGCATTTTAGCTAAAAGCAATGAAAATCACAGCAATATGAACTTACAAGCAATGCATAAGTCAGTTTTTATTACCTGAGGAATCTTTACACATCTGCCCTCGCCTTCAAATTGCCAGCCATGGTAAAGACATTCCAGTTTCCCATCTATTAATTGTCCTTCAGAGAGCTTTGCTAGCCTATAACCAACAATGCCCATTTTAACTACTAATTTGAATGCTTGCTTATGATCTCTCCATTCACCATTTCACCCAAAACAATTGATAAAAACCATATGATCAAATGCACATAGATATTACATAAACTAAAAAGAAAAAAAGAAAATAAAAAACAAACGATAGAATATACAATCACAACAGGCCTATTAGCTCAGTTGGTTAGAGCGTTGGGCTAATAACGCGAAGGTCGCAGGTTCGAGACTGCATAGGCAATTTTAAAAATTCCGCCAAATTTAGAGAAATTCTAACATTACCTGTGCGGGCACCTATCTTCATGACAGCGGAGCTCGCCGGTTCCATCGCGGTAGAGAACCAACTGTTTATCAAACACAGTGAGCCCTAACGGAGCATCCGCCGGCACATTCCTCGTCAAGTACAGCGGATACCACTCCTCAGTCCAGTCATACTCCGCCGCACCTCCGCCGCCGGGCTCCGGACTCAAAAGAACAGTCCGATCATCATCGCCGGCCTCAATCGGGGCAGAAGCTACGGCGCCGCGCACTGAGAATCTCTTCCTGGCGGCGACTGATTTGAAAGAGGAACGCGACGGAGCGTGGAGAAGAAGCAGGTTGGAGAGGCGCGTGGGGTTATGCACGTGGAGAAGGAATGGGCTGAGAGCAGCAGCCATGGAGTTCGGAGAGGAAATGAGGAATTAGGGTTTGGAAAATGATGATCGTTGTGTTGAAGTTGAAGCGTGAAGAATCGTTAGCTTGAAAGTTGAAAGAGTGACGCAAGTTTTGTGAACCACACACTCCGTCACACAGAGACGATAGCAAAATAAACTAAAAAGAAAAAAGAACTACCGTATTAGTTTATTTGTTTTATTTGTATCATCCGTATTTATTTGTATTATAGGGGTATTGCATATTTTATGCATTTTTAAAATATCATATTATTTAGTGGTAATCCATTTTAACTCCACGATCACGAGTTCGAATCTGAAAATTGACATTTGACTTTCATATTACTTTAGAATAGTTGCATTTTCTAGGTAGGATTGGTTGGTTTCCTATCTCCAATTTATACTAAAATAAACACTAGTAGAAATTGGGACAACGGTGACAGGCTTGAAATTAAAAAAAAAAAAAAAAATACGGAGCAATTTATGACCGACATTTATTTTGCCGGTCTCAAATGCATATCGGTGACGGGCTCTATTATAACCGGCAACCGGTCATAATAGACCAACGGTCCTTGAAGATCTATTATGACCGGCGGCCGGTCTAGAGGAACGAACATTGAATATCATTTATGACCGGCCGACGGTCATAATAGACGCCGGTCATCGTTCTTCCTACATAATTTTCATTTTCCCTCCAAACTCATTCATGATTTTCCCGAGCCCTAACCCTCTGTAAAGACCCGACCCAAAATATGGTCCTAAACCTAGGTCTTTACTCATGCATGACTTAAAAGTGCGGAAAACATAAAGAAATCAGACAGTGGAATCAGCAAGCTCGAAAAATTTAAAACCTTTAAACACATATAACAAAACTAAAACATGTCCCTGTTTCCAGCAACCTGTTCAAGTCAATACAATTATATATGCCTCCCTGGCCAGAGATAAGAAACAATTCTTTTATAACTTATTCGGACTTTAAAAACAAATGAACTTGCAGACATTCCACAGTTAAAAACATCTAAGGGTTCCGTGCCCTGTCTACATGCATTAAAATCTTTAAACAACTCAGAACATAAAAACTCAGAGTATAATTATTCGCTTAAATAAAAATAGCAGAACGCCCATGATCCCGTCCACCACTCTTCCAGCCATCAGCGCCGCTGCTCCTGGTTACCTGTGGATCCACATAAAGTAAGGGTGAGTAAACTAAGTTACTCAGTAAGAATCCCCAAACGGGGTACAGTGCGTTAAAAACTATCATCCAGCCTAACGTATACGAGGCACTACTAAAACCTTTCTCTTTTCTGATACTACTACTTGGATGCCATTTTGCGGTCTTATACCAAGTTCTACTATCTGGGGCACGCTGGACTCAAGATCCCGAGGGAGCTCTCCACTCGGCGTTGTAATGAGTATAAGCACGTACCACATGCTACTGGAACTAGGTGAAGCCGGGCCTAGGACTACCTAACCTGGTCCAGGTTTGCATGTCCTATTGACTCGAATCGGCGTCGCCGACAACAGGGGTGCGAGACCGCGACACGAAACTATTGCCGACCATTTGGCGTCGTATGCCCTCGACTAAGATACGTCCCAGAGTAGGCTCTCACTCAATGGTACGAACCTTATCCTACGGGCGACAATCTTAGCTACTGCCGACACGCTGAGATCGTGCCGACGATCAGGGACGGGACAAGCCTCGTCATCCTCCCGACCCTTTAGGCTCCCTTTTGGCCGCTCACTAAGATTGCGAACTAGACTGCCAACTGGTTAGCTAAACCAGGTGACAGGCCAGAGACGGACTATAACCACACATCTCTACCACTACGTCCGGATGATGACTCTTGCAAACTCTATTCTAACAGACATGAAAATCAATCAGACGTCGAGGCTCTACATGCATTTCCCTATCATTCTGAAGTAACAATAAAGCCCTAGCATGATACTACGTTCAAGTAATTCAACGACATTTAAACAAACATGAAAACATCACATCGGTCTAATCTCCTAACACATTCAGCACGCAACAATTATTATTCAGCCACACAGTACACAAGCATACAATAAAACATGTCAAGTCAATAACGAACCATCCACAAACCTCGGAAGGGAAATCCTTACCTTGGCAATCACACAGTGGAAACTCTAAGGAACGACCCCTAAGGCTGCCAAATAATTATCTCACACACCTAGCAAATGCCATCAATCATAAACAAAATCTAATTAATTTAAATAGTTCAAACAGCCCCTTAACCACAGTTGGACAACCCCTAAGCGAGGCGAGAATCGTACCCGAGCGAAGATTAAAAAGGTGCTGCTGCTGGTTCCCAATGTTCGCTGCCGCGACTCACAAGCGAACACGAAGGCTGGGGCGTCGAGACGGCTGTGCGGAACGACCTGCAGCAATCGAGAGGTGTTGTTGGCTGTGGCGTTGGCGTTGCAGCGAGGACACGGCAAGGACTGAACGCGCGGAAGAATGACGTTGACGGGGAGAAACGCACGCTGTGAGGCGTGACCGTGAAGTCGATCACCCAAACGAATTCAAAGGGGAAACGAATTAAGAACGCTGACTTACCTTGGGAAGAAGTCGACGAACGGCTGGTTCTTGGATTGAGATCGATGAAATTCTGTCCTTTGGGGAAGGAGAATCGCAAGATGGGAATTAAGGGAAAAAGGGCGCTGTTTGATCGCAAACGAGAGGCTTCACGATTTTTCTCTATTTTTTTTTAATTAATAAATAATTACCTTATAAAAATCATTAAGCATTGATCTCCCCTTCGAGCCCCGACGACGTCAATAATAAACACTCTTTTATTTTCTTTACAAAGCCACCGCTCAAAGGGCAAAGGTTCAAGACCCACTAAAGACAATCTTTAAATAAGAATTTTCCTTCTTTATTAACACAACTCCCGAGCACCTGAAATCACGGAACGGAACATTTAATAAACGGTAAAAAAGATTCCACGAATCTACGAGAATTAATAACGGTCACTAACCTTCTTCGACGATTCGAATTCCCGGGCCGTTACACCCTCTGACCACCATTTTCGAAGCCGAACTTCCTCTGACCACTATACTCCGACTACCATACTCCGACTCCGACCACGATACTCCGAATCCTCCATTTGCGCCCACTTTCGAAACTCGTGCCGAATCCGAACCACGCCGTACTCTGGTGAGTTCGATTGCAAAATCGCATATTTTAGCTCTCTCTTTCAATTTTGTACTCTAATTGCTGTTGTTGCTGCTATGGTTCTTTGAGTTTCAATTTCTATACAATGAATTTCAATTTCTAACAAAATCGCATATTTTGTACACTGTGGTTTAGGTTTAGTTTACAATGAGGAAAGAACGCAAACTTAGGCTTAATTTGCAGAAACTTGGCTGCAAATTACCAGCTTATTGATGGCTTAATCCCTTGGGGTTAATTTGTTTTGTTTTCCATGAAAATGAGGGCGAACTTAGGCTTAATTTGTTTTATTTTCCATGAAAATGGTTGATTGAGAACAATGTTGCCGATGGCTGATGGCTTAATGATGTCTAGGAGCTTGATGATGGGTAAGGTTACAATGACAACAATGTTGTCTTATAGCATTTTAGTTTGGATTCATCCTAGAGGCTAAATTTGTTTGGATAGTATAACATTTTAGTGTTAGTATAGCATTTAAGTGTTAGTATATCATTTTAGGGTTTTGTTTCATTTGTTTTAGATCAATAATTCAAATTTATATGCTTAATATATATTGATTTAGAAATAGTTTGTTATAAAGTCTTGTAGTTTTGATATTCGTGTAGATAGTTGCTTTGGTTGAGTATTAGAAAGATGAGGATAAGTTGTGGATGCTTAGCGATCGAATGTCACAGGAATATAGTTTAGAAGTTGAGAGTTTTATAGAGAATGCAATACGACATTCAAAATGGTCAAATTTGGTTTGTTGTCCATGCTTGAAATGTGTGAATGCCAAGTTCCAAGATGTGAATTTGATAAGAGA
>JBBMEF010000023.1:1046530-1074787 GCA_037832685.1 Sicyos baderoa
AATTGTAAGATGTGCTCATAGGCGAACCTTATTTCTGAGGGTTCGTTATAACCTACGATCAGGATAGTGCTAACGAGAGTTCATCACTTGCTCCTCTCGAAGTCAAATAATAATTCTCACTGGTTTCTCAACGTGGTGAGCGAAAACATACACCTTATATCAAGCTTCTATTTCGTTACTATTACGTTCTTACGAACTTTTCTGCTTCCCTTAGACCCTCTAACTTTAAATTTAGCTATTCTTAACATGCTGAACAGAAATAACGATGAAATAACTAACAGTAGACATGATATAAACTTCGTAAATAGCAGAAAAACTTCAGAAATGTAAACACACAAAATAAAATAACCAAGATTAGAAAAGGCCTGAATAAATCCTTCTGAATAAAATGCCGGTTGAAGTTCCGGTCACAAGTCTGCTACAACGTAGAATGCGTAATAACTAACGGGAAATTGTTGCTTCTAAGTCCGGCTAAATAGCTCTGACAGCCAAATTTAAACTAGAAAACTCGTAAGAAAGCAATAAATGGTGGTCGGACTTTGGAAGTTTCGACGATTCTTTTTTCTCTCTCAAAATATTCAACAACTTCACAAGGATAACTTCTCCTCCTTTTATAGTCAGTCAACAAGAGGTAGTTGTGTCTCTTCCACGACTCTCCCCATGATCCAGCTCCGGCTTCTTCTCCATGATCTTTTGTGATCGTGGATACGAACTGTCAACAACGAACGGCTGAGATTGAACGGACCTTAATTAGATGAGTGCCACGCGTTTCTGGCCGAGATATTTTCCTTGTACTCTTCGTTGTGTTTGACTTCGCTATGATAAGTTCGCGGAATTGCTTTTGTCAATTTGATGGTTTCGTCGTAGATGAGAGGTTCTTTATTCTCTGCGTTGTCAAGACTTCATTCTTCATTTTGTCGACGTACATAATTTCGATGCACACGAAATAGCAAGTATCAAATTCGTTCAAATATTCTTCTTTGTCTATGTTTTATACTATTCGTTATAATAAATACTCTAGAAGATTTCCTACTCAGAAAACTATAGGAAGTTCGTTATAAGCAAACATATAGTTGTCAACAACGAAATTTCTCTTCACTTCTAATGATTATTAGCAGATTTCTATTGCAATTATATCTACTTTTCTTACTTTAACTCTCAATTCTTGAGAGTTATCAGTAAGTTTAAATTTCAAAAACCAAATAATTATCAAACACGGCAAAACAAAACAAAAAACTCAAATAAAGCCTTGATTATCAAGATGTTTAGCCTTTTTTCATGTGTTTTAGGTGAATTATATTGATTGTAACAAGGAAATAAATTTAGAACTCTACACGCTTGGCCTATAAAAATCGGTAGTTGAAGAAACAAAAAGAAAGAACATTCGGTCAAGCAAAGGTAAAGAATGTTTTTTCTTTATGTCTTTTCCAAAAATGATCTCCACAACAATTTTTATATCAAAGTAAACCAGAATTTATCTGTGAATAGGCATTATATCATACATGCCTGTCACAAAAAGGTAATCTAAAAATTGAATAAAAACATATTTTATAGAGGAATTTTTTATGAGTAGGAAAAAGAATCTATAGTATCAAATTTTTAAAAGATGGCAAAAAAAACTAATTCGCTTTAAATTAAATAATCACAAAACTCATAAATTTCGATCTAGTAAAACTCAAAATTAGGGTTCAATTGAGTTAAATATTTTATATTATAAAATATAATTAAATAGGATGTTAGACATTTTATATATAATTTCCATTTTATAATTGTCATATATCTTAGATCATGATGTATGATTTAATAATCGAGCATTTATGAGTTTCAATTTCTTAATCGTCAAATGTTGTTAGATTTATATATTGAGATAGAATATAGAAAGGGTTAGTGGGGCAGTTGTTTCATTGTTTAGTTATATATATTGAGATAGAATTTACTCCAGACAGCAACTTTTGGTTGTCTATTTTAATTAAAAAAAATATAAATTTTTGAACAATTTGGAGAGGCAATTCTTTTTTTTTTTTTTTTAATTTGCTTTTTTTGTATAAGCAGAGGTAATTCTTAATTTATACATTTTTAGAGGTTGAGCAAAATTGTTTTTTTATTTTTCATTTAAATTGTCTAAAAAGAGTAAAGAGAATTTATTTTTCTTGAATATATAAAATATTGATATTCTAGACCGTAAAGAAATAGGGTTTCCTATTTTTTTTTTTTTTTAGACAAAAATAGGGTTTCCTATTAATATGAACGTAATGTGAGTAAAATCAACGAAGAATCTTGGAAGAAATAAACAAAAAGAGTGTGAAAATGGGACTAAAAGGACTAAGAAGAAAAATGAATTAATTTGGTTAGCTTTCACAAGGAAGAAAAAGAAAAACTAAAAAAGAAATGAAGATGCAAGCTGCCATGATAATGACTCATTGGTCTTCAAAGGGTAAAAAAGTAAATACCGTTAAGAATAAGGTTTGAGTTTCTCTTTTCGAACATGTTTGGCTTTGAAGAGATGGGTTGAGTTGAGTTGAGTTGGGATGAAAAGAGAAGATAAGTGAGAATAAGTTTATGTTTGGGAGGAAGGAAATAAAAAAATAGATGATAATAAAGTTATGTTTGATATGATGGAAAGAGAATGATTGAAGTTTTTATTTAAATAAAAAATTGATATTTAATAATTTAAATAATAAAGTTATGTTTGATGTGATGGAAAGAGAATAGTTGAAGTTTTTATTTAGATAAAAAAAAATAGACACGTTTGTCCATGGGGCAAACATGGGATTAAAGCCAAGCCATCCCAACTCCACACTCTCCCATCCCCAAACATGCCCTTCGTTTTTGTTTTTTATGGCAAAATTGATCATACCAGATCCCCGCAAATTGAGGAATAGGAAATTATAAAATAAATGGTTAAGACACGTTTGTTAAAAATTGCTATTCAAAAAACCAATCGTAACACAAACTCATTAAGTATTTTTTAAGTTTCTTACTACTCATCATAAACTCGAATTAAACTCTAGTCGTTTAGTTGATGTTCATTACTGTTGGAAAAATGTGAATGAAAATTTAAATTCAAATTTTGAATTTGAATGAATATTTTAAAACTCCTTCAAGTTTTGTAACCGCAACCGTTACAACTCTATTAATTTTGTAACCGCAACCGTTACAACTCCATTAAGTTTGTAACCGCAACCGTTACAACTTTTGAATTTCAAAACGTCTAAAAATTTCCACTATAAAACCCTCCTCATTCTCCATTTGAAAACACAACAAAAAGAAATTAACATTTGCTTCAAAGTTTTCTATGGTGATAAGAGTTCTTCACGGTTTTTGAGTTCGCCTGTTTTCAATCCTTGTGCTACGGATTGAAGACGAAGCTGTTGTATCCTAGGAGGTTGTCACCTATTCATTCTCTAAGCACGTTGGGAGGAGACGGTGAATCAACTTCAAGGAAACTGACTACAGGCCTCAGCTTTCTTATCGGTTATTTCTTTTAATTTATTGATTATTTTATGTTTGATTTAATTTTATCTCAAGTTAATCTTTTATCATTAAAATTCAAATTCGATTGCTATTATTTACTACAATTACTCTGTAATCTGTAATTACGACGCTCATTTGAATAAACGTGTTCTCCCTCTCCGCCCGTGGATTAGCTAACACAACGTTAGTGAACCACGTAAATCCGTTTGGTGATTGTCGTTTTCATTACACATAGGAAAGAATTCGAACTCATAAACTCATAATAGTCATTTTTAGAGCAATCGTTTCTTGTATAACATAGTAACTATGAGATTACATGTCTAAATCCCCCTCCTTTAATATTGTTTTTTTTTTTTCGAGATCGAACCTGTGATGGTGTGTGTTTACAACCAAACAATGAAACTATTACGCCACTATGACCTTTTGAACTTAAGTAAAATATAGAAACAAAACAAATAAATTTATAAGTGAAAATAATATTTATAAACTTAATTTTTTAACACAAAATAAATAATAAAAAAATCAAATAATTTTTAAACAAGACAAAAATACAAATTTGGTTTTTAATTTTACCTGGAAAAAAAATAGTTTTAAATTTGTAGTGTTTGAACTTTAATAATTGATACCGAAAATGTTAGTGGGCGTTAAGTATTTGGTGATAATTTAAAATAACACCTAGGTCACAAGTTAAAAGTGCAAAACTCTATCAAAAAGACTAGAGTTGTGTTATGTTTGCATTAAGATGAGTATGGTAAGAGTTGGATTAGTATTAGATTAAGATTAATGTATAGCTCAATATAATTCTTTTATATGAGAATTGAGTATGTTATAGGGTTTTTTTTTTTTTTTTTTTGAAAAAAGTATGTTATAGGTAATTTTAAGACCACACCTCCGATTATTGTTGCTATCTAAAGGAAATGTTAAATTGTTAAAAATGTATAAATAAACATCTAGCCAATATAACATCCGTTTAGAATTGATCAATCTATTAGACATAAAAAATGATATACTAAATTTCATCTCTAGAGTGGTTTTCAGATGAGGTTTTAGATGAATAATTATTTTGAGGTTATATTAAATACTTAAAAAATTGAGATTTTTTAGACGAGCAGAGACAATCTTTTGTTTGAATGTGGTCTTTCTGTAGACAAGTAGAGAAAATTGAAATTTCATTTGAATGTAAATTTTTATAGAGTCACAACAAAAAACTTGTTTAAATATGGTCTGTTTGTAGACGAGTACACGTATAGAGATAACTATTTGTTTGAATGTGAACTTAAAATGAAGAGTTATTTTGAGCAATAAAAAATGAATGATTAGAAATGAGTGATTAAAATGAGTTGTTTTGAGTAGTTGAGAATGAATAATTAGAAATAAATAATTAAATATGAAAAAATATTCTAAGTAGTTAGAAATACGTGATTATAAATGAAAAGTTATTTTAAATAGTTAAAAATAAAGAATTATCTTGAGTAATTATATTAAGTTAAACAACCCCAACTAAAGCTCTGAAATTGTAAACCTAAAAAAAATCTATGAATTTTTAGAAACATCAATGTCAGGGAGAAGGAAAATAATAGACTTGGATATTTTTCTGGTGTTCATCATTTCCTTATCATAAACTTGACTCTTTTTTTTTCCTCTTTACTTGACATTTTTTCTATTGATCATTTTTTTCATCTTAATTAATTTAAGGATGAAATGAAATCACTTTCTTACATTATGTAAGGGGTTTATATATGGGTTTATTTAGTACAACCAAGTGAGTTATCATGATTTGAATTTTCAATCTCAATATATATCAATTAGTGTTAAACTATACTCAATTTTTCAATCTCGAAATATATCAATTAGTGTTAAACTATACTCAATTTTAGTTTCGATATATAAGTTTAAAATTTCAAATTTGACCACGAAAAGTACATAGAAGCATGACTATATTTGTGAGCTAACTCAAACAACTAAAAAATTGAACGAATAGATTTATTGCAAGTACACTCTTTATAAGTTTAATCAATCTACATATCATTTTTTTAAGAAAAAAAAAGCTTTAAAATTTATTAATCAACTTTATCTAAGGTTGCAATCACAACTTAACTTTTGATTTGATCAATCAATCTTATTAAGTGGTTGTCGTCGGTTTCCTTTATTCCAATCCACTTATATTATTTTGTATTCAAAGAATGGATTGTAAGACTTAACATAAAATATAATATGCTGATTGATAAAATTGAAAGTTTAATAATTACAATAATTAATAAAATTTAAACATTGATTTATCAAATCAAAAATTTAAGGACGTGATTGTACTAAACTACACAATTTAAAAGTGATTTGTACAAATTTTATATAAAATAAATAAATAAATAACATGCAACAAAAAATAAACATCAACAATTTAGTATCCGGAAGGAAAAAACATTGATAGTTCATATGTGGGTTTGAATTCGATGATGAAAAGCATATAACTTTTATAGTGTTGTTTGGTATAAAATTATAAAAAGATAGGGAGAGAAATTTAATTTTACAATATATATATAAAATAGGATGAATAGAACTCTAATTTTAAGATTGTTAGTGTGTTTGTGTTTTTTTAATTTAACGATAATTAAAAAGAAAAATTCAAACCTATAGTCTTTAACCATGAAAATATACATAGTACTCCTAAATTTTTGGTGTAATTAAGATATGCTTATTTATTATTATTAGTTTTTTTCTTTAGAAAGAGATGAATTTTCATTTCACATCACAAAAATGAAAAGGTAAAAGAAAAGAAAGAAAAACAACCAATCTCATTAATAAAAACTAAAACTAAACCCATCAATTATGGAAATGAGTGAGTGGAAATAAGCCACCTGTCACATTTGTCTGTTTTCTTCCACTGCCCACTTCAAAGTGCAATGCAGAATTGACCCACCAAACTCTTCTTTTTATTTTCACTAAATGACCATATTCTTGATTGGGAGCCAATTCAATTGCCCATAAGCTAGTTCGTTTTGGAGCTTCTGAAAATATTGATCATATTCTAGATTTATGTAATATTGATTACCTTTCTGAACTTGTAAAGGAGAATCTTTTATGTGTAGGAGAAGAATTTTTTCTTTTTTTTTATATAATAATATTGGGGAAGGAGATTTGAACCTGTAATCTTATGGTTACTAGATCATACAAGATGCTAGTAGAGCTATGCTACTTTTGCTTTTGCTTTGCTTTTTCCCTTTTAACTATAAAAAAATGCATTTAATATATTCTTGTATCTAAGGTGATTTTAGATTTAGTAGAAAAAGATGGAGGGAAGGAGTGGAAAGATTAATGATACTTAGTAGAGATTTTCATTTTCTCCCTGGACTTCTTGAGATTAAAAGATTAATGATGCTGGTAGATTTATGTAAGTAGTAGTTGAATAATAAGTTTGCTTAAGGGTTGTTTAATAATGGGATTAAGAGATTTTTCAAAAAATAAATAATAAATATGGGATTAGGAGTTCTTATTTATCACCAAAATACAAACAAAAGTAATCGTTTATTATTCTTTCTACCGAAAACAAAATACAATGAAAAAAATTTGTTGTACATATATATCAGATTCTAGTAATTGTTTACTAGACTCGAATTTTACTAGACAAGAATCTAAGGGTTCACAATCATGTGAATATTTACTAAATAAAAGTTATTTTTAACTATTCATTTATAATGACTCAATCATGTGAAATAGTATGGAAATTCATTTCAAAATTAATTGGTGATGAGAGAAATAGTTCACCTACTTTATAAACACCGAGAGATATTCTAATCACCTTATCAATATAGGATTCTCAACAAATCATTTTTAACTATTTATTTTTTATCATTCATTTCGAATCAATCAAAATAACTCATTTTTAATTATTACTTTTTTAACTACTCAAAATAATTACTCATTTTAAATCTAAATCTAAACAAGGTTTTAACTTTTAACTTCTTTACATAAAAATCACATCTAAACGAGTTTTTTTTTTGCTACAATTGTTAAGTTTAATCTTTACCATATTTAAATTTGTGACTTTTTTATTTTTATTTTTTATTTATTTATGCTACACCAAAAGATCCTCCTATTTATAATTATTCTATGGAGAGGACCTACATAGGTGATAGTTATCGGGAACAAGCATTTTGCTTTTAGGAAATTGAGTCATTTTCAGCTTCTCTTCTACGCACTCTTGATTGGGACATCGTTTGGTTTCTTCACACCAATAATATAACTCCACACTCAAATCTAATCACATTATTTCTCTCATTATTTTAGCTTCCTTAAATAATCAACCTCATTTCAAACTAAAAGTTCATAGAATTTGGATAAAGATACAATTTAATACTTTTTTATTTTTAAATTTAAATTTAAATTCATATAAAGAGTTTTTGTGGAAATAGACCAAATCAATAAAATATTTACAACACTAGGCAAATTTTAAAAAAATTAGCAACCATAGTTAAATATACGATATAAAATAATATTTTTTATACTGAATAACTAATACATAATACAATATGATGAGTATTATTAATTTTTAGACTCGAATATGTGATCATGAAGTTAAAATGAAATAACATCAATCAAGATAACTAATTGCGTCACCAATCCATTTGATTATATTATATTCTTTGGTAGTAAAGTAAGAACGTGAAATTAATTATCCACTTTTTTTGTCCAATTTATAACTTAATTCACACACAATAACATATTTAATTCGTTGAAATTAAGAACCACCTTGATTGTTATTTTTAAATTGCTATAAAAGTTTATCTTTTTAAATTGGGTTTTCCTTTTCTGAAGACTTTTGATGCGCTACGGAGCTCTTGCGATTGGTTTTTGTAGTTATCTAATTAATTGTGAGTCTCAACATTTTATGTTTAGTGTGATATTATTTATGGAAAAAGATGATTGTGACCAGACATTTGAGTTTATTAAGATATATTAACTCAATAACTACATATATCTCTGCACTTGTACGAGGAATGTTTTTTTTTTTTTTTTGAAAAAATTTGTACTAGGAATGTTACGATAACTTGTCCCAATCAAAATTGAGAGTGGGCGGGGCAAAAAAAAAAAAAAAAAAAATCGCAATCTAAAATGAAATATTATTTTGCTCTTTTATTGGAAAATGTTATTTAAAAAGTTGTTTAGTGTGAATTTGTTATAAACAAAAATTAAGTAGAGAATCTCATCTAAATGGTATGAAATCAGTCATTAGTAAGTGTATAAATCCTTACTAATTCTTTACAATTATGGAATTTCATTAAGATCAATATTTTATGAATTCCTTTTTAGATATTCAAACATTTTAGGGTAAGGATATGTCTGGTGAAAATAGTTGAGTTGCTTGATTAAGCCGTGGCAATCGGCAACCAGCGTGCGCGGGAACGTGTGCTGAGTGTGGCGACAACGGTGGGTGGTTTGACGACGAACAAGGGGAGGGGCTGCTCGATGGGAGGTCACTTCTCTAAATTGGCGGAAGAAACCCTTGAGTCCGATAAGTCACTTCTCTAAATTACAAACTAGCCTCAAAACGTTTTGAAATTACAAAACAACCCAAGAGACTTAGTTAATTACAAAACCGTTACTAAAAGTAATTTTATCAAATTACCCTTAAGGTTAAAAATGTAAGTTTAAAAAAAACGGTTACAAATCATTCTTGAATGGTCTTTTTCTTTTTCTTTTTAACATGTAACCGTGGAACGAAAATGAATTAACACCAAACTAGATAATTAATTTCACGTCACCGACCTATTAGGTATTATTGAACAGTCCTATCCTAAAATATGGGGTGTCACAAACTATGCTTTTGATTTTTGCTAAACTAACTGAATTAATCTAACATAAGCCTTAATCAAATCCCAAATCTAAACCAAATTTAATATGATTTCAATATCATAAATTAATAGTAATCGTCCATCAAAGCAGTAATTCAATGACATCTGTGACATTCAATGATCAAGAGGTCATGGTTTTTAATACTTCATCTCTAATTATTGCAACTAAGAAAAGAAATTGTATGTGCCAACAGGAGTTGAGCTCTACCAGCATCTTGTATAACCTAGTAAGCATGAGGTTACAAGTTCGAATCCTTCTTCCCCAATATAATTGTATCAAAAAAAAAGAAAAGAACTTACATATAATTAGAGTTTGTTTATCTCAACATAGTATAAAGCTATTTAAGTTCATAATAACTCAAATAAAAATGTATATTTATGATAAAAAAAAAAGGTCAATTTCTGCCATTCAAATGTAAACTTTTGTTAGTTCCATAAATTTTAACATGATAATTGATATTTTATCCCTGGTGAACTCAAAACCTTTTAGATTGAAATTAAACATGTGAAACAAAGTTTTGACATGAAATCACAATAAAAAGGGAAAACCAATGGGCATATAATGGTGCAAATAATAATGGTGGACTAAGTGGATGCTATTTCGTCAATTCTTGAATCAAATTTTGTAGTTTGTAATTGTAATGATCTACCCTTTAATGGGGTAGCGCCCACTTAGACTAATGGCCATTTTACAGCCTATAGATTTGACTTTTCAATTCTTCATTCATCCGACAACAAATTCTACCTAAAGAATACGTACCATTATTTTTAAATATTATGAGAGCGAAATATCGATTTCTTGGTTTGAACTTATGACAGTGAAATCGAAATAATTTAATAGTAAACTAGATAATCAATCGTGTCACCAATTCTATACAATATTTACTTGAAAGTGACTAGATTTAAAAAAAAAAAAAAAGTTAAATTATATAGATCCTTTTAAGTTTCAATAATAATGTTCTTGAATCTTAGAACTCTCCACTTTTTCAACGTGGAATAATAGTGAGATGAGATTTTAAGATACCCCTTAAAATGATGTCTTTTTTTGAGTTTCATCAATCTTGATCGGATCCCAATTTTATTTTACTGGATCAATACCCGTTTAGATTTAATGGGTTATAATACCATATTAGATAGTGTGGACATTTTGAGATGGATGCAGACACTCTAATAAGGTATCAGAGTTCATTAAGTACAAACTGTATTCGGTCCAATAAAATAAAATTGAGATCTTATTCGAGATTGGTGAATTCAAAAGTGACATTATCTTGAGGGGCATTTTAAGATCTCACTATTGTCCCACATTGAAAAAATAGAGCGTTCTTAAAGTAGATGGACTAGTCCTCTTTTTACTAATTTATCTTGGGATAAAAATCCATGTATTTGATACTTTCAATCGATGCCCATACAATTTTCGATCAATGTATAAATACCACAATCTTCAGTAGTATCACATAAAGTTTGCAATCACTATAACAAATAGTCTACAACAATTAATATATTTGTGAAAAAGTAATGCAAACAAATGCCAAAAACCTATTATAGATAAAATATTAAAAAATTTGCTATAATTTAAATAGATAATCAAAAAGTTGCTTAACAAATTCCGTGAATTATATTTTATATCCATTAACAAATGATTTCTTTTTACCCGTCAACAAACTATAATTTTATCTTATGTTTGATGATAAAAATATTTTTAGCTCAACGATCATAATTTTAATCCTAAAAATCGATATAGATAGTAATACTCTCCAAATAGAGTTGATTGATTCACTTTTTCTAAATTTATACGATAATAATTTTTTCTTAATTAGTATCTGATATTCATTACTTTATTTTTTTTTTTTGTCCGTGGTAATAGTTTAGATGGCTCTAAAATCAATGTAGTGCCCAAATGATTTTTTTTTAAAAAATATTATAATATATATATCAACAAATAACAAGTTTATTTTTTAAAAAAGAAATTAAAAGCCGTTTCAATACATTAATTAATTTAAAGCCTTAAAAAAAGAATTGAATTTATTACACCAGTCATAAATAGTTAAATTCCAAATGATTTGTTTGTTTCAACCGTCTTTCCCCTTTATAAATAATACACCACAAAGTGGGCAATTTCCTTTTAAAAAATGTTTTACTCCTTAAACTGCCCTATTTAATTATACACCACAGATTGATGCTTAGGTGCTGGCGACTGGCGAGACATTTTTTATACTTGGAGCCCAGACAAGTGGCCCATTTTAAATCACGTCTTATTTTTTATTTTCTTTTTTCTTTTCTTTTTATTATTTTCTTCATGAATTGTGTCCTTTTAATTATTTTTTTTCCTTTTCTTTTCAACCTCCTGTCCAAACTTAATTTTTTCTTTTTTCTTTTTCATTTTCTTCCCCACTTTTCTCATTGTTTTAATTTAAACTTTGTTTTCAGTTGAGATGAGATAGGGTGTTGTGGTAATGGAGGGTAAAACTATTTAGGGGAAAATATTTTTTTAGTCAGATTTAGAGTTGAATTTTAATTTGGTCCCTAGATTACAACAAAGAACACTTTTATTCCTCACATTTGAATAATACTTAATTTTAGTCATTGAAATAACAGAGCCGTTAAAAACTTAACGGAATGTTGACTAGGATGATAACTAGACTATTTAAAACCCAATAAAAAGATGATGTGGCTATTTTAAAATTTAATTTTAATAAAAAATACATAAGAAAAATACAAAATTCAAATACATAAGAAATATTAATAGACTTTTCATTTTTAGGTAAAAAAAATGTAAGTAATTTTTCATCTTCAAAATTGAAAATTTCATTTTGAAACAACAAAAAATGTAAGTGACTTTTATATTATATTTGTAACATAGATTTTTAAATAATTCATCTATAACACACATAATCTTTTATTAGTTATAAAATTCAATCAGTAATAAAATAATTATAATTAATTGAATTCTATCGACAATAAAACTCAACTAGTGATAGAACTCAATGTGAATTTTCAGTTACGAATTAATGTTTTGATTTTGTGTTATGGATCTAGTATGACTCCCCCTAACTAATAAAAATACTTTTTCATTATTATATATACAAAAATCTTGTTTAGGATACCTAACCTGCTACCCATAGGGCATGTTTGTGAGGAGGAGAAGTGGTGGAATTGGCTTGGCTTGACTTCATGACATGTTTGTCTCATGGACTTCCATAAGTCCACCCAATTCCTACATAACTCCATGCGTGGGTCAAACGTTTTTATTTAAATATTAAAATATTATAAAACTACTCGATATCTATTTTTTTATTTAAATAAAAGCTTCAACAATTTTCTTTCCATCACATCAAACATAACTTTATTATTAAAATACTATTAAATATCCATTTTTTTATTTAAATAAAAACTCCAACCATTCTCTTTCCATCACATCAAATATAACTTTATCTTTTCTTTCACTCCTCCCAAACATAAATTTATTTTACTTCTCTTCTCTTCTCATCCCAACTCAACCCAACCCAACTCATCCCCTCAAAATCAAACATGCCCATAATTTCATATTGCCAAAAGTTGACCTCCAATTTCATATGTATTTGTTATTAAACTTTTTTTCTTAACTTTATTGATATTAAACGTGTATCTATATCAAGTTATTGCCAAATAATTAATAATAAAAAAATAACATTATAAATTTAAATCACTTTTGAAAGTTTCATATTTTAAATTTAAGAGTACACAAAAAAAAAGGAAAAATGATTATTTGAACTCCATAGTCTATTATTTAAGAGTATATATCAATGAAACTGTTGATTATGTTATTTAGTGTTAATCAATTTCTTTAATTTAATACTAAAAAAAATGGTATGAAATGACATGTTTGAGGATAAGTGCGAAAATTTAAGACTTAGTTTGAAATTACGGCTTTTGCCATTGAAAAATAATAATAAACAAGGAATTTAGCTTAATTGCGTGAAGTGCGACTGGTGGGTAGGTCCCACACTTTTTCAACAATTTTTCATTTCACCGTTCAAATTATGGAACAAGCTGGCCACAACAAGTCTGATCTCAAATGAAGACACAATTATTTAATTATATATAATAAAACTTTTTTTAGAACAATGATTTAATTAATTTTAGTTTAGAAAATTATATATTTTTTAATTTTATCTTTTAGAAAGTTATGGTAATAAATGAAGAAAAAATATCTAGAAAGAGTGAATCATCTTCCAATTGAGCAAACAAAATGATATCTTTTTTGATTTAATATCCATTAATTTTAAATTCACAGTAATGTCCATTAATATCAGTACCTTCCAACACCAACATATTTATTTTATTTACATTACTTTTCCAAAAAATATACTTTGCTTTCAAATTAACTAAAAAGAATTACATGTGGATTTGTAAAAAATGTATATTTTCCTTTTCTTTTTTAATAGAAAGCAGTTATTTGCTTCATTCATGGTTATTTCGATTTGAAACCAATTTATTGTTATTTTTATTTGACCAACCGAAGCATAATTCAGATAATATATAAAATAACAATTAAGAAATCATTAATTTAAATTAGTTGAATAAAAAATATTATTCACTATCTTTTAAATATTGAATATTTATATCACTGCAAAACATATTTCCAATTAATTGATGCAACGGAAGCCTTTTTTAATTAGTACCAATTTTTACCTAGATGTCACTTACTTTTGTATTATAATAAAATTTGTCGTTCTCATTTTGATATTTCCTTCTTTTAATTCAAACTTAATTTCAACAGTATAACTTTTTTAAAAAAATACTTCATTAGATAATATAAAAAATCATACAATAAAGAAACTCCTCATTAAGGTGAGAACAAAATGAGAGAACAATTAAACAATCTAAAAAGTAAACTTAACTATTGCATATCACATCTTAAATTAGGACTAAATAATAGTTGAAAAACTTTAAAAACAAAAATCGAATCATGTTACATAAAAGATCAACAAGAATTAATTATTACTATATTGATTGATGTTAAAATATTATTGGAGGTTAAGCCTTTCAATATGATGACCACTAAAAAGCAAGAACCCAATAAAATATGAGTACAATTTTAAAATTATACATAAACGAAAACTCTTTTAAAAGTAACTTCATCCAAAACTAAACATATCAAATTTGAAAGGCTAATTATTATATATATATATATATATATATATATATATATATTTTTTTTTTTTTTTAATTTTATAGTACAACATGAAATGTTTATTTTAATCATACCTAACATTCATGTATACTAAACCTTAATTAGTTAATTTATTCGTGCTTTTATTAAATTATTTTACATATATCATTGTAAACAAACAAATCACCCGACTCTAATAGTTCATTTTAAAAAATGTATACATATTGAATTTTTTAGATTATAATCATTAAGGGTGAAAGATTCAAATCCAATACATATTGATCATTAAGTGCACACCGATCCAACTGAGTTACTGGAAACTCTTTTGTCTTTTTTTTTGTACTTCTCAGTCATTTATTATACTATTTTCCCGTCGTTTTTGTATTAAAAATGGTCATTTATGATATATTATAGATCATATAGGCGGTGCCTAAATTATTATAATGCACCAAAAAAAACAGATTAGTCAATCAAAATGTAACGAAATTGGTGGACGGCACTCAATTTCGTTAGTTGCACGGGCTAATCACTCCTTTTCATTGCTTAGCATGTAGAAAGACTATAATACCCTCATGGTCCCACGTGTCCATCATCCATTAGTCAGGTAAACGCAAGTCCACGTTAATATACAGTAGAGCACAGTTTTTGGTTAAGGAAATTCAGTTGTTTTGGAATGTGTGACGTAAAACCATTTGAAAAAGAGTCCAATATACAAAGAAATTTTATTATATAGTCTAATTTTACAAAATAATACGGATCTAAATAAATTTGAAAATATTTAGCATCCATAATCAAATATACAATATAAATAATATTCATCTGTATTATATATTAGTTATTTAGTATAAAAATTATTACTTTATATCGTATATTTAATTATGATTATTATTTTTTTTTAAATTCGTTTAATGTTGTAAATATTTTATCAATTTGGTCTATTCCGTCAAAAACCCGTATAAACTATTCACCTCACACTAATTTTGTTTTTGTTTTTTAAAATTTATTTTAAAAATTAAATTAAATAATTTTAGACAAAATACTTGCATTACGGGACAATAAGCATGACTCAAGAGTCCAGATTTTGTTTTATTTTATAAGAGTCTAGTTTTTATTTGATTTTTATATTTAAAAAGTAAACATTTTTATTTAATATTTAAATAATACTTATTTTTTTGTATACATATTTCCTTATAAAATTAAATTTACGTCAATATTAAAATAATTATTTTATTAATATAATCTAATTTAAAATTAATTTAATCTCCATTGTACTTTGTTATAAAACAAACCATTTAGTTAATTATATTACAATTAAAACATTAAACACTATTGCTTTTCAAACAAAAAAATGAAAAGTATAAAACTATTTGATTTTAGAACATTTTTAACCAAATAAAAACAATAATAAAATTTTAGGAGATTTCATGTATAACAAAAAAAAAAAATTGCATTAAAGCTTAATTTTAAAGTTTTTTTTTTTAAGGTATAAACGGTCGATCTCTTTGAAATAACTAATATGTTCAAACTTCAAATCAAGTCCATTAATTACTTTCATTCAATTTATCTGATTAAAAATAATCAGTTCAATTGATTATAAGTAAATAAGTTCAGCTATTGAAAGCACTAATTCAATTGAGTTTATCTAATTGAAAAAATAACCATTATATATATAACGTTAAAAAATGAAATAATTTAGAAAAACATGTTATAATTAAAAGTGGTGGTATCTAGATAGGAATTCTCCAAAAAAAAAAAAAAAAAAAAAAACTAAAAAGATAGTTTTTCTTAAAAAATATTGGGAAAAAACCAGAATTGTACTGTGAAGTAGTGCTGGTCGTCCTTATTTAAAAAGGGCTTAAGCGTCTTTCAATTTACAATAGAGCTTTGTGAGCTCTCATTTCCCTCATCCATGGCAGCCTTTTCTCTCTCCTCTTTTTCTTCAATGTTTTTCTTTGCTTTTTTCTTGTTTTCAATTCAATTCTTCGCCGGAAATGCCTCGCCGGCCGGCCACCGCCTCACCCTCCAACTCGCCGACCTTCTTCCTTCCGCCGCCTGCACCCGCCGCTCCGCCCAAGGTCCAATTTTTAACTCCTTTTTTCCTTTTTTTTTTTTTTTGTGGATTGCTCAGATTCTTTGTTACTACTTTTTTTTTTTCTGCATAGGATAAGATAGGAAAATAATCGAATTTGGATATAAAATGAAAAAACTTTGAAAAACTTAAAATAATATCATTATTTATTTATTTATTGTATATAGGCTGTAGTAATAATATTGTGAATTTTTGAAGTTTTTGTTTTTCTACTTTCAAAATATTATAATATAATTAAAAAACTTAAAATTTATCTATATAATGCGCTATTATTTTCTTTTTCATAAACAAATAATTGCTGTCTTTTTCAGAGCTCCACTAGTGTATCAATTATCATAGTTTTATATTTCCTACTTACGAAACTAAAATAAAAAAAATTAAAAAAGATTGAGTCGATTGAAATTAAAATTACCTTCAAATTTATATGAATATATAATTTAGTTTTTATTGGAACAAAATAGAATAAATATTATATTTTAGATTATTAGACTAAAATGATATAGATGTGTAGAGGAGCTCTACTTTTTGCGTAGGTGACATTATTCGGTGCCACAAAAAAATACTTTATAAATGAAAACATCAAAATATGTATAATTTTTTGTGGCTCAAATCGTGCCACCTAGACAAAAAATAGAGCTCCTCTACACATCCATGTGTAGAGGAGTTTTTCTGGAATTTGAATTTGAAGTATGCGTGAAGTCAGCGAAGAATTTGACTTCTTATTTCCTTTTTCTTTCTTTACGATTTTGATTTCTATGCTTCATAAAAAAGGAGAAAACAACATTTTAATTATAGGTATGTTGTGTACAAAAATAATAAAGATTTGAAATTTGAGTAATTTTAAGATAAAGAACCAAGTGGGTTTGTCTGTCTCGTTTGAAGATTATCGATGGATTGTTGTTTGTGGCTAAAAAGTAAAGTGGAATATTCATTTTTCATAAAGAAAATAATAAGTCGATAAATGGGTCCAAACTTGAGTAAATGATGTGACTTATTGTATTATTAGAACATTATTTTGTTATTTTAATATGATTACTAATTTATTATATATATATATATATATATATATATATATATATAATCAAAGATTTAAGCTACCCTTACTCATATATAAATATCCTACTTATAAAGAATCGAACTTTAAGGAAGATAAAATATAAATAACGGTTTTATTTTCTAATTTAAATTTTATATTTACCTGTTTTACTTTTTAAACTCAAAAACATTTATACGAATAAGTCGTTAACACGGTTGGTTATCTAGTTTGATGTTAATCAATTTTTTACTCCACGGTTACGGATTTAATTTTTAGAATCAGTATTTATAATTTCTCTTCCACTCTATATTAAAAAAAATTAAAAAAAACTCAAAAACATTTATGATGGAGATTTTTTTTTAGAGCTTTATGGTGGAGATTTAAAGATACAAGAGTTATGTTTCGTGTTAACTCAACTTTTGATTTCTTTGAAGGTAATATATTCACAAATATTTTTAAACCTTTACCAATTTTAGAAGTTTGAAGAATGTATTTTTTTACTATATAATTTATTTTTTTCTTGTAGTTTAGCTAAATATTTTTTCACTTTGCCAACAAAAAAATATAGTTCAATAATATTAATATATATTAATTAAAAATAAGTCATGTTTGTTTGTTTGTTTTGCTTAGAACATGGAACGTAAGTTAAAAGTAATCGTTTTCAAGTCAATCAATTTTATTCATAATTAGGAAGTTGGTGATGGAAAATGACCATTATTAAAATTGCATCTATTTAGACTTTGTGTTTAATTGGAAAATTGACCAATTATTAAAATTGCTTAAATTTAGAATTATTTTTATAAGGATTTTTTTTTTTTTTTTTTTTTTTTTTTTGATTCAATAAGGAAAAGTTCTATAAATAGGTTTTTTTATTATTTTTTATTTTGATATTGGCTGATTGACAACTTTTACTTCAATAATTTTAATTATAGCTAAAATAATATTTCATTTATATGAGATTTTTGTACATTTTTTCATATTTCACTGTACGTAACTTACATTCTTTTTTTCCTTTTGTTTTTTAGATGAGAACATACATATTTTCAATTAATTGAATTATTTACTTTGATCAATAAGGTTGAATGGACTGTTTTCAATCATCTGAATATATTGTCTATAATAATTTATTTATTTATTTTAGGCATAAGTATTTTTGTCGATTTAGGGGACCCACTCATTTTTTTACAATAACATTTTTTTTCAAAATTCTACCATTTATGTAATTTTTTTAGTTTTTTTTATTATACATTAAAAAAATCCTATATTTATAATTGGAAAATTGATTAACCTTACGTATATAAGTCAAAAGGACAAAAAGACAAACATATAAACTTCATACGGCCGTGACCTCTATTGTAATAAATTTACAATGAAAGCCGCCGCTATGATTGCGTTTACAAAACATTTTTCCAAATAATTCTAAACCGTGACATGTTTTGCAATTTATTAAAAAATACATTTTTAAATCCTAAGTTTTAATTAATGATTTTTTAGTTGGTAACTTGTTTTAATCAAATTTAAAAAATGATTATAAATATAATCAATTTTTTTTAAAAATAGATTGGTGTTATTGAGTATCATAACTTATCTTATTATGTTATGGTATTAATACAATATTAAAATGTATTATTGATTAAGGATGAAAATATTTTAAAAACTACCTATTTATTATTGAAAAATTATACTGGATAGTTCAATTTTTCAAAATAATTACAGATCTAGGCAAATTTAAAAATATTTAGCATTCATAATCAAATAATATACAATATAAATAATACTCATCATACTGTATTATGTATTATTTATTCAGTATAAAAAGTATTACTTTATAGTGTATATTTGACTATGTTTGCTAAATTTTTTCAAATTTGTTTAGTATTGTAAATATTTTATCAATTTAGCCTATTCCTGTAAAAAACTCTTTTATTATTTTGTGAAAATAGTTTATCCAATACAATTTTCCTTTTTTATTTGGTCATGTTTTCGGATTAAACACGAAACAAATAATGGCCATAATTGAGTGGTACAAGTGTATTTATAAACTACAAGTTAAACCTTTAAATCTTTTTACCTACGATTGTTGTTGATTTTTTAAAAAGTTATTAAACATTTTATCTTTGACGTTTTCATAACATTCTTGTGTTTTTTATTTTCTTTTTCTTACTTATTTTATTTTAAAAATTAAATCTATGTTAATAATAAAATAAATGTATTACTAATTGGAATTTTAAATGAATCATCTTAATTAATATTTTGTTATTTTTATGATTAAAAATTAATATTATTAAAATATTTAAATTTAAAATATGGAGGTTAAATAGAAACTTCACGAAAGGTATATTTTTCCCAACCTTTTTTTTTCGTTAGTTTGATGTAATAATCTCATTTAAGCTTCTATTTCTAATGTCATTTCTTACAACTCAACAATAATGTAGTTATGAAGTCATGAGTTTGAAACTTTCATCTTTCATTAAAGAAAAATAAAAAATTTAATATGTTAAATTTATATTTTGATTTCTATATTTTAGAATATTGCATTTTAGTTCTTTAACTTTCAAATATATCATTTTATCGTACAGCTCATATTTTAGACTTACAAAGACAATCATCACTAGAAGTAGTTCACAGGCATGGGCCGTGTGCCGCCGGAGCAGAAAAAGCTCCGACGGCTGAGGAAACATTCCTTCACGACCAGGCAAGAGTTGACTTCATCCACTCGAAATTCTCAAAGAAATTTAAAGGAGTTGAGCGTTTGCGATCGTCGAAGGCGACAAAAATTCCGGCGAAGTCGGGCATGAGCATCGGGTCGGGCAACTACATAGTAAACGTTGGTTTGGGAACACCGAAGAAATACCTATCGCTGATATTCGATACGGGGAGCGATCTAACGTGGACGCAATGCGAGCCTTGCGCTAAATATTGCTACAGCCAAAAGGACCCTGTTTTTTCCCCTTCTTTGTCCACCACTTATTCCAATATTACATGTTCTTCGCCCCAATGTTCTCAGCTTGAATCTGGCACTGGTAATTCTTTTTTTCACTTTTCTTTTCAATTTTCAGCTCTCAATTTATGCCTAATTAAATGCTTCATTACATTCTAAATTTGGAGAAAAAAAATTGATATCTATGTCCAACAATTTTATTTTTTTTGTTTTGAAATTTATTTTTACTTAAATTTTCTATAAAAGATTACATTTCATTTATTAAAAGTATTTGAATAATGTTAATCAAATTCTAAAAAATAAAACAAATTTTTTTTTCTTGAAGTTTATGAATGTTGGTTTGGATTTCAAGAACATGGGCTTTTGAAGATTCAACCTTAAAATACTACATGATGTCTTTAGTTTAGTTTCATACTTTTTAAATATGCTTATAAAAACAAGCCAAATTTGTTAACAAAAATACTTTTAAAATTTTCTTTTGTTTTTAGAATTTAATTTAAACATTTTTAGTGGAATTAGAAGCTCAATTTTTTTTTTTTTTTTTTAATTTAAGATATTGTAGTATTTAAATGAGGTTTTTGCACGAATATACCAAATTGATAAAATATTTACAACACTCGGTAAATTTTAAAAAATTTAGCAATCATAGTCAAATATATGGTATAAAGTAATACTTTTTATACTGAATAACTAATATTTAATACAATATGATAAATTTCCTCAAAAAAAAAAAAATACAGTATGATAAATATTATTTATATTGTATATTTGACTATAGATGCAAATTTTTTCAAATTTGCCTAAATCTATAATTATTTTATAAAATTGGACTATCCAGTACAATTTTCCTATTTAAATTGTCCATTTCTTTAATATTTTTCATTAAATGATAAAATTTCGTAAAAAATATAGGGAATCAACCTGGTTGCTCAAGTGCAAAAGCTTGCATTTACGGTATACAATATGGCGATCAATCATTTTCTGTCGGATACTTTGCGAAGGAAACCCTAACCTTAACCTCCACGGACGTCGTCGACAATTTCCTCTTCGGTTGCGGCCAATACAACCAAGGCCTCTTCGGTAGCGCCGCCGGTCTCATCGGCCTCGGTCAGGACAAAATCTCCATCATTAAACAGACCGCTCAAAAGTATGGTCAGGTTTTCTCCTACTGCCTCCCTAAATCCTCTAGTTCCACCGGCTACCTTTCCTTTGGCACCAGCGGTGCCTATGGAGCCAGTGCTCTGAAATACACGCCCATCACGAAAGCACACGGCATCGCAAACTTCTATGGCCTCGACATCATCGGCATGAAGGTCGGCGGAACTCAAATCCCGATTCCCTCGTCCGTCTTCTCGACCTCTGGTGCAATCATCGATTCCGGCACGGTCATCACTCGGCTGCCACCGGATGCATACAGTGCCTTGAAAGCGGCGTTTGCGAAAGGCATGGCGAAGTATCCGAAGGCACCGGAACTCTCGATTCTCGACACGTGCTACGATCTGAGCAAGTACACCACCGTGGTGGTTCCAAAGGTGGCCTTTCTTTTCAGCGGAGGAACGGAGCTCGATCTCGATGGCACCGGAATCTTGTACGGAGCATCGACGACACAAGTTTGTTTGGCATTCGCCGGAAATTCGGATCCGAGCTCGGTCGCAATCATCGGCAATGTGCAACAAAAGACTCTGCAGGTGGTTTATAATGTTGGCGGAGGAAAGATTGGGTTTGGTTATAATGGTTGTTAATTAGAGGGATATTAACTTTGGGGGAAAAGAAAGGAATATGGTTTATAATAAATTGCAATGGAAATTGAATTAGTGATGAATTGTGTGAAATCAAAATTAAAACAAACGAAAAAGGATTGAAAGCTTGCAATTGTATAGGATTAAAAGCCTTTTGTTTGTTGCTTACTATTGTTGTAATTGTAATTTGCAACCTTTCCCAATTGTAATGTTTTGTTTTATTCATGTATAAAATGAAATATATAGTGGATTAGATGCATAAAATACTGAAATAGTTGATGGCATGTTGATTTCATTATTTGATAGTAATTTAATTCAATCACTTAACTCACACCAATAACTCATTTGATATATTCAATTCGCCAACAATTACAAATGACAATAATTATATTTTAGGTCTTACCAATCTATAAAGATTAAATTCTAGGTTTTAAATTAATAGAGTAAATTTTAACTTTCTCTAAACTATAATAACTAAATTCTAGATTTTGAAATTATATGAATTAATTTTAACTTTCACCAAACTTAGTAGGATGTTTATTAGTTGATTGGTGTCAATTTTCGACAAAAATTAGCACTAAACCAACCAATCGATTTTCTTAAATATGTAATCCAAAAATAAAAATGAAAACTGAATATCTACCCGATTTAGTCGTTTGGTTTGGTAAGTTAAATTGGTTAATTCATTTAATTTTTTTTATTATTTTAATTAAAAAAATATATATCATATAATTTTTTAATGTAAATTTTGAAAATTAATTCTAAAAATTGATAACAAATAATTTTTAGATACAAGTTTAAATTTAAATTTACATAGCTAGTTATAAAGTAAGTTAGAATTTTTTTAAAAAGTATTGATTATATATATATAAGGTTTTTACTTGGGACAAAGTAAACATTTAACTTACGAACTTGTCAATATAAAAACAATTACTTAAGATTCGTGTACACTCAATGATCAAAAAAATCGTGAGTTCGAATCCCTTCATTTTTAATTGTCTTAATCTAAAAAAATCTACCAACTTTCACTTAATTGTTTTTCTAACTGATAATACTCGAAATCGATTGACTGCCCTTTGCACTTTATTCTATTAGTTTCCATTGCGCTTTGTATACGAACACTCTCGAAATTTAGGTACTAAATTTATAATGATTTTTAGGGTTTTTTTTAGGGGTAGACCAAATTAACAAAGTATTTACAATTCTAGGCAAAAACACAAAGAATTAGAAATTATAATTTTCGTTTAAGCATTTATAATTAAGCAACAATACAGAATTACAACAATACCCTCAATAATGCATTTTGAATATTTGGTATTATTAAAATCAAAAGGGAAATTTGGATTCTCAAATCCCACATCCCATGATTGGTACCCATCATTTCATACAAAAAACGTCTAGATCCATTATTAGCGTTCATTCATCTTCACCACAATTCAAACGCCATTGACGATTTCGCGAAGCTCTCGGGTTGAAGACGACGAAACAAAAAACTCATTCCGGCGAAAAAATCTATCGTCGTTCTGGAATCTACATTCGGTAAGTGTTGTTCGCATAAGATTATAAACTATATAGTTCTCTCTGTTGATTCTTCAATTCGTCGTCTCCGTTCTTTACTCGATTCGTTTCTCTCCAATAAACTTTTGAACTCTAAGCTTGCTAATAAGGTATGTTTTTGTTTCGATTTTATTGTTGTTTCGATTTTGAGATTTTAAGGCTTTCGATTCTTAATAGATTTGATGATTTTAGGGTTTCTAGTGCTCTAGACTGATTGGGTACCAATTTCTGAGTTTTGTTAAATACATGTACTGTATATAATGCATGTACTGTATCGATTTCAATAGACTGTTTGTGTATCGATTCATGGGTTTTGTTAGTGGGGTTTCCGATTTTCGTTTTTGATTTTGCGATTTAGGGGTTTTCGATTGTGTTGTGTACTATTTGTAAGTCGAGTTATGTATTGTATATGTATTTGTATGTTTATGTATGGTATTATTCGTGTTACTGATTGGATTTGGAATTAAATAATATTATTAAAGAAAACAACATCACGGATTGAACACATTGTGTGTACTATATTAATGTGTGCTATTAATTTGCTATGATTGGTTTAGGTTAAAATACTATTTTTGTCCTTCAACTATCATGCTTGTTCCAATTAGATCCTTCAACTTTCGAAAGTTCAATTTTAGTCCCCTTAACTATCATTTTTGTTCCACTTTGGTCCTTGAAATTTCATTTGTCCAATTTTAGTCCTCATACTTTCTAAAAAGTTAAAAAATAGTCCTTAAGTTAACAAAAAATCTTAACCATGATTAAAAAAATGATGATATGGTAAAAAATAATAATAAATAAAACAAATCATCATCTTCTCCCCCTTTCTATCTCCCACTAAGAACATGTAATTCAAAAAAAAAAAAGAGTGGAGAAGATGATGATTTATTTTATTTATTATTATTTTTTGCCGTCTCATCTTTTTTTAACCATGGTTAAGATTTTTTGTTAACTTAAAGGACTATTTTTGAACTTTTTAGAAAGTATGAGGACTAAAATTGGACAAATGAAATTTCAAGGGCCAAAGTGGAACAAAAATGATAGTTGAGGACTAAAATTGAACTTTTGAAAGTTGAAGGACCAAAGTGGAACAATCATGATAGTTGATGGACCAAAATGGTATTTTGACCATTGGTTTATTATATTTCTTTATTTTGATATTTTACCTGAATTATATAATTATTGATGTATTAATTGTCAGATACACACATGGTTAAGTTTGCAAAAAGTTCTATGAATGATGCAACGGTGGAAACTACAGTGGAACTAAAAGAAGCTATGGTTAAATGTGTAAATGAAGATGTAGCTTGAAATCTTTATGTTTGGTCTATTTTAATGTTGTCAAACAATAATTCTCTTTATTTTCTTGAATTAATGAATAAATGGTTAAGTTTTTTTTGTTATTGATATATCATTTAATGTTAATAATTGATTTCCCAAAATGTTTATTGATGTATTGTTGTAATACAGTCGTATAAAAAACTTTGATACTTATACAGTTTATAAATGTAAATACATGGTACAAAATCAATTTGACTTAAAAAATACGATATTATTACCTGCAAAATCATTGCACCCAATAAAAATGTAATACATTATTTACTAAAAAAATACAACAGTTCAGAAAACTAATTGAGCCAATCAAAATACATATTGATGCATTTCATAGTACAATGTATTAAAATGAATCAAACAATATAAATAATATTCAATGTTTGTTTGATAACAAAAATTGAAATAAAAGTCATAGTGAGTAAATGAGTATTATCGTATTTACGTAATGTAAATTGTAATAGAGTATTATTTATGTTATGAGTAATATATATCGTAGTTTTTTTATGCTATATAATATTGTAGTTAAAACGTATTATTTTTATATTTTTCATTAGTATATATATATATAGTTAAACCGTATTATTATTTATGTTAAGAGTAATATAATATTATATACTTAAACCATCTAGCCGTCATCAATCACGAAGAAAACGTTTGTGCACTTCAATGTATGAAATATATTTATGAAATGCATATTGTAATACAATAAAAGTATACATGTTATAGGCATGATAATAGAGTATTAAAATAAAATCGTATTATTTTCATCTTCTAATTTCGTGAAAATTATAATTTTGTGAGAGCGTTGTCACCAATCACAACGAAGTTGCTTCAATTTCAGAAATCCAGAAACATGCTAAAATGGTGAGGAAGAAGATTTATGAGTTTGAATGGATGAAATCTTCTTGTTTTCCGGGATGAACATACATAACTTTTTAAGCTTATTCGGCGGAAGAAATGGAAGGAACAGAAGGATGGAGGCGAGAAATAGTTCGAGAGAGAAGAGAAACAAAAATGAAAAAATCGCAAAAAAAATAAAATAAAAATAAATTCCTCTATGAATTAGGTTCAATTTTAAGAGAGAATCAAACATATTTGATAAGTTTGACTACAATCAGAAGAATCTGTAATATTAAAAGTAAACAATAAATAAATAAAATATTAATTATAGTGGAAGACAATATGATATTTATAAAAGAAATAAAATCTAATAAAAAAAACAAAAAAAAAAGAATCTACAAATATTTTAATTTTACCTACATATAATTATTTAATTAAAATGGTCAACGAATACAATTCTCCATTTATAATTTACTCTTCTTTTTTTACATTACCCTTCATTTTTTTTTACCACTTATGTGACCATATTCTACCTCAAAGCGTTTTAAATTTATATATTCTCAAAAAAAAAAAAAAAACGTTTTTAATTAAAAATCAAGAAGGTTTTATTATGGAAAAATGACATGCAGGAGTTCGGATCCCAAATGGCAATAGCTTTGGAGTCCGAACCCCTGCATGTCATTTTTCCTTTTATTATCGTACGTATAAAGAAATCCCCAATCCCTAGAATGAGTTTCAATTTAGGTAAAGTCACAAATCCCTTTCCTCAAACCCGCCGTCCGATCCCACCATCCGCGCCGCCGCGAGCTCAATCTGAGAAACCCTCACGGCGCCGATCAACCTCTCCGGCAACTCATCCTCCGCCACCGCCTCAACCAAAAAACCCAAATCGATGGTAACAGAGCTCAAATAACGCAACGCCAATCGCAGAATCGCGCTCGCCAGCGCCGAGCTCCCGATATCGGCGTCGATCTCGAAGTAATTCGATCCTCTGTAATACCTGCAATCCAATGCCTGGCCGAGCAGACACGCGCTGTAATTCCCGACGGTTTTTTTCAAGATCCACGGCCCTTTCTCGACCCGGTTCACGATCTTGAACCGCTGGTTGCGGAAGGAGTCGTCGCCGTGGATGAACCGGTGGAGGACCGAACCGGCCGGGATCGGATCCACGGCGGCGAAATAGAACACGGCGCTGTGCTGGTCCTTGCCGGGGATTTGGAGGTTCACGGTGAAGATGAAACTCGCCGGCGATTGTGCTCGCCGGAGGGATTTTGAGACGCGGTTGTCGGGACGGGAGAGGATGTTTTCGAGCTTTGCGGTTGATTTGAGCCAGTCCATGCCGGCGGGGCGGAGTAGGTAGTCGCCGGCCGGGGATTTTTGGCGTTTTATGAAGTAGTTTTTGGAGCGGACGGAGAAGAGGTTGCTGGGAGGTGAAGCCCAGCCGTTGGTTCCGGTTTGGAGGTCGACGTGGGGTAAGGATCCGCCGTTGATTGAGTCGGAGATCCACTCGTCGGCGCCGGAGGATTTTCTCCGATTCATTTTTTGTTAACCAGAAATTGCTCGTACAAGAAAGAGGAAGCTTTGGCTTTAAGCAAAATGTGGGATTATGCTTTTCTTCCAAGATCCTTTTGCTTTAATCACCGATTTTCCAGTAATTCTTTTTATGGAAAAATGTAATTCAGTTTTTATGTCTCAAAATAAAAACATGACATTTCTTTAATTTTATTCTTAATTTTATAAATATAATTAATAACGTACTTAACTAAAACACACTTGTGTTCTTCTATAATTAATCGATATAGAGTATTTATATGTAAAATTTTTGTTCCTCTCAAGTATTTCGAACGGGACGACAAATCCCGGACTGAGCTTCCCTATGTTGCCAAATCTCAACACGCCCCTTATAGGAGAAATCTTGAGGAATACGTGATTTCCCACTTCAAACTCCAGGTCTCGACAACGGACGTCGGCGTAACTCTTCTACCGGCTCTGGGGCTGTTAACATTCTTGCACGAATTTTCTGAATGGCATCGTTGGTCAACTGAAGGAGTTCGAGACCAACAACTTTTTCTCACCCACTTCCTCCCAGAAAACGGGCGTTCTGCACCTCTTTCCATACAAAGCCTCAAACGGGGTCATTCACTACTACAATATCTATAATTGAAGGCGGACACACAATTTAAAATTGAAAACACGGAAATTCAAAGGCGGGCAAAAACTGCCCGCCGTTAACAATTAACGAAGGAGG
>JBBMEF010000023.1:1090106-1105464 GCA_037832685.1 Sicyos baderoa
TTAATTTAAACACTCTAAAATGGTAGTCATTTGTTTAATAAGTTTGATTAAAGTAGCTATTTGCCTAGTTAACCCAATTCTCTATTTATAAAGTTTTCTTAGCTTCGTGGGCTTGAGCCTCATGAGCTTCTTAGGCATTTGAGCCAGACCATTGGATTTTGATCTCATGGGCATTTGGGCTTTACTATATTGAGTCTCACATTAGATTTGAGCCTAAATGACATTTGGACTTAGTTTAATTTAAACTGAGTTCAAAATAAATGGTCCAAATAACTTTAAAATAATTATGAATTTGTAATTGTTCCAAAAGTTAATTAAATTTTGTCAATAATTTATACATGACAATTTTTTATTGACCAAAATTTCTGGGTCAATAGACATAATTGGAGTTCATATTCTTTTTTTTTTTCGGGCAGTTTTATGCAATTCATGTATAAAATTCATCAATTATTTCACGCTAGATTAATCGCAATGCACATTCTATTTTGTTTTTGACAATTATCTGCAATTCATGTATAAAATTGTATAATATATCTATTGTTGGCGATAAATAATTAATCGCAGTGCTTATTGTATTTTGTTCCTCGCAAGTTTTAGCAGTTCATGTATAAAATTTATATTATATCTATTTTTTCAGGGAAAAATTAATAGCAGTTAATATATATTGACAATTTTCTGTAATTCATCTATGAAATTATAGAATATATTTGTTATTTGGTGACAGATTAATAGCAGTTAATACTCTGACATATAGTTACTCCTTATTGAAAATGTGATGTTTGTTCATTGATCTACCATTATCACACTTTGGGAAAATTATTACACTCAATTCAATTTCTACTTTTAACCCTAATAATTGATTTAATTGTCACATAAAGCCTTCAAAATCATAAAGTACTTGAAAATAGATTTATAATGGTCACTTAAAATTAGTTTCTTACGAATTAAATAAACAACTAAATATAAATATATATTAGTGTTAGACGATTATCTATTAGCGTAAATTGACTAACCACTCATGGATATAAAAAATATATATTAAATTTCTACTTCTACAAGTTATTTGGTTTTAAATTACTTGTTCTGACAGCTCGTTGCATTGTTAATCATGTCGGTTACATATATTATGTATCAAATTCTCTTTTCTTTTTCTTATTTTTTGATACCCATGATTATTCGGGTCAACTTTCGCGCACCTCGACTAGTGTCACGAGATATACCACCTGACCCTACAACATTTGAATGTTAAGAAAATCGTAGGAAATTAATTTCTTAATAAGTGGCACCATAAATTGAACTCATCACATTATGTATCTAATTCCAACGACACATTGTTGTAAATTAACAATGCAAGGAAGCTACAATTTTTGACAATGTGGTGTACAAGTCGAATACTCTCTCTTCCAAAACTCCTCTCTCACTCTTTGAATATAAGAAAACAAAGACTATTAGAATTTAACTTCATTAAGCCATTTCAACATGTGTCCATGGTTGTAAAACTAAGAGCTAATTCTCACGAAATCAAAATGTGAAAACTTTATTACAAATTTGAGTTGAGAAAGAAAACAGCTATATATACAATTTACAAATTAGGTAGACGGGGTAAGGGGATATGTTACACTGATTACATTACTTAGACCCAACAAAAAGGAGGGAAAAGGAAGATTACAAAACTTTCCTAATGAACAAACATTTTATTTTTACAAGGGACGTTGTTGTTGTTGGGGTAAATTTTGTTCAAGACATTCTTTCAACTTTTGGAATGTGATTGGTTTGGATAAAAATGAGTCCATACCGTTTTTATAGCACTCTTCTGCGCTTTCTGACAATGTATTTGCCGTCATCTGCATAACGCATTAGGAAACTTAATTAATACCCAATTTACTATCTATTTATATTATTGCATCAAGATTATAGAATGGTAATTTTAAATGTTGAGGGCCTTTTTATATTTTTCTTCACGAAACCTATGCTAGTTATTATTGTTTATGATGTCGCATTTTCACGTGACCTTTTAATTTAATTTCTATTTGATCTTTAAATTTTAACTTTTTTTTTAATTTTGAATTTAGTTTTAACATGTCGTACGATTTTACATTATTACCCTTGAGTTTTCATTATTGATCCTCCTTTTGGTGTTTAGCGTTAACTTTTTGTTTATTAATTTAATAAGAATAATAATAAACTCTAGTATTAATTAATTAATTAATTTTTATAAATATAAATTAATTGATAGTAAATTAACACAAATAATCAAAGCTGATCAAGTAATATGTTAAAATTTATGGAAAAAATCGAAACTAAAAAAAGAGAAAAAAATGTAAAAAAGTTTTAGAAAATTAGCCAAAGCACCCATATGATATTTTTCTCATTTAATTTATAATTAATTTCCTAAATAGTAGTTAGTTTTTCGATAAAAAGTAACTTTTTCTGTTTATATAGAATGTTATGTTAACTATTATTATTATTATCTTCTTCTAAAAAGATGAAAGAAAAAAAAAATTATTATTATTATTTTGTTGATCCCTTCCCCAATTTGTAATTAAAAAAAAAAGATAGAATGATTTAAACTCAGTGGTAAAGTAAAGAAAATGCACATATGAAGTTTATTAAAGATAGAAAAATATAAAGATATTCACTATTGGTAAAATGCCTCGGATTTGAATAATTTAAATTTCATAGTTACTATATTTTTAAATTATTATTCTTTTGGAAGAAAAAGAGAGATTAAATTGTTTTGAAATTTCACGCTTATATTCATTTCACACCCCTTTTTAATAGTCGAAAATGTAAAGATTGACTATGCATCATTTATTTTTACGGAATTAATCATTTTACCTTACAAATTTTTACGGTAAAAAATCTTAATGATAAATTAATTCTTAGAGCGGTATCTGTCATAGATTGATTCATAATTTTTTTAATTTTTCAAAAACATCTTAACTAAAGTTAAAGATAGGATGATTTTCATCTCCGTCATGTAGTTTCTATTTCTATTTTGGCTATACATAAAAAATTCATTAGTAAATAAAAGATTTAAATTTGATGTTAAATAAACGGAAGTGGAAGTACTCACAGCAATGATGGGCATTCTCTTGCGGGAGGAAGGAGTCCAAGAAGGAGTAATTGGATCGATTCCAGCATTTACAGCCGCCTCCCAGCTACTAGTTTCCTCGAAACAACGAATTAACCTTGTAGCTTCAAGCCCATCCATAACTGGCATGAATACATCCTGCAGCATTATTCAAATCAACCAAAAACTTACAATTTTTTCCATGTCATTGAGTAAAAATTAAGTTGACGAGACCAAAAAACATAGTGAAAAAGATTGTTTCAAAGTCAATGCATGCGATTGTAAATTTGTAAGGCAAAACATACCATGAGAATGAGATCGTATGAACGTCGTTGAACAGCACGAACAGCTTCGATTCCGTTAGTAACGACGTCAATTTTTTGTCCAAACTTTTTCATCATAGACTGAGCCACCATAATATTGGTCTTATTATCCTCCACAAGAAGAATTCTGGGCTCCGTTGCCATTGTTACTTCAGAACCACTACTGCTACTTCTGCACTGGGAACTTGCATCCGATCTCTCTGTCCCCTGATCGGTTTTCTGAAGCTTATTACTTGGTTTTTCCAATCTATCTTCGACGTTTTGAAACCGAGCATTCGTGTCGGATTGGTTTTTGTTTTCTCCATGAGTTGATTTCTCGAGATTTGAGTTTATCTGACTCGATGAACATTGTGATTCGCTTGATATTAATGTGCCATTAGCAGAATGAGCATCTCTAAGAGAAGCAGTTTCTTGAGGTGTGATATTGTTTGAGGGAATAGGATAAGAATTTTCAGTAAATCCATTGAGTTTGGTTGTGGGATACCCAGTTGTATGTAACAATGAGCTTGGGATTCTTGTGGATCCATTAGAAGATGATAGCGAACTGAAACTGTGGGGTTGGAATTGGAAAAATCCCTCCGTCAGTTCGTCATTTGTGGACTCGTCGTCGGAGAGCTCATCGGAGTCGTCGGAAGGGCTGCAGGTGGTTGAAACCTTGTATGGTAATATAAATGTAAATGTTGATCCATGGTTCTCTCGGCTAGTTACGGTGAGATGACCACCCATCAATTCAACCTGCTCCAAAAGCAAGTGCATAAAAGTAGGTTTAATTCGAGATAAAAAGAAAAGTGCGTTTAGCCAATTAAAAACACTTAATTAGTGTTGTTCGAAGTGTCCGCCCTTAATCAATATTTTCTCTTAAATGTTTCAGATACATCATTCAAAAGTCATCCTAAACTCAGTGTTAGTCCAACTAGAACCTAAACAAAATGGTACAAATGGAAAAATATCTTTCTAAGACAGCTCATGCAAAGGCAAGGTATAAAAATACCAAGGGGCCAAATACTTTTTTTTAAAAATATTTGTGAGTGTCGGGCTAGTTTACGTGCACATCGATTATTTTCACGGTACAACTGCTTGACCAAACAATATTTGGTTGGGAAGGAAACTTGTAGGAAATTAATTCCTAGGTAGGTGGCCGTAAAGGAAGTAACCATTTACCAGTTGTTTGCATATTGCTAGTCCAAGTCCAGTCCCTCCATACTTTCGAGCATGATCAGCACTAGCTTGCATATACCTCTTAAAAAGGTTTGGCAATGCATGTTCTGTTTCATTTCAAAATAAATCAAATGAATATAACTACCTATAACTAAACAAATAAGGTTACTCCAATAGTCATATTTAAAAGGAAACCATACCTGGTATTCCAATTCCTGTGTCGTATACATCACAGCGTATCCATACCGTCGTTTCGGGTGAACAAGATTTGTTTTCTCTATTTCCATTCATTGTGGTTTCACTCTTGCTTGGGATTCCTGGGGCATCATAATGCAAATGATTTCTTTCACCGTTTTTTTCGCTAGGCGGAAGACATATTCCTTCTTGCAAACCATTTACCGGGACTGTTGAGTTATCAGCCGTTGATTTCTTGTGGCATTCTTCTCCTTTCCCATTGGGTGGGGGTAACACGTAAAGGTTAATTCCAACCTTCCCTTGATGAGTAAACTTGATGGCGTTGCTGCATTATTTAACTATGTTTTAGAAGAAAATAGCATGATGATGTGGAAATGGATGGATGCATCAAATATTTATGCATCTTTAATCATACTAGGTTCTTATAGCATCAATCGATTCATGCAATCCACAAAATTTATTGCTTTTATGAAATCAATGCATCCATGTAATCTCTAGAGCTCTTTCTATTAACCTTATAAGCCACACGACATAATTAGTTTAATTATAGCCTTGTCTGTGATCCATGATGTGTTTATCAAGGATTTCATGTCATATTCGTCAACTTTATTCCACATTGTTTAGGTGAATGCCTACTTACTCCCTCGAGATAAATGTGTATTTTACGTGTGTTCGAAATCAGTCCATTCTAACTTCTAAGTTGCCTTTCTGCTTTTGGTAGTGGGAGAAACAGTCGGTAAGTTCGTAAAATGGGACAACTTTCATCAAGTCAAGAGATGCTATGGGAGGAAGGTTATTAGAAAATAGAAAGGATTAGACCTATGAGTGAACAATGAACTTCCCTAGCACATTACCTAAAAATTGAAATTCCGAACTGTAACTTAGAATGTAAATGGAAGCTCTTCGTGCAACATCCGTGCATAGTTTATACAGTTCATATATAATTTTGGTCAAACCTATTCAAGATGCAGTACCTGATCAAGTTTGTGAGAATTTGCCGAATCCTAAGAACGTCGCCAATGACCTGAAATTATTGCATAGTTTAATTGGAAATTTACAGATCTAAAACAAGCGATCATGTAATAAAAACGCAGTTATAGCCTTTCATACAATCATATGGGATCAAGGAATGCTATCAATAAGCTATGAAGCTACACGACTATGGTTTCTGAAAGTGAATAGGGTGCAAACATTTTTTTAGAATAATGTACATCTCAAGGCATGTCCCTTTCTGCCTTAATGTTCAAGGCATAAGACTTCTGATACACCAGTCTAGCCTAGACTCTTGTATATTACATTCAATGTCATATATTACCAATTACTTTGTTTTTAATTGTGGTTCAGATGCCTATTCAGCATACAAAATCTAATTAATCTTTTCTTTTCATTTTTATTCGTGAGTATTTGGGCCAATTTACATGCACTTGCTATTTTCACGGGACAAATTGTATAACCATAAAATATTTAGATGTCAAGAAAACTTATAGAAAAATAATTTCTAAGTGATCACCATGAATTGAACTCATAACCTCTTGGATCTCCAAGACTTTCTTTAACCACTAGAACAATTAACTGATTAAAAACTTTTAATAATTACCTATAACCCTCACCTCTATAGGAACATCATCTGCTATTCGTCCCTCTAGAACTAAGAATTTTCGCAATGATGCAGCAGCAGTTTGCAGAACATGTTTTACAACCTCTCTTGGACGGAACTTTGTAGCTTCCAACTTCATTACTCCTAATAAAAGAAGCAAAACAAAACCATCAGATAGCTCAACAGCTTATATTTAAAGTAAAAGTAAATTGGCTTCATTAATATGTAACGAGATAAATATATCCTTTGAATGAGACATGAATGTAGCTTAAATGCTAGAATTAAGACCATGTTCAAAGAAAGGAAATATAGACCTGATTCAACTTTAGACAGGTCCAAGATATCGTTAATAAGTTGAAGCACCAAGTCTCCTGAAGACAGCATAACATCCAACAGATGTCGTTGTTCCCGGTCAAGTTTTGTGGTAGACAGGATCTCAGCCATACCAACCACTCCAGACAGTGGAGATCTAATTTCGTGAGACATGGTCGCTAGCATTTGCTTTGCTCGCATTGTCTCCTCTGGAGAGGGTGAAACAAAGAGAGCTTGAAAACTCCAGCAACTAAAATGAGCAACATGAAACAACCTGAGAGATCAAAGGAAGAAACAAACCCGTAATGTGAATTGTTTTGTTTAGTTCCGATTCCTTGGCATTTTGTACGGCGATCTCCTCACGAATCTTTGCCATCTTTTCTCGTTTTTTAACCTGTCACGTAAGAAAAAGAAAATACATCTTTCAAGATGACAGAAAAGAGATGCATGATTTTGATTAGAAAAAATTGAAACATACATTAATGACCAACATGTAATGGGGAAAAGGAACTGAAGCGATTACACTACCTGATCAGTTATGTCCATTCCCATATAGTTGACTCCAATTGTCTCCCCAGCCTTGCTAAAGACAGGTTCAACGTAAATCAAAAAGGTCTTCAGCCCAAATAATTCTGTATCAAACTGTATTTCCCTCTTTGCAGACCGCCCTTTCTCCATAACTTCTTTCTTGAAATCTTGAGATTCTTTAACACCAGCACCACTGAAAATTTCAACGTCTGTTCTTCCTATAATATCCTGGGAAAAAGAACACCCTTTGCATTACATAAGGAGCAAAAAATGAAACTAGAGATATAATTTACCCTGCTCCAACTAGTTATTATGTCATTTTAATTAAGTCATACAACAGAATGTTGAAGAAAGCGATACACATTTCTCTCAGACACTGTATGTGAAAGAAAAGGTTACCTCTTCATCCAAACTAGGAAAATGGTTGTAGATAAACCGATAGCGCATCTCTTTATCCTGAAATGCAAGTGGTCATAAAATCAGTTCATGGTTGACTTGGACAAAAATGATTGCAGCCAAGGAACAAAAGATAAATTGCCATTATTTTCCTATTTCTTCTATCATATGATCTAAAGGTGATGCAAGTGAGATTTTATACTTCAATTAAATCAGAAAGCTATAAAAGTAATGTAAATTATATAATTAAGGATCCCCAAATATACTTAGACAGTTTAGGTTGTCTTGTTTGTTCTTTCACTTTTTTTTAGTCCTGCGTGGAAGGATTTGAACCCATGATCCCTAGGTTATTGGGTATAACTTGACGTTATTGAGCTACTACTCTTGTTGGCTTAGTATTTTACTTTTTAAGCTAATGAAATGTTTATTCAAGAGACAAACGAAAGCCCTGGGAAAGATTTAGACAGCTAAAAACTGAAGTCGAAACTAACGAACTTAGGTAACATCATAAGATAATTAAGATTTACAGTATACAGTTCAAATAGTACCTGATGACCAAAAACAACTGGTGCATTCTGCAGAACAAAATGCAAAAAGTTGTCGGCTCTTTTCAGAATCTGTGACAACTCCTCAACTGGTGAAGACTGCTTCTCAATATTTTTTATGTTTTCCTCAAGCTTCTCTGCAAGTAATTGCTCTCGCTGTAGACTTGCTTCTAATAGTTTTTTCAGATTCATAGCTCGCTGCTTCCAGTATGTCATTGTATCATACTCGGCATCAATCTCGACTCTCGTACTTTGAACAACGAAATCACTTTTCCTCCTTGGAATATCTTGCCATAAATCACAAGATTCTTCCAAAATGGAAACCGGACGTTTATCGCCAGCATATTTTTCTTCCTCAAAAAGATGTTCCTCTAATATCTTCAATTTCTTGAGCTCAACTTCTTTCCTCTGCTTGCTTAGGATGTCAAGTTCTTCTTTAAGAAGACGCACAACATTTGCTTGCTTATACTCCCACTGTTTTGCAAGATATTGTAATTGTGAAGATCCTTTCTCAGTATAGTTTGTTAACTCTATAAGTCTCTTGAAATCAACGATTGTTGGTTCCTCTATTCTGTTAACTTCTTCCAACATATCTTGATCTCCTCCTGGCCTTTCTACGTTGAACTGTTTTCTAACATCCGGTCCGACATCCTCAGGCCACATCGAAGAGAGGTCTTCGATGTCCATATCCTCAATAACATCAATCTCCATCTCGCAGACCATGGCAATTACTCAACAATTTCTTCCAACTTGCACCAGAAAGTAAATGAATCAATGCTAATGCAAATAAATTTCTTGAGGCCGTGATACTTCGTAGCCCTTACCGCTACCATGTTCCATCCAACACACACAAGACAGCGTAATCAGACCAATAGGATTAAAAACCTTGACTGTCCAAGATCGCGAACGTACAGAACCGTTCCTACATATGAAGAAAAGTTGAGTAAATTGATTCATTCTACGATTCTGCATCTATTCACCAAAACTTAACATCAATCAAAGAATTCATACGTATAACTAATTTTCCAAAAATGAACCACAAGCCTAAGCTTGACAAATTGAATTGCGAAGATTTTTCAGTTCACAAACGGAAGATGCACATCTACAATAAAAAAAAAGTGCAAGAACGGAAAATTTTTGTACTCAGTGAAAGGTGATTATACTCAGAAGTCAGAACCACAAGTTCATAACAAAATCTCTCAAAGTGAAACAATCGAGAAGAGAGACGACTCCAAACTCGAATTCCAGTTCACGATCAGATTCAGAACGACGAAGCCAAAGAAATTGAGAAAAATCAAGCCAAAACGTAAACGGAAGCCACATTTACAGGATTAAACTGCAGAAGACTGAACTAATCGGATCAAACTTCAGAATTAGAAACGAAATCACAGTTCAGTAGAAGCTAACCTCGAAATCGCACCAAGTCCTTGTTCAGAATCAGCGGAAACGAAAACTGAAGAACAGCGAATCGGCTTCAACTGTAGATCTGAGGAATCTTCACCAACATTAATCAAAAGCAGAAATCGATTGAATGCAAGAGAAAGGAAACATGTGAGAGAAGAAAGAGGAGACAAGCTTAGTAAGCCATGTGCATTCGGAGGTAAAAAAATATTAGAGAATTCTTGGCCTTTTCGATTACCTTTTTTTGTCAAATTTTATATAGAAATCGTCTCTGATTCCTCTTCTGACTGGAATTTCAGCTCCTGCAAATGCAAAATCATCAAGAACAGCAAGAACAAATCGCACTGATTTTTTTTCTCTCTCGATTTTCTGGGGAAATGAAAATGAATCAACAAAAAGTCGCAACCAAACGACGGAGTGGCAGATTTATAGGGAAGAGAGAGAGAGAGGGGATTGGTATTTTGAGAGCTGGAAAAGAAATTTAAAAATGCGGAACGTTTTTGCTGTTCCCCGCCATTTCAGCGCTGACGTGTTTAGCTGACGCGTATTTCGCACGCGCCAAACGACGTAGTTTCATTCACACGATATTGAAGTTCAACTCACTACTGGTACTCGGTGCTGCCAAATTTCTTTTGGTTCATTTTTTCTGTTTTTAGTTTAGTTTAAAAAGAAAAAAACACACAACAACAACAACCATATTTGTGTTATTAGTAACAATAAATGGTTCAAAACACCATTTAAGAATTTAATTTTAGTTTTTATACGGTTTCATTTTGGTATTTAGACTTTTAAATATAGAATTTTAGTATCTTGACTTTTTAAACAAAAAAATTTAGGCCCTGTTTGATAACCATTTGATTTCTTATTTTTTGTTTTTCAAATTTAAGCTTATTTTCTCTCAAATTTCCTACAATTTGTTTCATCCTTACTACCAAGTATACATTTTTCCTTAAGAAAGTAGGGGAAGACCAACCAACTTTTAAAAACAAAAAAATAGCTATCCAAAGTTTGTTTTTGTTTCTAAAAGTTGGTTAGTATTCTCCTACTTTCTTAAAGAAAGACGGATAAATAGTAGGAATGATTGAGCTAGTTGTAGAAAATTTGAGAGAAAATAGGCTTAAATTTGAAAAACCAAAAACAAGAAACCAAATAATTATCCAACGGGGCCTTAATGTTAGTGTTTTTAATAAGTTTAAAGTTAGTATTAATTGAAACTTGCTCCATAATAGAGTTTTGTTCGAACATTCTATCAAAGAGAGAAGTTTTCCGTACAAAAGTCTTGGCATATTGTAAGTAACAAATTTTCAAGAAAATATATCTAATAGTCATCTTCAATACATTTTGAAATAATCCAACAAAACATAAAATCCATTAAAGAATATAACATCACCAAGGTAGCGAGAAAAATATTTCCCAGGCATAAACTTCTAAAACTCTTCGTAGGAATAAGAATCCTCTAAAAAATCATCGTATAAATTTTATTTTTTACCCAATCGTCTTCTAACTGGAATATGAAATGCGTTCAGAGCATCGGGGGCGTTGCTCTTGTATCCCCACTCGCTGACCGATTAACGATCCTCCTAACTAACTAATTGCAAGACATTGAGACATATCGCAACAAATAGTATTTTTTTTAGATTTAACTAACTCATTGTATAAAAATTATTTTTCTTTATGAATTTCTAGGTAGATGGCCACACGGATTGAACACATCACCTTATGCACCTCAAGATCTTCTTTGACCAATTGAGTCACTCCATGATGAGTTTTTAAAATATTTTCTTATTTTAAGAGTACACTACCATCCTGAATAAATTTACTATAAATTTATATTAATTTTTAAGTATATGATTATCATGAACTAAACAATTTATATTTATTTATTTTTTAAATTCAAATATAACAAAAATTGATTGCCACAAAATTATAGACTTCAATCAAAAAAAATTAATAGGATTCAATAAAGTTAAATATTTCAGAAATATTTTGACATGTATGAAGTTTTGTTTTAAAAATTGTTATAATTAAAACAAGAATTTTAGAATTTGTTATCATACACCAAATTCCTTATCTGCTTTATAGTCGACCAATGAATTTTGACTGTTTTTATGTATATTTTTTCAATAACAATTGAAATTATGCTGGTTTGAATTCATGACATTTCAGTCACATACACATTAATATTGCTTGAATTATAGTTTTTGTTGATTTATGTATATAATTTGTTTAATCATATGAGTGTTGAGAATCACACATTGTCCACATTAAAAAAAAGTGGTAATATCTTTTTAATATTTATAAGATATGGAGTTACTAGACTCATTAAATTCGAACGACATTAATCAGAATTTGATGTTTTTACGGATGATAACTAACTTTAAAAAAAAAAAAAGAGATTTGCATGTTTAGACCTCCTCCAGAAAGTAATTGCAAGATTATTCTAGTATTAGAATATTAGCAAGAATAAACTTTGCCTTTTAATTTTAAAAATACAGAAAATGATCAATTACATATATACTCCAAGGAAGTTTTAAAACTTCCATCATGATTGATATATGCTAATAAATGCTTCCTTTTTGTCAGTTTTCCCATTTTCCTTTTTCCATTTTCGTTTCCCCGCAGAAAACAGAACTCGACTTTTCATCTTCCTCACGACGGCTTTGTATGTTTGAAGTTCTCCGAAGTTCGATTTCTGACTAGACGTGGCGATTTTTGCACATTCCAAACAATACCTTCCTTCCGCCCGAGTTTCGATACCATCTTTTTCTTCTCTCATATCTCTTGGTCTGTTTGTTCTCGTTTTCGGCGGTACAAGAGAGGTACAGTGAAGAAGACGAACATACCGTTTGAGCTTTTTTTTACCCTATGAAATCAACGGTACAAAAAAGGTACAATTAAGCATACATACGTATAAACAATACTATACATATGAAGATGATGGTGTATTATTGTTTATACAGTACAATGATGCATGGAGTAAGTCATACAAATGTATGAAAAATGCTTGTTGAACCTACAATGTGTGTAAAACATACGTATGAACAATACTATACATAAGAAGATGATGGTGTATTATTGTTTATACAGTACAATGATGCATGGGGTAAGTCATACATATGTACAAAAAAACAGTAAAATGATATGGATTCTAACATGAATATTGTAGAATCAAAAGAAAGGAAATCAGATAGGGAATAGAACATACCATACTGTATAGTCTATGACATATCGGGAAATGAATGTGCGAAACAGAACAGTAGAATGCTTATGAATTTTCTATAAAATACAGGGGCAAAAAGCTTAAAAATTAGTGGGATGAACTGTAAATACTATTTGACAGGGGTAAAAAACTTTAAAAAAAAACCTACGCAGGCAGGAATATGTACGGTCACCGGAATGGGCTAAACGAAAACCGAGCGAAACTAAGGCCGGCCAAAAATAGAGAAAACGTTCAGGAAATGGAGAAGAAATGTCGGCAAAAGAAAAAGGAGACAAACGAAGTTTTGTTTGATAAATGAGAAAAGAAAATGAAAAATGAAATGAAATCCACAACATCAATTACCAATCATTAATAAATGAAAAGAAAAAGGAAATTTTGTGATTGTAATTAATTGGAAAATGATTTCATATTTATTGCAATTTTGAATTTTAAATTACGCCCATTAATGCAGTAAAGGGTACAAATGATATTTGAAAAATTGGAAATTCGAAAATTTTAAATGAAAAACTAAAATTGCAAAAAAAAAAAAAACTATGAGCATAAATGTGCAAATATTGTTTAAAAATGATCTAAATAGTTTAATTTTTCAAAATAAAAACATAATTTTGGAAGTTTTTTTTCTCCAAATTTTGGTTTGGTTTCTACAAATATAGGTGAGATATAGATATTCAAATAAGAAAAAATATATGATAATGTACTTGTTGTAGCTTAAATTTCAAAAATTAAAAACAAAAAAGTAAATAGTTATCAAACACGATTTAATTGTTCCAAATTATAACAAATATAGAGAGAGATAATTGAGCTATGTTTAAATTTCGTGATTGTCTGGCCCAGCTCTCACACTCCTCGACTAATGTTACTGGACATACCGTATGACTCTACAATATTTGAATGTCAAAGAAATTTTGTAGAAAATTAATTCTTATGTTGATGGTCACCATGTATCATCACCTTATACACCAAATAGATTGAACCGGTAGTAAATATATTTTACTATTTTACAAAATGTGTTATATATTATCTAAAAAATTGTTAGATGAGGATGATCCAATTGGTTCAATTAACTTGGCCATCATTTAAAAATAAATAAATAAATATTATTATCAATTATATACCTAATAAATTTATAATATATAATATTAAAAAAAAGACAAAAAAAAACTTGGCCATCATCGGTTACGTTGCTTGTGTTCGCTTGTGGAGTGGGCTCCGTTTTTTTTTAAACCATGGTTGGGAACTTGGAAATTACAAAAAAAAAGGATTTTAGTAAGTTCAAATGAAATTAATCCACGTGGAAGCATTGGTAAGAATCTGTCTGAGCGCCCACATGATAACAGAATTCAAAACATAGCCAGATCGAAGAGGTCAACGACTTTGTAATTAAATTGCCAATCCCATGTGGGATAACCATACAACAAAACCATTTCATTTAATTAATTAATTAATTTCAGTGGTCCACTGGCTTTACTTAATTTTCCTATCATTTGCCTCTTCAGTCTTGACCCACTATTAATCTTTACTATATTATTCATTTCGATTTAGATCCCAATGTTGTAGGACAATAAATAAATAATGAGGGTGAAAAATGTAATATCAACTTTTTTGTACGAAAGAAAATTTATGTTTTTGCACGAGTTTTTGTCGCTACTATGAATTCAAATTTTATTGGAAGTGTATATAAATAAGTATTTGAATTATTACCACATTAGTTATATAGTCGAAACCATGAGAACATAACCAAATCTCGTATCCTAACCATTATTTGAATCAATTGGTCAAAGATAGTTTTGAGGTGCATAAAGTGGTGAGTTTAATCTATGGTGGTCACCTATCTAAAAATTAATTTTTTATGAATTTACTTGACATCCAAATGTTATAGGATCAGGCGGTATGTCTTGTAACATTAGTCGTGGTGCGTGGAAGCTGGACCGGACAGTCACGAATATAAAAAAAAGAAAAGAAAAAAATCTTGTATCTTTGAGTTGGGAAAAAGATTTTGAATAAGGAGGGAATAACACTTCCAATGATATGAGATTTTTTTAGTGATGACTGAAAAAGAGAATTATGAGAACATATGTTCAAAGAAAACAATAACATATTAATTGGCGAAGTATGTTAATGTTCATCAGAGACAAATTAAGTATAGAAAAGGTACTAGATAAGTCTTGAGAGGTTTGAGGGAAGTTTTATTTGAGAGAAGGATCGTTGTTAAATGCATTCGAACAAAAATTTCATAGGAATATGAACGTAAAAGTAGGTAGATATTATTGTTTCCAACAAATATATATATATATATATATATATATATATAAATATTAATAATTTTACTAAATATTGATAGGGAATCGATTTTTTAATTTAAGCTTGTTGTAAAAATAGTAACCACACAATGAAGCAAATACAATTATGTTTAAGGATGGGTTGACAATATGATATGTGATGAAACTTCGTCGTTGACGAAGTTAATGGAATGCAATTCGTGGGAAACTATTAACAAAGCGTGCAAGTATACACGTTCGTGTAGCAAGTTTAGTAATTGTAAGTCCAAGTCGAATCCACAGGGAACTTCGTTAGGTGCGAAAATATGTGTCTTATGCAAGGGTCAAGGAA